>JAWNOC010000064.1:515000-1115000 GCA_035046325.1 Drosophila niveifrons | reverse complement strand
GACCAATATCTGGCTGTGTTCTTGAGTTATTATTTGACTATAAAAAGGGGTCACGTACAACGATTTGCATATTTGTACATATAAGTAAACTTTGCATGTGTTCTTGTAAAATTTATGCATAAGTTCAATTAATGGGCACTTGCATTTAATTTATAGTTAATGAAAGTGCATTTTAAATTTTGCGTTTAAATTCAGTCAATTATAATCTCTTTTTATAGGGAGAGGACAACAATTAAATTGTTTACATAGAGTTACTAATAGTTTTGCTCACACTAAAGCAGTTTTATTCTGTTTCAAGCATAGTAGCAACTTCCACTACTTTCAAACAATTTCTAAAACTAGTCATATAAGAAAATTTTGGGCTAAGTTGTATATTAAACTATAAACATATTAGTAGGTTGCAGTCAAAAGTTTCTTTTGAAGCAACCGATACACCACCAAGTTATTTGCTCAGTTTACGTTGCCTACTTTTTGGTCTTTGACAGGTGACAGAAGCGAGCTAAAAACATTAAAAACTTTCCAACTGTTTTCAACACATTGGAAAACAGGGCAAAAACTTTTGCTTGCCAAATTTTTACAATTTCTTTTTACTGCATCTCTGCTATGAAAACTTCAACATTTACTTAGCATTAGAATGTAGCAACTTGTCCAAAAACTTAATTTTTCCTTCATTCCAAATCCAACCAATGCTATTTTCTCTTATATTGAAAAATCTGAAGTATTTGTATATGTGTATTAGTTTTCTTAGAAAAACAAGCTTAATTGATGACTTGGATTAAGGAATATAATGCTTAATTCATTTTTCACTAAGACACTAGAAATCCTTTGACCACTCGCAATAAAAGGAAAACAGCGAGTTATTATCATTTAATTATTGCAGCAATTCAATAACTGAAATATAGTTGAAATGAATTGAACCATATAATATGCTATATATACACCAAATTTGACACTTTTTAGTATTTTTGTGGGATATAAAAATACCGAAATATTTTTTTTTTTATTCAAAATGGGTTGCGGGTGCTAAAAGTCGAGCAGACTTGACTGTAGCTTTCTTACTTGTTTTATTTACATTCAGTTCCTGGTCGCCCATAGTTATAATTCGTTTAACTCGGTATGGCACGGTGCTTTTCTGAAATTATACCAATTGAATGTATCAAAAATATACTAAAATTTAGTGCATTTAACGTATTTATAATTTTCGCACAAAGTTTTTTGAAAACGATAGACTTAGATTCGTATGAAAGATGAATAATATATAATATATTCTAATCGCGAATAATGTATAATATTTTCGGTTATTTTTTAATATGTACATATTCTTACTTAAAGAAAAAGTTCAGCGTTTTTATTAGCATGCTCAACCAAAAACACTATTTAAATAATAAATGCAAGCAGAACACAAACCGAACCGCTTGTCCTCTAAATTGTAGCCAATTGGAATAAACCAAACTAGCTTAAATGACTGCAGACACACTTTATAAGCAGCTAGCTGCTTATCAACTCTAAAAAGCTGAGTTGAGTAAAGTGAAATATTTAAAAGTTGCACAACTTTGCTCCGCTTAACATATGCAGAGTCGCCCTGTATTGTGGAACGCCTCCGCTCTCCGCTTCACATGTATTGACAACAAGGACGCGCATATAAAGTTAACGACAACGTTGGGTAAATAAATAAGCAAAAAAGAAGAAGAAGAAGAAGAAGAAGCAGAAAAAAGAAAGATGAAGTAGAAGAAACGCAACAAACTAAAGCAAAAGCTAAAGTTGGTGCTAAAGTAAAGGCGAAAACGTTGCAAAATTGCAAGAACAAATTGTTATTTAATTTGTATGAGTGCTGAAAATATTTGCAGCTGCCATTGCTCAAGTTTTTGCTCATAAACTTTTTGGCCAACATACGCATCAGAAACTTTAATACATACATATGTACATATGTACATATATTTAGCTTGCATATATAGTGCTCTGTTCGTGATGCATACCATATGGGTGTGCTTTAGCAAAGTATAGAAAGTTTACTTTTGCACCAACATCATCAGTGAATACTTTTACGTTACTTCAAAATTCAAATGCACATTTTATTCCTTTTTTTCTTCTGTTGCATCCGAAACCTATTTTAAACTAGCTCGGCAGCCTTTTTCCTACTCAGGTAAACTATATATGGCAGTTGGTAATTATGAATATGTTGTGTACATTAAATCGTTATTGCAAGTTAAAGCATAAAAACAATTAAAACAAGTGGGAAAGCAACTTGTAAGCGATATTTCTGCAATCCATTTTCTATTAAAGTAAGACTGTGCGGTATTATGTTTAAAATTTACTCAACTAAAATACTAAATAAGATACTACTCAAAGATACTTTGATTGAATGCTGTTGATAATGATACTTTTATGTTTTTAATGCAGTTTCTCAATGATCGATGATCATCATCACTTGTTCATATTTTCGATTAAGTAAAGTTAGTAACACTTTGTGAAATTACAAATTATAATTCTTTACTACTACTTACATTGACATTCGTATGTTTTTGGAAAACGCATTTTCAAATTTCACGCTAAATTTGGATGAGAGAATGCGGATGAATGTATTTGAAGAGTTACTTTATCGTTAGTCAATATACTCCTATACTACGTCTGCAAAAACTGGCTTTATGAGATGCTTTTTGTCTGTACATACATATGTACATATTCTCGTATACATGTATGAGTGTTCAACCGCCTCTAACTCCGCCAAAAATTCAAAGGAATTCTGGTCCATTGTATATGCCCATTTTTTAGCATGCAATTTCTCTTGGAGCGCGGCTGTCATCAGTATTCATGTATGTATGGAGGATACCTACCCCATATCACAGTTAGTAAATAATTTCATTGGCGTTTTTCATTTTCCACGCGCAATTTTTCTTGTCAAATTGTAGCTGAACATTTGGTATATGGCTGGTGAGCTCTGCTCTTCGCTTCTGCTCTGCATTGTTCCTACTCATTAGAAACGCTCTGATGAGGGTACAAACAAGGCCAAAACCGAGATAAAAGACCATGTGCTGGCGCATGTGTATTATGGCAGTGAGCTTCTTCTTTGAGTGTTTTTCATTTATGCCTCATTTATATAGCAATTTATGAGTTATTTTCAATGCTTACAGCAGCTGTGTTAAATTGCATATTTCCTAATTTTAAACACTTTTTTTTTAAACTTGAGTTATTGCGCAAGAATTTTCTCGGATAGGTTATGCGGGATCATTAAACATTATAACGTCATAAATATCTTTTCTAAATGCATTTCTACTAAGACAGGAAATCAATGAAAGTTACATAGATATCGTGAAAACTTCAAGTCGATATTTTTGCCGATAATCCGAATGTCCTCTTTTCCAATTATGTTATTCAAAAATAATTCTCACTATTTTGTATAACGACTACAAATAGAGTAGAAGGGTTTAATAACTTATGCTAACTGCAAATGTATGTTAAAAGAAGACATATCCTAAATCATATAAATACATCCGTCTATCTGAAACTATAAGAGATAAAGCTTTAATCATTTTGGAGAGTATTTGTTATTTTTAAACGGAGATCAAGATTGTTTCAAGTATTGGGTACCGCAAATTGGATTACAATAGCATGCGAAATTTCAACACTATGTTTTTGATACAGACAATAAACTAGAGTCTTTAAGAATCCTGCAAAACTAAGCAAATTTGATATGAAAATCGTAGAAATTATTTTAGTAATAGAAAGAACGGTGCTTTCGATTTTTAATTCCTTTAGTTGATAATCTGCAATCGATTGAAATAGTATATAAAATATATAACTATTTAATATTTTCTACATTAGTTTTGCAACAAAAATGCCGCACTATTTTGCTTTTCTCGCAGTCCAATACACTGCACTAGAAGTTTCAAAGTCGAATGCACATTATTTTGTACACTATACAAAATAATCAAGAAGATGCAGAAACAAATTCAATCTGAAGAATGCATTTGTCAAGTTGACTAAATTAGAAATTTTCACGTGTCGCTAAGCTTGCGCATCTATGTATATGTTTAGTTAGTTTAAATTTTAGCGCTGAAGTTGGCATCTGAATGTCGACAAACTTTTCAGACAGTTTCCAAAGTCAGTTTGAGGGATGGATGGCGATGCTCCGTGCGAAAGTGTTAGTAGTAAAGGCCTCATATTCGTATTGGCAAGCTGACAATGTGACTGAATGTTGAAGGCTACAGCTACAGCGGAAATGAGTTGCAAAAGCTGAGCAGCAGAAGATGGACGACAAGAGAGCTTGTTATGCTACCGAAAGAGAGAGAGAGTTAGATGAAACTCAGTCGTCAAAAATATTACACAGTGCCAGCATCCAATACGAAATCTCATCAACGTGACCGGATATAAGCAGTAAAGCAAGCTGACAGCTCAACTCGCCCTTGAGCAGTGTCTGTCTCTCACACGATGAAAACTAATTCCCGCGAATGTGAATCACACTTCCCCCCCCCTCCCTCCCAGAACATCACAATTTACAGTCTTTATGCATGAATTGGGTTTTAACATGAGTTTAGAGGGTTGAATCGCATAACTTGATGAAAGCCAACTAGAACAATGCAATCAAAAGTGACACTCGACCATGCAAATATTCGCTGCAAGACATCGCTGCCAAAAGAGCTTTCAATTAAGGGTTGTCATCTGCTAGCTTTAAGCTCTTGGCTATTTTTGGGGTTATTGCCAAGCCACCAATTGTATCTTGAGGCTGCCACATGCGATGGTTGCGCCAACTAATAAGCGTCGCTTTTCATACTTCAACTCGACTCAATTTATAATGATGACGGCCTCTGGCTGTTACTCAGCGGGATCAGCGGCATCTCTTCATCTCCTCATGTTCTCTAGTCTCAAGTGGATTGTGTTAAATTGCTAAAGTTTTCATTCCGTCGAACACAGCCTGGCAGGTGGGCCAAACGGATAATCAAGCTCACTAATAATACAATTGAACGACGATGCATATTGCGAATGAGATTTATGGCAATTAAATTGCATGTTTAAGCTTAGCTAATGAATGGAAAATTATTTTGTCATTACTTCTGAAAATTTATGTAATATGTATGGAAGAGAATGTCCTCTAGATATAGTATATCCTCATGATATACTTGCAAACTCACTGACCTACTTCTAATCAACTCTTAGAGCTCGTACACTTTTACGCAAGGAAGATTTCGATATTTTCTAGTGCTGGATATATTTCACTATTACAATGGGACAATTTCTGCATTTAAAATCATAATCTTAAAATGTTGTCTGATGACCAAACAATTAACAAGAGATTTCTTTTGGAAAATATCGTTGCGATAACTTGAACATCATCTTGATGAAAATAAACCAAGAAATAAACTTTGTATTAAACAGCTGTACAAGCCACTGATCTGCTATTGGTTGTACTTCATACAACAAACAATATTATTATCTATAGTAAAATGTTAAGTAAAAAATATACACAATAGGATCCCCTATTCTTTTGAGATACTCCTTACCCAATTCCGCAGATACAAAACACTTCCATGAATTAGTTACTTACAAAATATACTTAAAAAATGCTCACCTGCTAACCAATTTGAGTTCGTCCTGGAAAAATATAAACTTTTAATCCTATTGTAAATTAAAGTTATTCGTTATTGATGTTTATTTAGTTATATAATTGTTAAATATAACTAAGTTAACACTATCTCACTGAAAAAGGCCTTTCGCATATGTTATTAAGATAATTTTGATTAAAATTTATGGATGTGTAGAATGCAAATGTAGTTTTCTAATTCATTTGAAAATTCATCCATTTCCAACAAAATGTTAATTAGATTATTTTTCGTTTGAACTTATATTACTTTGAACACGCCAAACTTCATTCAATTTTAGAAAATTTGGCTCTAATCAAATTAAAAATCGCACCAATGACCAAGCTTTCACCCCCGGGGCTGCTACCATTTTTGTAGAAGTCAACTGAGCTAAGGGTAAATGTCCTTATATAGGGATATACAACAGATATTTCAGTGTGAGGAACTGCCATTTTTGTTACTTTTTTCCATGTTTATTTGTTGCCTTCCTTGTTCCGTTCAAAAACACCAATAACTCAATCAATTTGTATGTCTCGATGGACACTTCAATATAGCCTTAAATCTTGATTTACTCATGAAGTCTGATAGGTAGTTTTTAAAATATTTTAATGAATAAAGGGATTTTCTTCTGTAGACGTTAAGGGCAGACTAAAACGGATGTGTCATGATTTGATATCTCTTAAAACAAAGCGATAAAATACATTATTAATGCCACCTTTTTGAACTATGCGTGCATGATTAAATTTGACTTTGCCTGATTTGCACTTAAAACTTTTGCACTTGTTGTTTCATCAATTTAAAATGCTCAATAATAAAATATGTTTAGTGAGAGGTGCACTTGTGCCTAATTGGATCTTTACAGTGTTGTGGCATGTGGCGAAAACCAAAACTGACATGTGACCCAAAAAAAAAAAAAGTTGCGCAATCCGGTTCGTTTGTTTCTGGCAAAAACTTTGTAATGAAGATTCGGTGTTTTTAAGAACTTTGCGTTTGACGACATGTTGTTCACTGCTTCTTCTTTTCATTTCTCACTCCCCTGGGCAACTTTAACTGGCCTCATTTTGTTTGTGATACGATTTTAATTAGTGACTATTGTGTGGCTATTGAACTTTTCCACTATGCGAGGATACAAATGTGTCTGAAGGGTGGTTTTGATAAAAGAGAACTTTGAACTACTTCCGTTTTTGTAATAAAACAGAATAGCTAATTGTCAACAATTGGAAATCATTCCATAATCGTATTAACAATTCGTTAACTTTTCTCATTACAGGGGCACCTACAGTTGTTGCCTTAAATGCCACACCGGTGGCTTATCCTGGTTCACCTCTGCATCTTAATGTGGAGTTTTGTGCCAATCCTCCAGCACATGCAGCTCGTTGGTTGCATGGAGATCGAGTGTTTACACCAGGAAATCAATATGGCAGCACAGTTCTGGCCTATTCAGTAAAGGTATATATTCCCAAAAAAATTTTATTCTGATTTTTCATAATGTTGTATATTTTCATGTAGGATCTGCCGACACCATACTGTAAGGAGGCGAGGTTGACATATGTCAGCATGCATGAGCGTGTGCCACGAACTTTCTATTTTATAGTATCGACACCTGGTGGCGTTGCTGAGGCTGTCTTCAATGTGAACTTTACGAAACGCAACCGGCAAATGTCCAACACCATCGACGATGACGAAGAGGAGGAGCTCAATAGACCCGAACAAATACATTTCCCCGTTTTCAGCAATAATACTGCGAGTGAACTTGAGGGACTTGAGCTTACACTTGCGTTAACACTATTTAGTATATCGCTGCTTCAATGCCAATAGCTTTAAGATTTTTAGCGTGATAGACCAAAACCAAAACAAACCAAAACCAGTAGCCAAAGAGATCAACTGAGTGACTGAGGGAATTACTTACTTACAGTGTGCTCCCATGTGTGTGTTTTTTCAGGTGTGTATGAAATGAGAGGAACAGAAAGAGAAAGAGAGAGAGAGAAAGAGTTCGCGACTCTTTATGAATGCAAGTCACAACACAACACTTTCTACTATTAACTACCCACAAACTATATCTATTCATCAGCTATAAATGTATCTTTATATGATGCTGCCACCACCACTACTACTACTATTTATTATTATAACGATATATATATTTACTTACGTGTAACCGATTGGCAAAAGTATCAAAATGAAATGTAGCATCTTGAATACTTGAAGCTATGGGCCTCCATCTATCTATCTATTAGTGGTGGAGAACTATCGATGGTACTATCGATGGTTGGGCACTATCGAGCCACAATCGATAGCAGCAGACATGAGATTGATGGTGCCATCGATCATGAAATCGTTCGAAAGCCGCAATACGTTAAAATTTGTATGTCAGGCGATATTCAATCGGCACTATCGAAACTATTGATGGGTTACTATCGATTGTTTTCCACCTCTACTATCTATCTATCTATGGAAAAGGGTGTGTGCACATCATAAGTATGTAGGTGTCTAAGTTGTCACATTAACCAACCCTCTTAGTCTTTATCCTCGCCGCCTCCCATCGCCTAGTATCATCACCCTTTTAACATACGTATACATAATATTTATACTAAATTTGTAGCGCGTAATTATTATTGTGACTGTATCAGTGTATGTGTGTGTATGTATTTTAAAAATCGAAGTAGCGCAGCGCTTAACTTGAAAGCCCAAAAAGAGATGGGAAATAATACAACAACAAATAATGAAATATTTTATCTATTGTTAAAAGTTGAACCATATAATTATTATACTTTAAGTTCCTTTTTGAAGAAAATAAGCAAAGTGACTGATTTTTTTAATATATATTTTGAGTCAATGAAAGATTTATAGAACTAATGATGAGAGAGATGTTAAAATTTACTTTATGAATAATGCAAATGAAAGGCAAAATAAAACCTACCAGGTACGAACAAATTCCTTCCATTTCGATTTTCACGTATTTGAACATGTAAGAATATAAGAAGCCGTAAGTACATAATCGATAGAGTTTAATATATGAATGTTTCAAGTATACAATTATGTATTTTTTATCATTAAATAAACACTTCTTCTGTTTTTTTTTTGTATTCAATGGAAAAAATGTCAAATTATAGGTTTTATAGTTTGTTTGTCTGTAATTAATTTTCCATCATTTACAAGGACCAAGCACTCTTGAAATCTTATTAACATTGATTGATTTTTTTCTGTAACAAATACTTGATTCATCATAATGGCAATATAAAAAAAAAAAAACAAAACAAAAGTTATAAACGCATATGGATATTAGCTCCAAAGTACCCTCCACACTTACGAAATGTAAATACATGTTTTGAAGTAACAAAAAAAAAAGAAGAAAAAAAAACATAATAATTAGTGCAAAGAAAGAAAACAACTAATTTATTATAAGTATATCAAGTGTTAAGCGTTGTTTGTAAAGGGAAGACCAACAAAAATATGTCAAAATTAAAAATAATTTAAGATCACAAAACTAAAATAGAAAATGGATGCATAAAACAAACAATACCACAGCAAATTCACATATTATTATTCGTAAATGCCATGAGATATCAAAACAAAAGAAAAATCTGTGCTCTATTGTAAAAAATAACTCAATAAATAATCTACAATTACAAATAGAGCAAAGTGTTTTAATGTACTATGTATAAAAAACTACAGCTTTTGTAATTTATTTCATAGATTATCTTTGGCTAAGAATACGCATACTTTGTTCGTGCCATATGATTACATATTAATACCTAAGAGATATGTAAATGTAAAAAACAAAAAAACAAAAAAAAAACAAAAAAACAAACAACACTTAGAAGAACGAAACGCCAATTTAAATAAACTTCTAAACGGTTTACGCAGAATTCTAAGAATTCGGCTTCACAATAAAAAATCAAAGATGAGATTATTACTTCAGGCAATTATTATTTTTAAACAAAACGAAATATGCCAATAAACGTTTTTTAACGAATGCAAGGATTGAAGTGAAATCTAAAAAGTTGAGTTGAGATTTTTTTGTTTATATGTATTATTATAAACGAAATTTGCGAAATGTATTACAAAGCAAAAACACAAACACGTCGTCATGTTAACTAACAAAATTAGTTATTAACAAATTATGGTATTATATAAATATTTATGTATATACATACATATATATAAATTACATATTACAAAGAGTGGTCAAATGCATATTATATTTAATATATACATAAAAATAATTATAATAATATTTAAAAAATATTATTTATTTATAACGAGAGGGCATGAAACAAACAAAAAAGCAAACAAACAAACATTCATTCATAATTTTTAGTACCTAAGAGAAAACTACATCCCAAATAAATATGTGGCAAAATAATTTTAAAGGCATATGTACTATATGTATTATGAAAGTAAATCCCGCAATACATTTGTAGTGCAAGGTGCAAAATTGTTTGATAACACAAATGAAAATATGAGGATACAATAAGTGAAGATTTAGTCATAGGCCCAAATATAATGACAACCACCAAATAAACTTGCAAATCTCAACATTGATTGTTTGATCAAGCAGAACATAGAATAAAAATATATAACGAACGAACAAAAACAACAACAAACAAACTTATTGCCTCATTTATTTGTAAAAGTGAGGAGTTTAATAAAAGGCCAAACAAAAAACAAAAATCTGTTAGATTTAAGCAGAAAATCTGTAAAAGAATCTAATACATTTACATGATTACACAAGAAAAAGCAACAAATGAAATAGCCAATTTAACGTGAAGCGAAAGAAATAAAATACATAATGAACATGAAATCAAAATAAAAATGACGAAATACAAAATTCTTTAATGCTTTACAATTTTTTTTAGATATGTCAATAGGTACGCATATTTTTATTTGTTTCTCCTACTTAATCTATCAGCCGAACTTCTCCAATGCTCTGATACTACGAACTTACCGATGGGGTAAAGAGATGAAATGTTAACGGTGTTGATAAAGGCTTTTGGACTATGCACGAAGAATAACATTGGCATATTTTCAAGTGGAGATGACGAAAGAAAAATTAATTTTTAAAATTAAACTAGGTGATTTTACTCTCTGTCGTCCACTATCTAAACACCTGGTTGATGTTCGCTTCAAGTTTTTAGGAACGTCTAATTCAGCCAAATGATATGAATTTTCTATAATTGTTATGTATAAATATTTCTCATATGGCGATATTTATCAGTTTTTCTTTCAGGTTGATATTGCTGCATAGATGCCCAACCAAATCGTGTGGAAAAGGTACAGTCGAGTCTGTTAGACTTTGAGATGTCCGCTTCCAATTTCAAATAAATAAGAAAGCTTCAGTCCAGTGTGCTCAACTGTGAGAAACGATAAAAGATAAAATAACTAATTCAAAATATTCCGAAGATATACTATTATGTTTGAAATATACCAAATTTCATTAAAATATACCAAATTGTTAACCACACCAACTAAAACCCGACTGCAGCAGCCATTTGTTTTATAATATTTATCTGATTGCAATCATATTTTCAGGAGTCAGGCTCTAGCTTTACTCAATCTGCATGCAATAATAACAAGTGCTGTCGAATTAAAATTATAACTCCATATCTTATAGTCACTGAGAACTATATAGGTGTTTATACGGACTGACAAAGAGACAGACATCGACTTGACTGTTGATGCTGAGACGCCTACTTCAATAATTTTAAGTGCAATCTAGCAAAGATCTTGTTGCAATAGTTGTGAAAATCGTTCTTCTGAATTGGAAAAAGGAAAAGGTGACAATAAAATATAAAATAGTAATGTGGTGGACTGAAGGTTGAATGGCAGCTTATTATTTAGCCAAAAACATTGGTGTTATGCTCTGAGTAATTCAAAGGAATCCGGTTTTCTTGTCGAGCAATGGCCCAAAGCGATGTTAGCCTCGGTTTTTGACTCTGCACCTTGCAGTGAAGTGGCCAGTTGCATTAGTTGAACATCGAGAGAGTACAATGACTCCGCAAAGGCTGAATGTTCACTACTAGTCCCAACATGACTACCATTGAGCTGGAGGCTGAGTTGCAACTGCTACTGCTACATTTCTTGGCCTGCACACTTGGCCATGCAACCTGTTTTCTGACAAAAATCACCAGCCATCGTCGTCAATGGCAATGATAAAAACGACAGTAAACTTGCCTGCAAAAGTTAGCAGACGCATGAGCCGGTTTGCCACGCTAATGACTATCAAATAGCTAAGGCTCCATACATCAGTTAGCGGAGGCGATTCAACGATTCTCCTCGGTCCATAGTCCGCATATATCGCATTGAGGGTTTGTCGACTTTGTTGACAAGAACTAATCAAAATCACTTTTGGAAGCCCTAACGATACAAAGTTAGCCCAAAACTGAGAAACCAATCAAAGACTTACAAGTCTCAAAGACGCACGTGGCAATAACGCGACGAAAAGTATTTTCCACAAATGAATGAAGAATTGGTTTGGAAACCACAACCATCCGCAATTGCGAATTGCGAATTGCAATTGTTGTGTGAATTTCTTTTAAATGTTGCCACAACCAAACTCATATAGCCGACTGCACAAGTTTCCCTCCGCCTCGTATATATTTCACTTGTTTATTGCCTTGGCTTAAACTTACAGATTAAAGAGACTGAATGAAGAAAACAAAAATGCAAAAACTACAATTGAATTTGCCGCTTTTGGGTGGGAATATCGCCAAACCAAAGCAGGAGATTGCAACACATACTTTCCGGTCAGATATTACGCTGATGAAATTAGTTGATGGTGATTTCTGGAGAAATTGCCGGATTTGATTATATGGGAAGTGATTAGTGGTATCAATTGAATGGGCAATGATCAAGTCAAGTTAAATTTAATCAGTAATCAAAGTACTAGTTTCTCTTTTTAATGCAAATAACTTATGAATTCGTTACTGCAAAATTGCAAATACTAAATTAATACCTTAACTGCGAGCCAGGAAAATATTCGGTGTAGATTGAGCATAAATAAATATGCTCATTCATTTAATCTTTTCTTATTATTCACATTAGAAGCTATTGCATAATTGATGTATTATTTTCAAAACTATATAATCAATCGAGCATTGCTTTACTTTAATATTCAAACTTTAACAAATTGAGCTTGACTTACAGCAACTTTAAATGTTGACAATTGATTTAATGTTCTCGAATCTTGTTGTCCATTGATGTTGATGTTAAGCTCATTGGCTCACGCTCAAATAATATTTCATACATTTTTATGAAATTTCACAGTTCAATTAATTCATTTGAATTTTAACTTCATTTTCCAATTTACTTCACACACTTTAACGAGCAATGCAAAATCACCGTTGGCGAGACACTGTGAAATGGGAAAAATACAAAATAAATCGCATCAACAGAACTGAAGTGCGAGGGCTCGTACAATAATTGTTAACGTAAAATTAAAAATGGTTTTTGATTGATTGCATATAATTGGAGTTGGGTTTGAGTTCGACCATCGACAGTCATTGTAATTACCTTTTGACTCATTTTGTTTACCCTGCACACTTAATTAGTAAGCTAAAAGGGAGGTTTGAGCTTTTCGCTATTGACAAACAGTCGCAGTCGCATTTTTTGATTCGTAAAGCCTTTTTGCAAATATACGATGAATAATAAACAGAGGAGGAATTTAACAATTTCCTTTAACTATGTTTCAAACTTTTTGCAGGAAGTTTTCGAAAAATAGGTATGTAAGTTAATCTTCATTGTGCATGAATATTCAGTTCACGATTAATTTAACCAATCTCAATTTATGAGCAAGTACCTCATTGACCACATTTAACAAGTTTGCCTTAATTATCTTTTATTAAGTAAGCCGGATACCGGTAAGTAAAAGGAAGTCATATAATGAACACCGCATTTCTTTAAAATCATTTCAAGCTAAAATATAAAGTCTAAGCCTTAGCTGTGTTGCATAATCCAAAGCTCGCACTATTTAAACAGCTTTTTACTCGTGGCTTGCGGAAGTGCTGAGCAAATACCATTCAAAATTGGTTGCTACAATTTTCAATATTACTATGACTTATATTGAATATTGCATATTCAAATCCGATATTTTAAAGAATATTTCACTCAATTACGAAATATCATATTCTTTAGCATTTCCCACTATAGTTAACAAAAAAGTGGAAATTGCTAAAAAAATATTTCATTTGTTGATGCCATAATGTATCTATATAACATATTCAGAGTCAACATCAATAAGGCATATTCGTGTTTGCTAGCAGTTTATTAAAGTTAAAAATTGCTTAAATAAAAATTTTGCTTTTTATGAAAGCATTTTTTATGTTTCGCTTTTCATTTACATTAACATGTTTTATATTCCTTGTTGTGTATGAAAAGTCAATCGAGTGGCTATTAAGATATTAAGTAGGAGCGATTACTGTCAAAGCATGTCTATAATATTTTGTTTTTATTAATATTCATTTTATTTATCCATTCTATACATTTGGTACGTCATTTCAATTGCCATATAAAATACCTTTTAATATTAATATGCTCATAAATTGAAAAGCAAAACCAAATGCCATAAAGCATTTTGAGCATAATAAGGTGGAAGCACTAAGGTAATACATGCGATAATCGTAGCGTAAAAACTGCATGGATTAGCTAAACAACAAAAAAAGAAGTAGCAACTAAGCACAGCTGCTTAAAAAAGGCAACAAATGTAAAGTCATTGCAGTCAAGGGCGATCCACACGCTACCGAAATTCCAATGGCAAGGGCTTTCACTTTGAGCTCACGCTCAACACAACTGGCGAAAAAACCAGTTGCAGAGTTTTCCCGCATATATTTTCGCCAGGGTCAATGCTGCCATAGACAAACCAAAACACGAAAAAAAAAAAAAAAAAATGTCACTGCGGCAGAGCAAATGAGCCATGCTTTGGCATGGCATCGAGTAAAAGACATTTTAAGAGAGTGAGAGGCGGCAGCAGGTTGAGCTTGCGTCATCGCTGGATGGACAAGTTTGGTGCTACAGTTTAAGGATCGACAGTCGCGGCTGTTGCATTAACGACTGGCAACGACGACGACGACAACAACTTCAGCAACGACTTCAGCTTCAAAACAGACGACGATCGAAGAAAAGAAAACGAAATGCGCGATCCATCGAGGTTTCACTTTCATTCGCATCGTATACACGCAGCTGACAGGGTCGCAAACGTTGTGTCCTCCCCCAGCATGAGCGCGTAGAAGAAAGTGATCGGAGAGTGCTGAATACCTGAAGATTCGACAGTGCTAGTTATTGAAGATTCGATATAGTTTCGCTGTGCATCGGATTAAGTTATGCTTTAAAAGCATCGAGTGAGGCTTATTTGCAAAAAAACAATTGTTTTCGTTTTTAAAATGTTTACATTTTTAACGCCTGAAAAAGTGATTCAAAGTGCAACCCAATTGCGTGGCTGTAAGCATTTATAAACGGAACCTGCAATTTTACTGTTTCAGTTATCCATATTTAATGGATGCAGGTAAATAAATATAATAAGCTTTATACATACAAAAGTGTCTAATCTAAAAAAATTTACATTTTCTGGATACAAATTAATACTCGTATTAAAATCTATAAAGATTTCAATTTGATTGTTTGCTGTCTTCCTTGTTAAGAAAGTTTGACTATAATTTTAAAATCCTGTTTTACACAAGCAATCATTTTACTAGGGACATGGCAACACATTGTTACAAAATTTAACAATTATAAAATTTCATTGGAAACTGCCATGATTGGATAACATTTGGAACTCACTTAATGTCGGCAATTGTAAATTACATATATATATTTTTTTTAAACTAAACCGATATTAATTCCCTTAGGGCCCTTGCTATGTGGCATAAACTAGAACTGTTAGCAGTGGCATCGGCTGTCTTGGGTGTTTGCTTGTTTCTTATGCCAGATGTAACACACGCTTCAGAAGCAACAACTAATGCGGTGCCACGCCTCTTTCCACAACCACCAGGACCACAGAATGCGACAACCCCAAAGAGCTTTGGCAGCAAAGATGGTGACTTATTGAGTGGCAGCGGCAAGGATGTATGTTTAAAATTCATGAAAGATTCTGAGAGGTAATGAGAGGTCTTTTTGACAGCTGAATTTGCAGAGACACAGACATTTCGGAGTTATCGAGGACCAGTACTTTGACAGTGCATTACTTGGGGAAGATGAGCATGAGCTTGTGAGCTTGGACCAAATTACAGAGTCAGGACCTTTAAGGTATGTATGGTATTCCTTGCGGGATATAAGAATTTCAATTATAACAAGAAAGAATGCAATAATCGCTGTTTGATGTGCGAGCAACCATTATCAAATTATTTTTAGAAATATGTTTAATTCGCGATATGAAAATATATCATTATAAATATTAATAGTCACTTTTAAATATATAACATATGTTATCGCAGTGATACTTTTAAAATTTACATTGAATTTTGTTTTGAAATTGTTTGCCAAACAATCACGGAATACTACATAAATTAATCCTCCCAACCAATCCAACTGGACTTTAATTGCAGTGTTTTCTCCTGGAATTAATCGCATTGATTTTCTCATTGATATTTGAATAGATCTTTTTAAGTTTCCTGCCCCCTTAACCTTTTGCAATGGATAGAAATTCAAAAATAGCGTTCAATTGCTTACGATAAATGATTGATTACACATCAAAATTGAAAATGACTATCTTAGTAATAATTTAGCAGCACTAAACTACAAATTACTACTACCGTTTCATATTTATAAGTAAATAATCGCGTTACGTGACTCATCTTTTCTTTATTTTTCTCAACAATCTTCTGAATAGTGGTTACTTTTATCACGATTATTATGCAAACAAATACTTTTTCTTTTCTTAAATTGTTTTATGTTTTATTTAACATGTATATTCTTGTAATAAAAACAAATACGTTTGAAAACCCGAACATTTTCAAACCAAGTGCATTTGTTAAATAACTATTTTGCGCGACTGGAAAGTTCGACATTAAACTTTTTGTTTGTGATTAGCTTCGTTTAGGCTTACTTCATATTTAACCCCTAATTTCATAACTTTTTGTTTATGTTATTTCAATTTTAGCTAACAATAAAAAAAAAAAAAAAAACAAATAATGGTATTCATTCATGAAGCTATGGTTGACCAACACAAAAAAAACAAAACACGTTCTATTTTCCTTGGTTGGCTTCAATATTATTTTCGCTCAAAAAGTGCACGTCTGCTTTCATAAAAAGCCAGAAAACTCGAAAATCTAGCGAAAAGCTTGATTGGCAAAAAAACACATTCGAATTAGCAATGCACAAAACAAATTGAGTGAATTCGAATGCAAATCCGATTTGCTTAAAGTGAGGGAATGTGCTCACGTACTACGTCGAAAAGGAGAAAAACAAAATGAAGAAGAAAAGATAGGAAGATTTTTTAGGGTTAAAGAAGGGTTTTATATATTTTTGTGGCTTTAAGAAAGTATTAGACAGAAGGAACCATAAATACATATATTTATATATATTCTTGATCAGTTTGCAAACTCACATTTCAGAGACTACAATGGATAGAGCTACCATTTTTAAAGCACTAAATATTGTTGCATGCAAATCAAGTTTTATTTCATATTTTTCTCACTTACACTTCAACCTCCGCAAATCTTAAAAAATTAAGTAATAAAATCAATTTTGAGTATATATAAAAATAATTGCAGGCTTTGATTTCAAAGAATTTGATTGCGATAAGATAAAGATCTTAATTTCTTTATTTGAAAATCAAGAGATATTCAACTTTATAGTATATTTTCAATATATATTCAATTAAGTATAATCCACATATTTCACAGTTGGCACATGCGACTATACGTTTGCCTTCGTCTTTTTCAAGCATTCGAATTTCAAACCAGCGATTTATTTAATATATTTATTTATATTGAAGTCACAGTCATGAATATAATAAGTTGAATACTAATTTCGATTATGAAACCAAACCATGAAAAAATAATTATAATTCAAAAATTTTTTCTTTCTTACTTACTTTCATTTTTCATATATTTATTTATAAAATAAAATGTATGTATGTCGGTATAGACTATGAAAATTCATCCACATTTTTTGCGTATTTTGCTTCGCTTTCGAGTTATTAATTGATGCCATAAAAACTACTCAAATTGTCTATTGTATAGTACAGCGGTAGTCTGGAATACAACAAGAAAAGATTTTCAGGACATACGAACTTCATGATTTTTACTCTTTTAATAATATTAGTAATTTGCATAATTTGTTCAACATGCGAAAATGAAAATACAATGCGGGCAATGCTGATTATTGAGATTTGTGTAATATATTATTTGCTAACTCGTTTCTTATTTCGCTTTACAGAAACTTTAGCACTACTACTACAACTACTCATCCGCAGACAAATGGTCATGGGTATATACAATTTGACATAAATGATGAGCTACCCATTGAATGCTTCTAAGGATTTGGACGAACAAAGTAATTTAAAGAAGAACACAGTGCAGGATGTACTTTCTAGTCTCTTCCCCGATGGATTTTCCAATATATTTCGATTTATGGGGAGTGAGCCAGATACGAAAACTTCCACAGAAATGCCCAGAGCGATAGAAACTACAACAAAAACACCTTTAATTGAAAGAGTCGTTGGTAAAACAAGCTCAACAACCAATGCACCATCGAAGAATGGCACATATTATAGCTATCAAACAACAGTGACGAGGGAATATCGTCGTGAAGTTCGTCCAGGACATACGCAAATTGTCGTAGAGAAGATAAGTAGTGCTGATAAGAAGCCAGTAAGAGAGAGCAGTAATCAAATATCGCAGAATGATCTGCTGCTCATTAATCGAGCAGCTGTAACATCGCCAGTGCTGCCAAGTATACTGTTGCATCCAGAGAACGAGGATAATGAGACTCTCGTCGCTGCCGAGAGTGCACCCATTGTCATTCTGGATCAACATGAATCCGACATAGACGAAGTCGAAGATATAGAGGATAATCAGATCGCCGAGACGCAAAACATGGAAGAGACGCATGTTTATCATCATCAAGAGCCAAACATCCAAACACACTCTTCGCTTCATCCCATGGAAAGCTATAGTCATCAGCATCAGCAAGGACCAGCCGAGAACCAGAAGTTTAATGTACATATTGCGCATAACATTCCTCCGGCCAAGAAGGAGGATGCACCGAAATCACATTCCCAACAAGTCCTACATCAATACCAGGATCAGGAGGCTCCCTCCAGACAGTTCTTGAAAACTTTCAAGCCCATCGTCTCTGGCAGTGCCGATGGACCCATATCGAAGGGTGTCTTTCACTATGAGTCCAGCAACCAGCCGCAGCAAGCTAATTGGAAACAAGCAAAGGAAGTCAACTATTATAAAGAGTATGAAGATCGACATCGTGATCAGTCGAGCTCAAAGGGAATTCATTCCAAGTTGAATACAAAGGCAATTGCATCAGCTACCAAAGATGATATTGCACCAGGACCGTCAGGAATTGATTCTCACTACGGTGGTCCCACTCCCAGTAGTCTATTATATATTACACTTACTCCTTCGAAGGAATCTCATACTAATCACGCAGCTGAGAAACCCTCGTTCCCAAAGCCACACGACTACGTCTCCGAAGCAGCCGCTGAGCCTTCTCAACATAATGTGCAGAAGGTTCTCTCACCTAAAGCCAACAACAATCCGGAGACTCAGCTACTTGTTAAGCCAAACGGATACACCTTCGTTGAGGTTCAAAAATCTGTAAACATTCACAACAAACTGATTACCGAGAAAGATGGACAGCTGGTAGAAATGCATGAGACTATTTACCATCCGTTGCCCCACCAACAAAAGCCATTTACTTCGAATTACAGCCCCAAGGAATATGTCTCCGGAACATCAAGAAGTGAAATCAGCACCTTCCAAGAACTATGATTCCCTAGCCACTCATCCCATTAATGTTGAGCAGTTGGAGTACGAGAGCTTGCCACAAGAATCGGTTAATCACGATGCTGATTCTGCATCGACAATTTCTCAAAACGCAATTCCGTATTCCCCACCAGTTGAACTAGTGGAAAAGATCGTCGATCGGCCAGTTAAGGAAATTGTTGAGAAGCACATTCCCGTTCCATATGCAGTTCCCCAACCCATCGCTGTGCCAGTTCACTTCGAGCACTATGTGGATCGTCCATATCCAGTGGAAACCATTGTCGAACAACCTATACCCTATCCCGTAGAGACAATTGTTGAGAAGATCGTCGAGAAGAAAGTGCCCGTCGAAGTGGAGCGCATTGTGGAGAAGCCGATAGAGAAGATAGTAGAAAAGTATGTTGATCGACCTATGGCTGTTCCCATTCATGTGCCTGTTGCCATCCACATGCCAATGCCGCCAAGTCATTTGCCCATCTCAAACCTGGGACCACATCAGAATGCATTGCATCCGTGGTCTCATGCCCAAGTTGCGCATATCCCACCCAAGGTCCTGCAGAACTATTACACGCGTATGCTCAAAAAACTCTTACCTTATTTTAACTCCCCACCAAAAGCTTCAGTGAACCAAGCACCAAAGTCGGCTGTAAATTCGATAACTAAAGCAACGCCTTTGAAGCCCCCAATCAATCCAGTTCATGGTGATGCACCCAAGGTGGCCACATTTAGTCTGGCTGACATGCGCTTCGATCTACGCCCACCGCCACCTCCCTCGGGTTCAACATGGCTTCAGGGTGCCCGTTATATTTACAACACTTTGCCAGCGGACTTGTCAACAGCAGCGGCCTCTGCTCCTGTGAACATGGTCAAATCCTACATAGGTCCAGTGCCAACGACAAGCACAAACCATGAGAACAACGGCAACGACTTTGATGAATTTAAACGCTGGCGAAGTGGCCACACTCTGAAGCGGAGTCCCGACTTCAGTCGCAATCTGCACATGGAATATGGATTTAAGCCACCGCTTGTGCCTTCGCTTGAGATTGACGACAAGGGCATGCCCTTGAAGCAGCCAGATGCTGAAGTTCAGTAATGGAATCATTTTCATATGCTAAGAAGTGGATTAGAACAGCGTGCCAAAACATATACATACAAATATAGCTATTATTATTTATACATATTATTTCAAAACCATTCAATAAATGTATATTATTTACCTGCCAATTCTCCTGCAGAGCATTATTAATTTGTCGGAAGTTTTTTTAATTCGACTACAAATCATGAAACTAACAATAACTCAAATTACAATGACATCCTTCTTTCTTAAAGATACATCGTATTCGAATATTTAATAAGCTTTTCAACGCTATATAATACCGACGTTTCCTGTAGGAAGTAAGTTGTATTATCTATGGGTAGACATTATAAAAATGTTCTACAAATTTATTTTGGCTGTTGGCAGTCAAAGTTAAACCTTCTAAAAGATTCTCTCTTTCATTGATTTTTTTTCAAAATGAACTTGGACTTTAACAAAATTTAAATACAATGTTAATGTATGATGCGAATGTAGGTCAACATTGTGAATTGTAGTATAGCTGTCAGATAAAAGATATTATAGACGAGATGAATTGCAGATTTTCTAGCCATCATTTTGGAAGTTTTTGATAGCGGGAGTCACTATCAAGAAAGAGAGGCGCCAGGCACTTACAATTCTATAATTTATATGCAAATAAATAAAAAATATTTTTACAATTCATACTGTATGAAAAAGCAAACACTACAAATTTTGTCAAGTTGCTTAAAATACTCGCTGCCTGCAAACAACCTGTGAAATATATTTTCAGTCCACGCCATAACAGAAAACTTATACTATACACCAAAAACAACAATAATAAATGCAAAGCTTGTGCTATTGGCGACGTTGACGATTTAAATTTGTGCTTCTTTCTGCCGTTCTTAGACCTGTTCACTTTCAATAAGTCTATTCGACTTGTTAAAATCTAAATGCAATTTGCATTGATACTTCACTTTCTAAAGTATTTAATCTTTAACAGCTGAGTCCATCAAGATACATCTTTCCGAGCTACTTTAAATATAACTTGAAGTATCAATACTTAAATTAAGGTATTAAGATACAATATAATATTGATATTGATAACAATATTTCAAAAACTTAATCAAGAACGCTTGAATACATTCTACAATTTAAATTGCTTATAGAAAATGCACAAGAAAATTATATTCGCAATTTTTACATTAGTAAATATATTTTAAAGATACTATTCAATACCCTGTCGGTTACATTTTGATCCTAAAAGTATGTAATTAAATAAGCTAATTACTCGACTTATTGTACTTAACTATGAGAAGCCTGCTACCATCTTCAATAAAAGCAAAATAATGTGACTGGTATCATCAGTATCATCATACTGAATTATGCCACAAATCATATTTAGTATTTTAACTATACAATACCACTACTAATCCGCATGTAAAGCTAAATATGTATATGTAATATTAATTTTGGAAATTAAATAGCGAAAATAAGGTAAAAAAAACTACATTTTTACATTTATGAATATCGTTCCCAAAACATAATTCAAAGTTTTTCAGAGAAAAATAATATTAAAATAAAGAAAACAAATGTGAACAGGTCTCCGTAGGTCAGAACTTGACTATAGGTATCTTACTTGTATTTTTCCTGTTTTTGTTTGGGTACGGTATGCATTCTCCAGCATTCTCTATTCCCTGCCCCATTCGCATTGTCGGCCTTTTTCGGTTTGGCTGCCGCCGCTGCATGTCATTGTCAGGAACTGCCAACTCTGCGTTTGATATACGATTTGGATGTGTTGGCAAGCCGCCCAGTTGTCCAGCGGGCGGTAGGTTGCTCGCTCGAGTGATCGGGTATTTTTTGGGTAGTTGGGTATTTGGGTAGTTGGGGCGACACTGCGAGAGACAAACGCAGCTGAACTGAAAATTGCATTTCCGCTTTGAAAATTGCGCACATTTCCGAATAAAAAAAATATATAGGCATTTGCAGCAGGGCAGCAGCAGCAGCCGCCAAGGCGCGTCATCAAACAATTGCCAAAAATGTTCTATAAAGTGCGAAATAGGCAAGCTGTCTGCCAAAGAGGCCCCGACAATCCGGAAAGTGGCTCAGCAAACCACAAAAAACTTGTCGCCCAAAATGAACGCAAAAGTGTCAAAAGCACACACAAAGTGCGCGTGTAAAGTGCGCTTCGCTCCTTCCTATAGAAAATACATACTTGGCCACAAACTATGTAGTATGTACATACCACAAGTTTAATTTTCCTATTTAAAAGTCTAAATATAACCGCAATATGAAAAAAAAAAATAATACATTTGCAGCTTGACCCATACTTTGGAAATGAGTAACTTAGATAAACTTCCTTTTGAAAAGCAATTGAAATAGTTATTATTTGATAACTACACCAACTTAGTTAATCTGAAAATCGCGTTTGTGGTATTTATATTTAATTCAACAAATTTAAATTCTTATTTCAGTTGCTTCGTCTGCAGTATGATTTTAGACTTTGTTAACCATAACTGTTCATTCTGATTTGTATTAGTAAGTCTATTTGTCAAATCAAAACTTTAATCATACAACTATCAATTACTTAGATATTTTAAAAACAGTAATTAAAAGCTATTATTTTTAATATCAATAATTTATTTTATTAATTGATTATTTAATTGACTGTTCGTAGTTTCATTTCAAAGAGTGCTGGCTAGGCGAATGCCAATAAAAATTATTTCATATTCATTTTCACAAATTCATCCGCTACAATATTTCACTATCAAAGCTCATAAATATCGCATCCCAATTTAATTTTTATACACGCAACAAGCAGAGCACAAAGCGTTTTTGTTGTTGTCCATCACGCTGCCGACTGAATTTGCCGCAAATGTATTTAGTAACATCAGATCATTTGCTAGAAAGCTTAAGAAAAGCTTTGCGAATATAAGCTCTTCTCAGGTCATCGATTTCGTACTAAGAAAGCGTTTGACAATGGCGAAACAACAGAAAAGAAGGCAAATTCCTAAGGAAATAGTGGCCGGCGTCGACGTTAACAAACAGAGACAGGGCGAGTTAAATGAGCAAGCGAGCGACATGGCGAAAGCTTGAGTGAAAAATTGATGACCTTGTCTCCAATTTTGGACTTTTTGCATGAAAATTGGGTTTCGTATCAAAGTGCAGTACTGCCATTTCAATGCCAGTGCTGCCATTTTGATTTGCTGTCGACGCTAATAAACGAGCTTAATCATAGCATTTCGTCTCAATTTTTGGTTGTGCATGATACAAATGTAAGTAATGATTATTTAAGAAGGTTTAAGAAGAAATTTTATATATTTATTAAATAATTGATAAATCTACAACAATTACATTATATTAATATTTATTTTACTGACATATTATCACAGAAATTATTTGTCGGAATGGCGAAGGTCAGTGGCAACTTTCCGTGTGCCAGAATTAGATGAGTGGCGATGTGCAAATGGGTTAACTACCAGAGCACTACTTAATGACAAACTGGAAATTGTGTTCATAAATCAGAAACTGTCGCAAATGTGACACTTTGAAACCATTGGAAGCAGAGAAGCTTTCCTGTGCTCCCTCTCAACCAAACGTCGCATTACGTGTCCTAAACGGTCCACGCTTATTGTGTGGTCAATTTGCAGTGTTCATTGGGTCTCCATTGGCGTAATTAGATTTTGGGCTGCTCGGGCTTCCACGTAAACGGGAAGTGGCAGACAATTAAGGCAGCAGGCAGTAGCCAACAGCCAATAACTAATAGTCGACTGGTTGAGGGGTAGTTGCCAAACTTGCATTGAAGGAAGCATAGGACGGCTCAATTAAAACACAAAACTGATCATATCAGCATTGACACTAAACCACTGCAACTTCCTTTCCACTCAATGGCTTATTGTAAAACAATATTAACATATACAAATTATAGTGAGGTCAAGAGTAAAGATTAGGAGACATGGTTCAGGACATTAGTAAAAGATAAACTAGTTTCTATTTTAGATTATATGATAAAATTGTTCAATTGATTGATTACAACAAAATCTTTATAATAATATTAAATTTTGAATGCTCTTAATTTGAATTCTTACTAGTATTTGCTATTGTATTTCCTATTTTTAAAAACAATATCTTTTTTCACTTTAATGCAAATTTTGGGAAATGAAGACATTTTTGTTTTAATTTTTAGAATAGAATACTAATCCAATCAATTCGATTTTAGAAACAAGGGAGTCAAGGATAATTTAAAGATGTTGAGAATCATTCTTGATGTGGTCCGAGGTAATAAGTTATTTTGATTTAAATGTTTTTTAAAAAGTAATAAAAAATATTGAATTAATGATATGGTTCTATTTTGAAGAATATGTATATCGATTAATTTGCAATCTCTTAACCCATGCATCGATTACAACATATTTGGCCACAATAAGTCATACCTGTTTGCTTATATGTTTTCGTGTAATTGTTTCTACAACTTGTTACTTGTATTATGAACCAGGTTAAGATGAGAGAGAGAGGAAATATACAAGTGTCTTCGCAGTCATATCATCTTCCCAGTTTGTTAGTTGGCTAAACTTCCGCCCCACGGGTGATGACGACTGCATCCGCATGCGACTTTCCGTGACACATTTCCGCATTATGCAGTTGCAGCTGCAGCTGCTAGTCAACCAGTAGAGCAGGGCAAGTTGGTTTATCTAGCAATCACACACATATACATATGTGTATGGCCCGAGACAGCAAAGCCGTCAGGTGACCAAAACTTAGGAGTTACTGTCCTCTTCAGATAGGAAGTGTAACCGAGCATAATGCTAATAACCGAATACAAATCGAGTCTTTAAGTTCAAAAGCACAATTAAAGTATTTATCCACAATAGCTCTCTTCTGGGCAACTCTAGTGATCGGTGTCAAAGCTATTCTATTTAAATGTGGCACGACGATAAGTAATCCCAAGCTCCAAATCCATCTGTTAGTTTTATCTCTCAACAACTTAATCAACAATGAAGCCGCGTTCGTGACTCTGATGTTGTTGATGACAACAACGGCGACGGAAGCTCTAACTGTGGCTGTGGTTAAGATGCTTAAGACGTGTTGACTGGGCTTAGTTGTTGCGTCTTTCTTCTATCTCTTATTGCGTAAGTGTTGAACTTTCACATGACGCTGCTTGAGCAATTGTTTTCTTCCCAATTATCTGGCTGCACTTTTGAATAAGTATGGAATAAATCATAGAGAAGGAAATAAACTACAAGATATGGCACACTTAGCTATACCTTTTTTTTTATATGTTTAAAGCGATTTCATATACTTTTGAAGCTTGAATTATACTTGAACAACTTTAGCTCACCACTTTGTGAATATCAAAATATCCAAAACTATAATTATACCTATATTAACATTAAAGCATTAAAGCCGCATCATTATTTAATTATGATTTTTTCTACGACTCGTAAATCCTGATCAAATCTCAATTCAGGCATCATCATATCATCCCCCAACCTCTATTATACCCACTATAACCACACCAACATTTACGACAACAACAATAGCAACAACTTTTGGAAAAACTGGCTGGAATCTTTTGCGAAAATGCGAGTCTGCAATCACACAAAACTGAAGTGGCGCGAAAATTGAAGCCACAGTTGCATCAGCATTGCGCTAGCGTGCGGTTTTGCTTCAGTTTGAAAAGGCTTATAACAAATATAAACAGAAGACAGCTCAATAAGTGAAGAGAAATCAACAAAATACATTTAAACAAATTAAGATATATATCAAATATTGTTTTTAAGAATATGGTTTTATAAAATCATTAAATCAAAGTCAAATAAAAGAGAATTTAAGAAAATCTTTTAAAAAAAATCGGTTAAATTTGAGTTGGTTCATTTTTGTTTCAAATAACTAGTAAATTGTACCGCGAAATAAATCATATCGAAAATTTATTTAAATTGTAAAAGTTTACAAAGCCACACTTGGAAAAAAGTACCTTTAATAATGAGAAGAGCTACAAGAAACAGCGGTTTTATATTGCTGGTAAGTCTGACAAGATGGTTAATAATAATAAATAATTGCGCATATAAAAAGTGAAAAAATATCACGAATTTAAAATATTATCTGAAAGAAAAGACTGCTGATAGCGAGCGCCTTTACAACAAGTAAAAACTTAACAATTATTGTTAAAATATACCAAGCTAATATACCGACAAATATTAAGCTTTACAAATACTTTCACATTCAAAATATACCAGATAGTATTACCTGCCTAAGATGACCAATTGCTCTTTAATCAAATTTGCAGCAAGAACAAAAATTGTGAGATACTCGCTACTCACTTTCAATAAAAGCTAAACAATTATTGTTTAAAAGAAAATATAACGAAAATTACTAAACTTTACAAATACTTTTACATTCAAAATATACCAGATAGTATTTACTTGCCATTCAATTTTTCAATTTTCAAAAGTTGAAAATCAATTTGTCAATCAAATTATAGCTCTATCTCGGATAAATCTAGTTCATACGGGCAGACAGATAGACCGACAGTTATATATGACTACATATATCAAATATCGGAACCAGACCGGCTTTTTCCGCTTGTTACATGCATTTATTGTTGGCACACTTTTATTCCTTTCTTCCCTATGGAAAGCAGTTATTAAAACAAAAAGCATACATTGCGGTCCTGATAATAATATCTTGCTGATTTTGTGTTGTATAATTTCGTTAAATGCACACATTTTTTTAATTGTATAGCTAGACGTTTTAATGTCTAGTCGTATACTCCGAACCCTACATTTGTTATTGTAAATTTTGTAAGATATTTCAGTTCCATTATCTACATATGAACATGTCTACACCATAAGCTTTAATCAATACTAGTACCGGATATATTGTCTGCCAGGATGTGGAATCAAAAGTTGCCGAAGCCGTTTATATTCATTGCGTAATTAAATTAATTAACACGATTTTACGTATAAACAATAATCCTCAATTCAAGCTTGGCCAATATTGCATAACCAGAAGCAATGTCAATGGCGTAAATTGCATAAGCAATGTGTTAGCAATGAATGCTGGCTAATATGACCAGTCCTGAATATTAGAGAGTAAGTTTAACGACCATTACCAACGTTGTTGCAGTGAAAGTAGACACAGCTAGACTGTTGCAGTCCGTTGCAGACACGGATTGGTCCCGACGCAAGGGAACCGGTCGCGCAGCTTTGCAGCTTTTTTAGTTTAGCCTATTGCAACGCTGCATCGAAACGAGTTTTGTGCATCTCATTCAGGTGTCGTGGGGCATTCGTTACCACGAGGCTTTATCCAAATGAGGAACCACGGAGAGTGAAAGTTAGCGAGAAGGTTCGCAGGTGGGCAGATACCTCATTTGTTTTATGAATACTAATCAAGTGGATGCGCTTGTTGCGTATTTCAATTGTTATACACGCTACCCATAAGGGTAGAAGGGTATTATAATTTTGTGCCGGCTGGAGATGTATGCAACAGGTAGAAGTAGGCATCTCTGACTTTATAAAGTATATAGTTTTGATCACCATCAACAGCTGAGACGATCTAGCCATGTCCGTCTGTCCGTATGAACACCTAAATCTCCCAGACTATAAGAGATAGAGCTATAATTTTTTTTTTAGCAGCATTTGTTATGTTTGCACGCAGATTAAGTTTATTTCAAATGTTTGCCACGCCCACTTTCGCTCCCGTAAATTGACAAAAATCGAATAACAAGCGTAATTTTAAAGCTAGAATTATGGTTTATACAATAATGACTATAGTCATTACGATTCCTAAACATATTTTGCAATCAGATAAAAATTCTCGAAGTTATTAAAGAAATACTTAAGTTTGGGCCTACTTACTAGGGGTCTTAGTTGCTTTTGCTGACAATCTGGTATATGTTGCACTCTGTAGTATATATTGAGTGTAGTACCAAATAAATTTACAGAGTATACAATTTAGTATATTTTTTTGCATTTATGTGTAGTTTTAAAACTCGCTATAATTAGAATAGAAATATTTATTAATCTCATTAGCTTTCAAGTGCATCATTTCTCTCTGCATATATAAACTTCTTCGTCCGAATTCTCTTATTCAACATCAGCGCCTAGCCCTATCAGAAACTGTTATCTTTTTATTCATTCACTTTAAATTGTTTTCGAAGATCATGTAACCATCCGCTTCCCAGACATCTGAAATTTCGCAGTCGCTGCGCACGTGCCGTTGATTTTGCGCTTCAATATGTTTCTTAAGTTGAGGTTGCTTTTTAGGTGCCTCTGAATCCGACATTTCGCTTCTTATCTCATCTTTTGGATGCCGAATGGTTCTTTTCCCAACGACCATGAAACAATTGCGACCTACGAACAATGTTCATGAGAAAAAAAAACAAATTGTAGGTTGCTACTTTGTTTTGATGTTCTTCAGCATCTGGAAGAAAGGTGCTCCGACTTTTGAATAATTTTAACTGCGGATGTTTTTGGACCTAGTGCTGACTCTTTGGTGTATTAAAATTATTTATACAACTACATATTAACTATAAAAATTAATAAAATTTTCTTCTGCTTATGTATTTTTTAAGATGCTGTCTTTGAATCTAGCAGTGTCAATCAAAGCATCGGATAATTGGCAACAATTACCTACACTGGATACATTTGCCAGCTATGAGGTAAGTCATTTCACTTTACTACCTTTAGTAAGTTTAACGCAGTTGTCTCTGATGTTATGCGAATTTTCATTTTTGTGAATAATAATTAGTTTATTGCAAAAACGTATAGGATTTTGCTTATCAAATAATTGAACTTGCTTTATTTAAAAAACAAAGTCATTCAATTCTAATTATTTCCGCAATTTAAGATAGTTTGAGTGGAATTTCGGAAAACCCACGAAGTATGTTACCATAGAAGAACTATGATGGATACTGTCTTGCTACATATGAGAGATTTCATGCTTATAAAGTAGAAACGTATTATAACTTTGTACCAAACGTAAACTAAATGTTATAGCTTTAAATTAATGCTTTTTCTCTTGAAATATTCTTAGGACATGCAACGCTACTTCGATCAACGAAGACAACACAATACGCGACAGATTAAGAATCCCACCGGTGACAGTTACTTGGCTGCTTTCAATCAATATAATGAGCAACCAGAGACGTCCAATCCTGCAACTCATCCCCGTACCAAACGAGAAGAGCGTCAACTACCGACAGCACCTCGCATGTTGCGTTTCCAACTAAGCGATGCTGTGGAGCCGAGTAATGAATTAAAGCAACTGCTGCGGATGTATCGCGAGAGTACGCCCAATAAAACAACTGTGGCAAGTGAAGTAACCCAATCGCAGAACAAGAAAACAACAAAGTCACATCGATCTCGACGATCCACAGTGGGTCAACAACCTGCCAATTTTAAGGTGCAAATGATACGCTTTGAAGCGTCCGATGCTCGTGAACCGGATACGATTACAGCCAAGCTTATATCGCGAGCCAGAGCCTTGGATCTGCAAAGAGAACCAGTTTTGGTCAATCAGCCCATTCATAAGACAACTGCCAAGACGCCAAAAGCTTCGGATCAATCCACAAGGTCGAGAGTACGTCAAAGTAAACGTTCAAAGCGCTCAGCAACTTTGCACATGGTGAAGTTTGAGCTGGCTGATGCCAAGTCTGCCTTGCCAGACGCTTTGCAACGCTCTGATAAACAGTTGTTGACTATGGAGACGCTTGCGCCAGCGAAGTACAATAGAACAGAAGATGTCAGCAATCAAGTCAAGAGTATGGACGATAACATGGTGATGTCTGGAGAAACTGCAGCTGAAACTAAACGTTTATTTGTCTATAAAGATGCACCGCATGCCAAGATTAAGAAATCGATAACACTTCCGCATGAGGTGCAAAAGGTTATTACGCATCTCATTAAGGATGGTCACGGGGGCAAGGCTTACATCAAGTATTTAAATCCCCAAAATAGCAACTATGAGCATCTGAAGGCAAAGTCGGTTTCCTATGTCCACAAGCCAGCTATAAAATTGGTACCCGCTAAATCCATCGAGCCGGTTCAAGTGCACATTCAACCTGTGCCCGTTGTGGAGGAACTTCGTTATGTCTACAAGCCAACTTTTAGCAAAGTTTATCCTATTGCTCCAACCATTAACCAGCCAATTGTTGTACCCGAGACAGCTGCTCCAGTCTCTAATGTTGAGGAAGTACATCATACTTACAGTGCACAATTGGCACCTCCTCAAGCTATTGCCGATGAAGCTACAGCGGTGGTCCATCCCTATGTGGCAACAAACTTTGCCGCACCTCAGTTCCACCCTTCAAAGCCTGATCCTTTGCAGACGGAGCTGACACAACCGGATACTCTCTATGAACACAGACCTATAGAGCAATATAATTATGAAACTCAACCTGCACCTCAGCAACTGATCAAAATTGAGTATCACGCTCCAGTTGACAGTATTAACGATCACTACAAACAGATGCCTGAATTCCGAGAACTCTCAACTCTAATTGGGAAATCGCCGGATGATCAAATCCATGGACTTACCTACCTACTGGCCAAAGATATGCAAGCCAAGCTGCAACGCCAGCCTAAGCTTGTTAAATTTCAAGATCGTCCTCAGGATAGTACAGCTCCTATCCAATTTCATCCACAGCAAATTCCCCCTCAATCAGACAAAATAAATACGCCTAGTATACCGGATCATGGAACATTAGGTGTGCAGCCAGGTCGATTAATTGGCATGGCGAAGACTAAGCAATATGTGCCCATTGTGGAACCGGGCAACAATGATGTTGTGGAATTACCCGCTGTTCCTAGCAGTGCCTCACCCAAGTTGCCCACGCCCAGCTCTTACATAGACTTTCATCCCGGTCATGGACTCTCAAATGGCTATGATGGAGCGCAAGATGAACAACCTTTGACCACCATAAAACATATCGGCCATCATTCATCTGTACCCACTATCTTAAAGGAAGAAACCGTTTTCAAAAATCTACACTATGCGCCCATCCATAGCGACAAAACGGTGAGTATCTAGAACATTCAGAAGTTATTTGAAATATCACTCTGTCGCTTTATCATGACTGACTTAATGACCGATTAAGTGATTCACTGACTAACATTTGACAACATTTGATCGTTTTCCAATTTCATATCATATTACATCACTGATTAAAATTAGTATGACAATAATCTACTCATTCATTTATTCATCATTCCGAAGTTATTGAAAATATCACACTTTTGCTTTACCATAACTGACTTAATAACCGACTAACTATCGTACCTACAAAGTAATTGCTACTATACTGTAATTTTTAGATAACAAAGTTTACAACATTTGATCGTTTTTCAAATTCGTATCACATTACATCACTAATTAAAATTAGTATGGCAAAAATCTACTCATTCATTTATTCATCATTCAGAAGTTATTAAAAATATCACACTTTAGCTTTATCATGACTGACTTAATGACTGTCTTAGCGATTTACTGACTAGCCATAGTATTATTTGCAGAGTATTTGATCGTTTTCCTACTTCTTATCATATTACATCACTAATTAAAATTAGTATGGCAAGAATCTTCTCAGCAGCAAAAAGTGTTGTTATACTCACCTTGTATCCATATCAGCTGACATAAAACACAGCTCTGCACTTAAAGTAGTTTCTAGATTTCACACGACATTTAAAGCTCATCGAAGGCAAACAAACTTTACCATTTTGATTTGTTTCGAGTTTAGAAACTAACTACAATAGTGCAACACCCAAATCGCATAAAAAAAAGTTTATTATCTTGCTCTCAAATTTCGACCACTTAAAATGAGCATTAATGAAGATTCTAGGCTGATCAAGTGAATATCAATTTAAAGCGTGAACGTTTAAAATGTGCTTACTACAAGGTTAGAGACCAAGGCATATCGACCATTATTATTCATTGAATTCATAAATGATAATTTCAATTCCTACAAGTATATTTACCTAACAAAAAATATATTCTAATAAAACAACTACATGTTCTTCTGCATACGAACGAGAACGGTATTAATTTTTAAGCATTCGATCTTTCAGATGTTACTTAAATAATAATTAAAACAAGTAAGAAAGCAACAGTCGAGTGAGCTCGACTATGAGATACCAGCTACACATTTTGAATAAAAGCAAAATATTGCGTTATTTTTCTCAAAATATAACCAAAATACTAAAAATATATCAACTGGTATATTTGGTATTGGTATACAGTACTACACTCAATATATACTATAGAGTGCAAAATATACCAACTAAGACCCCTAGTAAGCAGACGTCTTTGCCCATACAAAAGTATTTCCTTAATAACGAACAGACATTAGAAATTTAGATCATTTTTAAATGCGAGACTTTTTTCAAATCCAATGGGGAAGGCAATTTTTGATGGGGTAACAGAAAAAAAAACATTGCCGTTTATTTTATATACGTTGAATCTGCAGAGGTAAAACAAAAACTTTTCACTTCACTTCGGGACACGCCATCTGGTAGACAAACTGCACTAGAGTTCTAGTCGGTCGTCCAGTCATGTATTTAGCAGTCAGGTATGGAACTAAGCCGTAGGTGGTCAGCAAGCCAGTTCCTCGCGTATCGATATGAGCCCAATCTGCGCAGGGAACTAGCTCATGGAGGATGGCAGCGGCTAGACAGGAGCTGGCTTCACCTCGACCATCATTGCTCAGATCGTAGCCAGTTTCGTCTGTAACTTGTTTCTTGTAGTACTGCCACAGTGGCATGCGCCATACTCGATCACCCGTCAGAGATCCGGCTCGCTGGAATTGCTTCCAAATGTAGTGAGAATTGGAGAAGATGCCAGAAGCGCCACCTCCGTAGGCCTTCTTCACTCCCATGCCCAAGGTAGCGACATCCACGACTAGACGTGGCTTGTACGTTGTCTGGCCGTAAAGCAGGGGATCGGCCATAACCACGACACCGGCCTTATCGACATCGCGAATGGCCATTGATCTGGAATTGAGCAACGTAACCACATCACCGGGCTTCGCAGACATGCCCGATGGCATATTCTCGCACAGGGGGATGACACAAGTCACATTGATGGGCAGCGAGAGGGCCGCAACGCAACGCATCATGCCAATGATTGCGGCAGCCGCAGACATGCTTCCACGGTACTCATCCATGCCCTCGCATTCTCGCAGATTGATGCCACCCGAGTTGAAGGTGATGCCCTTGCCAACAAACAGAATGGGCTTATCCTCGGGCGCAGTGCCACAATAGCTGATCTCAAGCAGAACGGGAGGTTCGCAGCTGCCCTTGGCGATCATGAGGAAGGCATGCATGCGCTGCATTTCAATCCAATCCATCGTTCGGACCTCGACAGTAATTCCGCAGGGACAAAGCGCATCCACTGTCGCCTGAGCGAACATCGTCGGTGTCATACAGTTGGCCGGTGCATCCGAGAGGCGTCTCGCTAGATTTTGAGATTCTGCCTTGAAAATGCCTCGAGTCCAACCATCCATATCCGGGGAGTCATAGAGCTCGAGCCTTGGCACCACAAGGCGATTCTTCTTTGCCAAGTTATCGGTAAATCTCCAAACGCCCAGAGATGATCCTTCAGCCGCCTGTTCAGCATAATCCATAGCATCGACGGAGATTGTGTGGCAGCCCTGCAATTGCAATGATCGAGCACCCACTCCAGCTGCAACACGTACATTCTCCATTCCCTCATCCAGCATCTCCAGCTCATTGAAGCCAATTCCCTCGATGCCCACGCCCACAACAGCCACCGAGCTGAAGTCCGGATCCACATTGTTAAACACACGTCCACGACCCAAACGTCCATCAATTTGCGTCTCACAGACAAGCTGCCTCAATTTGCCACCAACGCGATCGTTGATCTTCTCCGCAGACGCGGTAAATTTAGGATCCTTGTCGCCTTCCTTCATATAAATGCCCAAAACAAGACCCTTTCCACCGCCTCCAGAGCTTTCAGCGCCACAAGCAAATCGTACGCTTGTCAAGTTCATCATACGGGTCAAGCCCAAAACTTTACGGACGGTGTTGCGTCGCATATGCTTCATTTTGAGATTGATTGATTAGAAACTATAAATTTGATATATTTTGAATACAAAACCAACGATTTTTTTCTAGTGACAAAACGTATTTAAATGTTCGGGAGAATTTTCACAACTATAAATTTTGTTTTTTTACTTTTTACGAACTCTCTGTTCTCTGCTGGACAGCAACTGAAATACTTGTATTAGCTCTAACACTACAGCCCCAAGGTACGAAAGTATTGATGAATGAATCGATGCTATAGTGATCGAACATTCTTATGAAAATGTTAGTACAATTGTTAGTAAGTTTCAATTTCTACACGCTTCGGAATTTTTATAATCGCTATACATTAAATTGTTAGTACATATGACTTCTGACAAGTTTGACTGCAATTTTCTTTTTTAAGTTTCAATTTCTAATACTGACTATACTAATATGTGTGGGCTACAGAATATTTATATTCGCTAATAGTTTAGAAGTGTATAATTAATTTGTGCGGAAACGATTTAGCTATGTCGGACTGTCTGTCGGTCTGTCTACATCGCAGAGACTATAAGATATATAAACATATTGTTATTGTTGAGTACAGATCAAGTTTGTTTCGACTAAATTGAAGTACAAGCTAGATTTTCGGTACATAAAATTGCGATCAAATAAAAATTGTAGAAGCTTTTTATGTTTTTCGGTATATTTATTTATAAATGTTAAGAATAATTTCGCTTTTTCTTTGTTTAAAATGGGTCACATGTATATCACAGTTAAGCACATTCGGCTGTACCTTTTTACTAGTTTATATTTGAATTTCGTAGCTATTAATTTCTGGGTCTCTTTCAAAAGAATACTATTATTATACTGCTATAATTATTTATTAAAATAAAATGAGTTTTCATTAATTAATTACTTAAAGAATTTGGACTCTTCTGACTATTTGGACTATACTCTTATGTTAACTTTCAGTCATCAATTTTTCCACTTTTGTACATATACGAGGAGAAACCATTTATTGGCCAACCAGACTGATTCTGATTGTGTTATAAAACAGCTATCAAAGCTGGTTTAATTTTTAAATTTGCATTTATAATGTTTCCCAGGAATTTCAAAGGTTTATTCAACATAATTTATTTATTTTCCACTGCCTTTGTCATTTTGGATCAATATTGCCCTTGACTAAAAAATAAATCAAATACGCGAGTGAAATTGGGAAACAAGTATGGATGTAATTCTATTTGTTATTTAAAAATTTTGTATATGCTTTTTGTCAAATTTTGTGCATTTTATTTGTAAACGTACTCATCGTTTATATTGCTAAAAGACATGCTTATAATATATATTATAATAAAAAACGCTATGTCCATGTAACTTGTTTTTGGAAAAGTTTTTAACTCGTGACGTACTCCAGTTCGTTGATTTATACCTTTTGTTTGAAAAAAAAATAAGCAGCAGCCGATTTCCAGTTATAACGGCCTGTCCTAGTGTGGACACAGCTGGCAACCCAAAGATGCTTGTAAAGCTTTAGTTTTACGATAAAACCCGCTCCTACATGAACACCCCTCGCCCCCCTCTGCCATGTCAGTCAATGAACTTATTTCACAACAGCTGCCGCTGATGCTAGTGTTGGGTGCAGAAAGAACACTGACTCGGCACATGACGTTTATCGCAAGAATCTTGTATCCTGGTGCGAACATGGTCAAATTTTCTGGCCATTTGTCATTTTATTGCGGTCCAAACGGTTGGTAACGGTCCTTCAAGTGGAACCTTCTGTGCCCAGCGGCAGGTGCAGTACTTTCTGGACACTAACTCACATATTTTAATTCATTTTTTTATGATGCCTGAGCTCGTTTCCAATTTTTCGCACAAGTGTTGCGAAAATGTTATCAAATCGAAGGACTTTGATTTGAAGGCGATTTGAAAGGACGGTTAATTTTGAAGATCAACCAAAACCAAGTTGTTGGCATCCCAGAAAAGGGACAAATCTGTTTTAAAGTGTTATTTCTAACACACAACATTTATTTTTTGTACAGTACAAAAATTTTTTAATGTTTGTGTGATTACCAAAACTTGTGAGCTTTTAAAGTACGCAGACAAAAGCTGGCTGACATGACATTTCGTAATTTTTGCTGCATACTTTTAGGATGACTGAACTCTATTTCCATAGCTGACTAGTAATATGCTTCTTTGCTTTGTTAGGTCGAATATCTTTAAGATCTTGGAAAAAAAAAATATAAATTGTATGAAAGTAGCAAATTAAATTTATGTTAAAAATGTTATCTTTATTGATTTGAGAGTTCTAAATTGAATGTCATATGTCAACTAAGAAAGAGTATGCGCTGAAACCAATACAAATTTAAAACCAATATGAACCATGTTGAAAATTTTGGAATACTTGATTTGCTACATTTTAGCTGTTTTGATAAAAATGATATTTTAACATATTAACTCATCACGAAGTTTTGCAACATCTTTATTTAGATGCCATGAATACCACAATGTCTCCTTATCATGTAGCGAAAGTTGTGACAACTTAAAATGAACAACGAGAATCTCAGTTGGAAAGATGAAGTGAGCACATGTAAACACGTCTGCATCAGCATATGTGTGTTCGTAGAAAGCCAAAAGAAACCCAACAGTCATGCTGTAGTCTATCTACTCTAACTTGGCGATGCCTTATAAAGGGGACACGCAATTATTACTTCCTCGATTGTCACGGTTCTCGTAGTTTGTAGTTCATAGTCATCAAGTATTTGAAATAAAGTTACATAAAAACATTTGTTGTTTCTGAATTCTGTATGCAATTCTGCATGCATAGAAAAAAGTTATATTGAAGTATGTGTGGAATGTGTGATGCAACAGCTACCCATTTTCAATAAAAGCAAGACAAAACCAATTAACATATTGAAAAATACTGAAATATACAAAATACTTTATTTGGTATATCGATTTTTTCAAGCAAAGGGTTCACTTTGGGGTACAATTTATACTAGATTGACAAAAAAGCAATAATGAAGCAGTTGCAGTAGTTATAATAATCTTTTTTAGAAAATGAATCTCTTTAAAATTCTTTATTTCCTTCGATTTCTACGTTACATGCTAAACAGAATACTATAAACTGTATATTTATGGATGCTAATATTGTGAGTTTTCGCAAGTTCACAATATTGAATAGCAAGCGTACACAGCTGAGATTATCCTTAGTGATGAGTGTAGCATATGTAAAAAAATATTCAATGTAGTCACATACACACATTTATAGCATAACACGAAGTTGACTTTAACGCCGTATGCTCTTCATTGCAGCTGCAGTATGCCTCAAAGTATGCGTTTGGCTATCGCATACGTGATTTCCATACCGGCAATGATTTTGGTCACAAACAGAACAGAGACTCGCATGGTGTGACACGCGGTCAATATCATATTTTATTGCCAGATGGACGCATCCAGAATGTAATTTACCATGCTGACGATACAGGCTTCCATGCGGACGTTAGTTTCGAGGGCGGAAAATCAACACACTGACAGCGAGATCATCAAACATCGGGAAATGTGCAATCAATGATACTTAAGATTTAGTTTAAGTAACTAAGTTAAGTGTTTTACGTACTATATATAGTAACATAACTTTAGATGGTTTACTTCTAATTCTCTCAATTAATAATTATTTTTCACACTATTATTAATAATAGCTTTATTTACAATAAATAATGTAAACTTTTTTGTATACTTTCTGAAATTAAATTAAATTTTTGTGTCTTTTTGGCATCTGATAAAAAGTTTCGTTATAAATAAATGAAAACCGTGTACATATGGTTTAATCCAAAAAGAAGACAAAGCCAGCTTATCCGACTATACAATACCTGCATCTAGTGTCAACAAAAACCAGAACGAATAGTTTTTATTTGATCGTTAAAATCGGTAAGTAAATTCTTTGCTCTTTGACCTATGACAACGATCTAAGAATATGGTTAAGTAAAGATTATTATATATAATATTAAAATGAAGTATTTTAAATTTAGTTCATTATGTATAATTTGTATTTTAAGTATTATAAACCTAAAATCTGGATGATAAAACAATGTTCAGCATACAAAAATGATATTTCGAAAGCATCCAAATTATATACTTTAAAAGCTTGTACAGAGAAGGAAGTCGGCCTACAAAATTCATGCGTGAGATGCTGACAAGGAATCCACAAACAAGTTACTTACAAAGTAAATGAAATATGTAAAATTATAGCTTTGTGGAAACTCTCATAAGCAGATTTCCTTTATTTATGCGTGCTTTTGATGTTGAAAAAATAAATCAAAAGGCAAATACTTTCAAATAAACCTGTTTATTAACAAACATTGAAATTTCGTTAAACACTTTGTGTGGTGATCAATGTGACAAAATATTTCAATGCTCAGTACGCACTCGTGAAACACAAGGAAGCGGCTGGGATAATTGCTTAGCATCCGGTAGTTGATCAAACTGTTAGACGCATTAATCAAAATTTTTAATGGAGTGGAAAACCTTCATACGGCAGATGAGCATCGTTTGCACCCATATTTAACATTCTAACTGACAACATGTTTTATAGTTGCTGCTACATGTTCTGTTTAAAGATACCCTGTTCCCTCCGAATCTGTAATACGAAAACAAATAAATTTATAGTATTTATTGAATAATATTAATGAGAGATTTTCCATTTAATTTACGATTTATGATGAAATTTTGTTTTGAATTTTACTTTTTAAATTGTAACTAAATTGAAGTGGACTCATTTGTTTATAGTGATCAAAAAATAAACGTACTTCATGGGTCAAACATAAATGCTCTCTACATATACTATAAATTATCAGTATATACTAAATCCATATACATTCAAATAGTAGTATATTATAATGCTATTATCTACTATTGTTATGTATACTATATCCATATACTATATACTAATAGTAGTATATTGTAATACTATTATCACATTCTAAATATACTATATGCTTTCAGTATATACCATATTCATATACTATATTACTAATAGTAGTATATAAAATACTCTTATCGCCATTCTTAATGGGAACAGGGTATAATCAAATTGAATGTATCTTTTCTTGAGGCTCTCAGTTTTGATAACTCAAATACAACCATCGAATCGAAATAGTCATTGAATTGCTTAATTGGATACACAATCACTATTATGTACTGTATGTATATGTAACTTTGTTGCTACCATTTAAAGTTCAATGTTGGCAACAAATGAAAAATTGCTGCGCCTCTCCTCACATCAACAGTTTTGTCAATTGTAGTGTTCATTCATGTCTTACTTCTGTCGGGGCCAATTTGCTAAAGTTACTAATGCATTCAAAGTCAACAGCACAAAATTCATGTTTGCAGTTAATTATTTTTTTTTTTTTTGGGTCTAATGGAACTGTGCACGTTAACCAATTTTAGCTACATACTTGTACTTGAACACAACAACACTCGGATTCCATATACTCGATTATAAAATCTCATTTCAAAGTTTAAATGATGATTCTTTGGAATCGTGAATTTTACATACATGGTGGAAAATTGTTAAGTTCATATTAAAACATTCTTAGCATATAAGGAATAAAACAAATTTCAAACACAAGAGATAATTATGTAATGTGATGCATTTTTACGTAACCGAATACAACAAGATCATTTTTTGTTTAATTAAATCATTATGGGAACATATTATATGCATATAGTACTTGCGAAGGTTGACTTAAAATCATATCATACGAAAACCAATGATGAGAACCAAGTGCACCAGAGACTGAATTATGGGTATTATATTTATTAAATAGAGAAAAAAAATTGCGGCCTTAGAAAAGTTTGCAAGCGCTTGAGAAACTCTCAGGCCACAACTGATTTTATATGGTTTCAAAATTCTATGTGAAAATCAGAACAAATGGTTAAGAATACACAAACTAATGGGAAGAACTTGCTCGCCTTTAATATATCCTTCATTTATTAATACGATTTTATAACTAATTTATAATTTTCAGTCCTTATATTGTACATATCAATATTAGAAGCCTTTATAGTCAAAGTTAAGATTTTTATAAATATTTCTCACCAACTCGAATATAAAACTATAAATTAATTTGTTTCCTCTACCTCTATAATCTGAAAAAAATTGAATGTTTGAATTTAATCGTTTAATTTTTAACTCAAATCTTTTTGCTATAACATTTGATTATCCAAAATGTTTGAAAGTGAATACTGTATTTATTCTAATGAGTACTTTATAATCAAATTCACAAGAGTGTTGTTTAAAAACTTGAATTCTGTTACTTTTTTGGATTGAATTGACTCAATTGAACATAAGTATCATATAGAGTACACATATAAGTGTGTGTACCTCTCATAGTCTCTAAGATCATTGCGTTTTGATAAACGTTTGGAATTAAATGAAAGTAAATGTAAAATATGCGTCATAATAATTAACACACATAAGGTAAGTATTACATCACCAAATGCAAAAAGTACTTACACGTGAATATTCATAGAATCATATTAGGAACACATAAGCAATCCTACATCATTTGACGATCGAATATTTATTGATAGAATTAATTTGGAAACAAATAAAAAATAGATCCAAATTTTTATGCAGACGCTTGCAATCGCAATCAGATTTTGTTTCTCTAAATTCAATATATCAATAAATCGTCAATCGCCGAATGATGTAGGACTGCTTCTTTCAAAAGTAACTTCCATTTGGGTAAATCGAATTCTCTTATCAAACATATTTTATAAAGTTTTAACGGCTTGCCATTGACAAATTTTAAAATTACAAGCCATAATCATGATGCTTATTTCCTGCGGCCACACATTTTTACACTCCTTTTTTTCTTGTTTCCAATTCAAGTACATTTTAGATTTTAGACATGCCCACAGCCTCAAGTAAAAACCAGTTTCATATGAAATTTATTTTAAATATTATATTTGACTAAGGGTTTTACAACCATAAATTTGGAAAATAAAAGAAACAAATAAAAATCGCGTTTGAGAAACATGATTGAGTGTGAGACGAATATGAAATATTATATTTGGAGATGGCTCCTTGTATCTCTTATATACATTTTCTGTTGGCGCAAAGTTAGAATACCTTTTTGCCTTATGGGTAGCGAAAATATTAATAACATTTAAATTTACATTATAATATACTATCATAATTCTATTGGTATATGGGCAGTGTATACAATTCCCAAGTCTATGCCAAATCACAATCAGTTTCCTTTATGTTGACATATTTACGAAACTAAAAATTTGTAGCTTCTGCGCTAACTTGAGTTTTAGCCATGCCAACATTTGGTTATAAAGAAGATAATACTATAAAAACTATATTCAATTGGGTAAATATTATACTAACAAAACATTTACAAAATTTGATTTAACTCAGATTCTAGAGCATTCCAACTTTCTTAACTCAAATAATCAAATTCTTAAATTGAAGATTCATTTTTAAATCCACATAGTATTTCCTTAAAAATGTTAAGAAATCTGATTTTTTTATATTATGCTTTACGTGCGTTTACTAACTATCATTAAATAAATTCAATTGCACATATTTGATTAATAATGCTTACAAAATACTTATCACCATATCGTCACATCATTTGCGACTGCGAAAATTCTTACTTCCTGATTAAAACGATGAAACTATGATAATATCTAATTATTAAATTTTTCATTTTATTAATTTATGCAAGAGTGAGTGAATGAATGAATGATGACAAATAAATTATGACTAAAAATCAAATAACTTGCGCTAAACGACGATTAGTAAGACTTGAATTGCAGTGACTTAACTTAACTTCTTCCACTAAGTGATCGCCAGCTATGCAGCCAAAAAAAAACATAATGTAACTAAGCCAAAAAGCATAACAACAATAGTGGGAGCTACCATCATTGCTTTTGGCCAAATAAACGCGTCAATTACAAAGCTTGGCTATTCTAATTCACTCATTTTTAAGCGAAATAGGTGCGCCTCATCTCTGGTTGCATTCAAAAACTTCCATTCGATCTGTGGCAACAGGTTATTCGCCTTAATGTTGCACGAAAAGCGCAAAAACAAAGTCGCAGAAAAAATGCTCAAAAATGTTTGCAGCATTTTTAATTCGACTTCGGTAGTCGACAACAAGGTATTGTTGGGATTCTTATTAAAATTGCTAAATATAATTTGCGAAATTTGAATTGCAAATACGAAACACAGCTACCAAATTAAAAGATTCTTTTGTTCCAGAAAAAATTTAAATGTCCTAACATAACATACCAATTTAATTATGATTATATTAAGAAATAACTAAATTATTATAAAAACCATTGGTAATGATTATTAAAAAAGAGAGAGAAGTATAACTTGGTGATCATTTCAATTTTGCAATTTCAGATGCACCGCAAACCGCATTTTCTTAATCATTTGTTTTATTGCGGAGTAAACTAATCGACTCTTTTGATTGTCAATATCTAGGGTGTAAACGTTTTTAAATGCTTCTGTGGCTGGTAAGCGAATGCAGAATTTTTGTCTATTCTTTTAAATGTTAATTTGCTCAACCGCGCAACAATTCAATAACCAATACAACAAAAGACAAAAGACAAAACAACATTAACAAAAAGAACGTTCGATTTAAAATGTCATCAACAACATATTTTTGACAATTTGTTGGTATTTATTTTGTTATCACATTATGCGATTCATTTTAATCCATTTCAATATCGCTGCCAATGAGAGTTCAATGTAACAGGTGAAGCTCATTAAAGTATTTGTATCGAGTATTTGAGAGCCAAGTTAATAATAAGTATGTGTGTGTGTACAAACAGTAGCGGCGTATCAAAAGTAAAAGTTGCCAAATACTATGAATTGATGTCAAGTTAACTACTTCGTTTTTCAAATCAACAATATTTGCTCCTATTACAATTTATGTAATAATTTTTTTTTTGAAAAATAGCAGCTTCCACATACAGATTGCGAGCTCAAGAAACTTGAAGTGAAACACTCCAAAAGAAACTTCACTTGGTTTGTTTGTTTTTGGGCATGGGCAACCGACCTGAGACCTGAGACTGAGACTGAGAGACTGCTCGAGATTAAGTGTGTAATTTACAAATTTTCTTTGATTGACACATATTTATTAATAGCGATGTATGTAAATATAAAATAATGAACAAAAGTTACAATTATTATAGTGGAATGAGTGGAAGAGAGAGGTAGGAAGGGTATATGATGTTCGGCAGTAGATAATTATTTTGAAATCTTCACCATCACACACTCACACACACACACACGCGCGTGTTTGATAAGTGGGCAATAAAATTATAACAGCCACAAAATCAGTAATCAAAAATAGATTGCTTTTAATTGTTATTTAATCTTTGCTTGTCGTTGGTACATCAAATTCGTTTTGGTTTTGCTTTATTTTATTATTATTTTTCTTTTTCGATTCGCTGTTGCCCAACACATGAAGGTTAATTGGCATTTGAAGAACATACTTCGTTTCCTAAGCGGTAGTTCACACATGTGTATGTGTATGTGTGTGTGTGTGTTTGTGTACAGTACGCACATGAACTTTTGACATAAGGAAGTGTTGCAGGTTTTGTGTCTTTTCCAATCGAACGATGTGATGTGATGTGATGTGGCGGAAAGTACTCGTATCCATGTTTGAACATAACAGATAAGTTATGATTTTTAACATCAAACTCAAGCTCACGTCATAGATTGAATTTTGGCATCTATGCTCAGCTATTCAGCTATGGGAACATGATGTCTCATGCAGTCAGGAGAGAACGTAAAAATCTGTACGTGGCCACGTACATCGACATCGACATCGTCATCGAGGCTTGTGCAATTTTTACTCACCAGGTTTTGTCATGTTTTGTGCTGAAACTTGTTAAGGCCTTCTTCTCTTTCATATTCTGGAAATCAATGCTTTCTCTCAAAGGGGGGGCAGGAGCAGACCGCCTTCTAATACAAAACTATGACCAAACGCCCATTTGACATTCACAGTGACATTTTCAAGAAGGGAAGGAAGCGAGCCAGAGTGCTCAAGATGAGGTTTGGTCTAGTTGCCAGAGTGCTTGAGGCGCAAAATTGAAATTCAGTCAAAAAAAAAAAGCCAAAAAAATTGAAATATCAAATTTGTATGCATTTAATACAGTCATTGCGAGAGTTTTTCGCAAGCTTTGAGAAATAAAGTTACAGACAATATGCTATAATATATCTATGTGAGTAAAGCCATGTAGCAAAATGTATAGAAAAAAAACAAAACTTGTTATAGATTCACCATGCTCATAATGATCATTAGCAAGCGCATCATCATGAGTAACGTCAACAATTGTTTTGCTGCTTGATGCTTCACTTTATGTTTCTGTCGATCTGCAACAGTTTTTTTTTTTTTACATCAACAGTCTACGACTTGATTCTCAACGTTTGAGCTGTAAAGAGCATAAAGCTCTCTGCGCCAATTACTGTTGAGTCATTTGGTAAGAGAGACAGCGAGCGGCGAGAGATAGATGAAGAGACGAAGAGACACTTGTACTTAGAGTGGCAGGTACGTCAGCCGAAGCTAAAGAAGATGAACTAGAAGTTCAATGCGATGAACCTGCTTCATTTGTTATACTACAGCCCTTTTATTATTTTTGAGTACAGAAGTTGCCGAAGTTGCTCTTTTTAAATCGCAGTCAAAGCTGAAGTCGCAGTCGCAGTCAAAGCTGAAGCCGAAGTCGCAGTCTCTGCCGCAGTCGATGTCGTTGTCGTTGTCGTTGTTATTGTTGTTGCTATTGTAGTTGTAGACGAGAGCATCGCTGGCTGCTGCGAATGCGCGGTGATTATAAAAAGCAAGCGCATCTCCATTGTCTAACCTAATTGAAATCGTGTACTTTTGCGCGGTACTTGTTACTTTTGTGCTGCACAGCAGTGGAAATACAAAACAATTGCACAAACAATTGGATCATTTTAAAAAGTGAGAAGCATTTACTAGTGATCAAAAGGATAATTTATTTGTGTTTGGATGTGCAGTGAACGATTCTACGATTGGATTTAAACCACCTAAAAAGAAATATACATAACATATGCATATGTATAAAAATCAATAAAACAGAAAAGTGATATAAAAAGTATTATTATAAATCCTTTACTAAAATAATTCATTTATTTGCCGTTACTTTAGGGCTGATCCTTAAATAAAATATACTTAAAGTGGAACTAATTCAACGCCATTCAAATTTAAAGTCAACAAAATGATGTCCTTTAAATCCTTCTTACTGCTTGTGAGTATAATTCGCATTGTAAATTGCATTATGTACTTTAGTTTAGCTACTATGGGAATTTATTGATTTTTCCCTAAGCAAATCCGCAGCCTATCTTACATAAATCAGCATCAAACACATCATTTTAAGCATCTTTCATACAAAATTATATCACGAGAAAAACAAAAGCTCAAACGCAGGACAAGTTAAGCTTGTTATATGTCAAAATTGTGCATGAGCTTGTGGGGCAAAGGACATGTCCTGGACATGACGATTTTATGCTCAGCGTATCCTCCTTGAATTTTGCTCTACGAATACCGACTCATTTTTCTTTTGAGCAATGACAGGTTAACTGACTTTTGAGCATGCGGACTCCCTTAGCTATTTACAAACATTACACAGGAAAAAAAATGGCTAACAATGTAAAAAATATACGACACGATCAAATTATAGTTACAAATTATTTCTACTCGCATTTATATATGAACTGGCCACTAAGAAATCCATTTTCTTATTTTTAAAACTTTGTGTCAAATTATTTAGAGTAAATCTACATTCTTTTATATTTAATCATTAAATGTTAATATTTAAAATATTTAAAGATAACATCAAGTAAAGCATATCATGAAAGGTACAGAGTTTCATTAGTCATTGTTTGAGCAATATTTGTACTCAACTTTGGAGTGTACTATATGAATATTATAACAAACCAAGAAACAGCGATTGTTTAGAATATTGTTTTATTCTGTTTTTGGAATTTGCATTTATTATTTATTTGTCTTAAATAAAAATGATTGATGGACAGAAATCAGAATATTTAATTAGTCTTGAAAACAATATTTTTATTATGCTTTTTCGAATTAATTAATTTCCTCTGTAAATCTTTGCAAAAGTACAGAAGTGCCGAAAATTCGACTTCGATTACAATTCTTTTTAAAAGTTATAAATATATATGCTACTATTTGTAGACCGAGTTTTCAGCCCAATCAAATAGAGAAGCTAAACGAGAAAATGAATTGACTTTCTTAAATAGTGGAGATATTAATTAAAAAAACATATATATTTCAAAACATGATGATGTTCATTCTATGCTAGAGCCATAACTTCTTCAAAAACATGCCTATAATTATTATTATTCTTTAACTTTGATTTGAAATAGGAAGTGAGATAATTTTAACCAGAAATTAAATAACATTAATACCGAACCTCTTAACATAAATACAGGATAACAATTGGCCAATTGTACATGTACATAAATAATGTGCATTTTATCAAATGTTATAAATCAATATCAATCAAAACATAAGAGAGCGACTTTAAAATATCTGTGAAACATTAAAGTTAGTTGTAAGATAATTTTATTAAAAAATTAATCTTGGCTTCTTAAACGTACATATTTAACAAGGAAATTCACTTTCACTATTCACTTTAAAAATTGATTTCTTTTGGTAGCTAGAACCTTTGCCTTAGTCTCACATATTTTGTTTGCATTCTTTGAAATAGGAAAAGTTGAGAGTAGTCAACTGGGTAAAATTAAATATCAGGTCACTACACAAATTAATTTTCTTGCGAAGCTAAATTCTTCGATGAGAAAAATTTTGCAACGAAAATATCAGGTCACTAAAAAAAGACTTTCTTGCAAGCCAAATTCTCCGTTAAAGATAATTTAGCATCACTTACTACAATGTTTGCACATTGAGGACATAAAAAAAAAACGTTTAAATTGCACATTAAAATGTATTATTCGAATAGAAAAGAATATATTTATAATAAAAAGCGTATTTGCTATTCATGAAACAGTAGTGTTTTCTACTAATTAATATAATTTGAACAACCAATTTTGGTGTTCATACTTTTCGTAAATTTAATGCGCTTTAAGTATTTTTTAACTTTTAACCATGTGGAAAAGGTTAATATTTTATTGTAGGGTCACTAGAAGCGTATATTTTATGAGTAGTTAGCTCAGCTTAAGTTTACGCCAAGTTATAGAATCATAAAGGAGTCATAAAGTTATAAAAACTTTAACTATAAAAAATAAAGATTCATAATATCAATTATTTCATCTATTAACCATGAGTGTGGTTAGATATAGACTATAAAGGCTGAAGAAGACTTCAGCAACTTATATTTAAACAATTCACTAAATTACGAAGGTCTAAATAAACTTTGCGAAATTGCAGCTGCTAAAAATTAGCAGCTAATTCATCTCATATTGTAAATTTACTTTCCATACTTGTTTAATTCAATTCAATTATGACATGGGACTTTAAAATGTATTCACACCAATAATTTGAACTGTTTGTTCAAAAAGAAGTTTAATGAATGGCAGTATTATGGGAAAATATTGTAGAGGAGTTTTTTTTTTCTCGATTATTAAACAAACATCTCAATCTACCGCACAACCCACATACATAGTTAGCGAAAATATATAGAAAAGTGATTCCATTACTCATACACACAGAAAGAATCCGTTACAACTGTTTTTGTTGCCATTCACATGGCCCATTAACTTTTATTTTGGCAAATTTGCATTTCCATACCCCCCAAAAGTGTGTGGGGGGAAGGGGGAAATAAAAACAACAAAGCAACAACGACGTGCAACATGCGATGAAAAGGTCAGCAGAATGTTTGTTATTTTATCGACCGAACCGACGTTGTGTGTGTGTTGCAAGTTGCAAGATGCAAGGCGCAAGTGTAGCGAATCAATATAGAGACAAGATTCACTTTTGCGGTTTGACTAAACAAAAAAAAATACAACAAAGATTGCCAACTTTGGCGATGATGCATCTGCAACACATGCAGCTTGTGATATTCTATAAAAACAGAATCAAATAGACCAAAGAGTAGACGCCAGGCCTGGCCTCAAGCCCGTTGCACGCTACACAAAAGCAGCGTGTAGGTGTTGCAGAATGTTGTCTTGGGTGCCGCACAACAACAAAGCGAAGCAGAAGCGAACTAAGCAGAGAGAGAGAGGGAGACATACATAAATCATTAAATACTTGTAGCTCGAATATGGAATGGGGTTCGTTAGAATGGCACATCACATAGTCGAGAGCAAGAATTTGCAAATAACAAAAAAAAACAAATTAAAAAAAAAGCAAGATCTTCTCAGCAAAATGTCGTGAGAGATAGACCCAAGATCTGCTACTAAACTATAACGCTCTGAAGCCATCATCTCACTTAAGTCACCTGGTCAATTAAATTAATTATTTTAAATGCTCGTTGTCTGTACATCCGCTATGGCAATCGCATCTCAAGACAGCTTTATGAATTTCACTTTATTGCAAAAAAAATTTAATTGTCCCCATAAATTCAAATTTACGCCACTTCAATCGTAACTTGCAAACAAAAATAAAAACTTACGAGTTCGTCGAGTAAACGCGCATTAATCAATTCCCAGATAGAATACCATTTAGCTCTAAATGCACTCAATGTGCAATAGGTATACCATTATATATCTAGGTATACTATAAGTTTGGATTGTGATCAAATGAGAAATCAGAAGTATATTTCACTTTATATTATGATCATCAATCTTAGATTAAACACATTGGTATATTTATATCTGGAATTTTAATAAAAAGCAATTTAATAGTTTAGTTTATATCATTAGCACTCATTTAATAGGTATACCAATTTATATCTATATCTTTTATGGATTGTTAGCAAATATTAGATCATAATTTCATTAGCATGTGTCACATTACTTTATGAGCATCTTAGATTAAACATATTGGTATATTTAGATGTACCTTGAAATTTTTATAAAAAGCCAGCCATAAGTTTAGGTTATATCATTAGCACTTTTTTAATAGGTATACCAATTTATATCTATATCTTTTATGGATTGTAAGCAAATATTAGATCATAATTTCATTAGCATGTATTAAATTATTTTATGATCATTCTTAGATTAAACATATTGGTATATTTATGACATCAAATTTTAAAAAGCCATTCGAAAGTTTAGGTTTACCATTAGCACTTTTTTAATAAGTATACCATTATATATCTATGTATACCATGTAGTTCTGGACAAATGTGAGTCATAAGTGTGTCACATTATATTATTATATATTATATTATCACATTATATTATGATCATCAATCTTCGATTAAACAGATTGGTATATTTATATCTGGAAATCTCAATAAAAAGCCATTCAAAAGTTTAAGTTTTATCATTAGCACTTTATCAACATGATTCCTTTCTTTTTCACTACCTATTTATTCACTTCTAATTGAGTTGCAGTTTATACAACTCAATATTCTCCGATAATGAGCTGCCTCTTCTCTCCCCTCAATTCTCTCAGAAGAATATTTTTCATTAAGAATTGTATTGTTTTATGTACATAATATTTTACCTCTAAAATTGAGGCTTTTCCGTCAAGATACTTTGGTATTGTACATTGTTCACTCATATATAATTATGTTTAAACGTGCAATGTAGAGCCTTCTATCTAACTTTACTTCCGCTAATTGAGCTGATGACTTGAAATATTATCAATTTATTTGTCTATTTTCATGAATACAAATAATGATTCAAAGTATGCAAAGATTGTAGAATAAAAGTTAATCTTAGATAAAAACAATTAAAAATTTGTTAAAATTTATTTGCATTACAAATATTTAAATAAAATACAATTTAAAAAACAATATGAAATAAATATATACTAATTGTTATTGATAAAAACTATTGTACACTTTCTTAGATACTTGGAATAATCTACTATAAATAATACTGAATTTATCAAAAATATAAATAAGCATTTGTTGTTGTTGTGAGTAGAAACAAATGAAAATTTCTTAATATGTATTAGTAATAATAAACAATGACATAACACGTATTTGGATAAAACAAAAACATATAAAATAAATATATAGTTTTTTTTAATTAAAATCCATATGCATGCTACATATTGAATATTATACCACATTTGTTCAGATTCTCAGAAAAATCTACTATAAATAATACTGAATTTATCAACAAAATAAATAAGCATTTATTGTTGTTGTTGTTGTTTGGCCGCTGTTGATGTCATTTACTCAGCATTTATTTTCAACTCTTTATAGAGTCGTAGTTGACTATATGGAACTGAAGATCTTCTTCAATGTCTGTTGCACCATTATTACCTTTCAGTTCTTGTCGCACAACGGCAATTTGTTAACCGCTCTTTGACGATGCATTTTATTTAATTTACACCCAAATTAATTTTTTGTTCGCTTTTATTTTAACTTGCCAGCTAGGCAAAGATCAGACAAATTTCGGTACAGTAATTACGTTTGGTTTAACGTTGCCGAAATTGTTGCTGAAATGTTTATGGTGTTTATCGAGTTTACAGCTGTTTTTTACTTTTAAGGTTGGGGACCACCCTCAAGGAAAATGTTTTGAGTAATTACATAGAATTCGCAAGTTAAATGATTTCAGAAGAATTTGGAGGGAGTTGACTTTGTATAAAATTAATCATGTATTATCAAGTGAATCATATTATAGCATAAAATGTGTGCACCTGGTGACTATGAATGCAATCAAATGAATCAATTGTTAATCACAGCAACTCGACCGTTTATTTTTAGCTTAGTTAACATATCTTCTTAATTCACATATCGTTTTAAAGATATGCAAGGACAAGTTCAGTTCTCCGATGTTTGAAATGCTTTTACATTTCCGCAATCCTCAAGTGAATTGCATAAATCAAAAGCTTTGATTAGCTTCTGCTTAAAGTTGTTTGTATAAATAGACGATACGGTCAACGAACAGAGTTTCATATGTCAATTAAAAATGTTTGTGCCAATCAAAAGACATGACATTGAGTAGAACACAAGTCCATTTTAGTTTTGCAGCTAACCTCTGCCATTCCCTGCCCTTTTAGTAAGCGTAAATTTTTCGCTTTTGGCCCGTATTGCGAATTGCGAGTTGCACAAGTTTATTATTATTGAGCGAGTGCACCTGCCCCAGAGCAAATGCTGTGTTAATGTTGCCGCTGAATGTCAGCTCCGATCTTATCTCATCTTCTATTTCTATTTGTGAACGTTCACTTTATATTATCTGCAACTTTAACTCTTTTTTAGCGCTACCATTTTCAAATGTCAATTGCCTTCTGCGCTTTTTTTGTTTGCTTTACTAAGTAACTTCTTGGATGTTCCTTTATATTTACAGAGCTTATCAATTGCTGCCATTACCGCATATGTATTCGCCCAGGTTGCGCCGGGATCAAATGCGTATCTGCCGCCCACCAAGAACGGATACGATTATCCAGAGCCCAATAAACCATTTGTAAGTAAGAAGCCAACACCACTGGCATTCATCTATTTAAGTCGTATATTAAATCTGAAACATAGTTTGCATCAAGCAAAAGCTTACTTACCTAGAACTTAATTTACTTGCATATAGTATGAGAATGCATTTAAAACGTGTCCATATGTTTATTCAAGAGGCTTTTAACACACATAGTTCATACTTCGTATCTAATTGGGATTCTACATAGACTACCAAAGCTTACTTGATTGCTCCCCATTGAGTAGAAGGGTATTAAAACATTATACCTACAGAAAAATTAAAGACGATATAACTATGTTTGTCTGTCAGTCCATATTTCCGTCTGTCCGTATAAGTCCTATATCTCAGAGACTATAAAAGACAGATTTACGCTTCTTTTGATAGCACTTGTGATTGATGCACACAGATTAAGTTTGTTTTAGATATTTGCAATGTCCATTTCCGCATCACTAAATTTAGGACATACATATGTTACATATCTTTTCTGATTACCGAAAATTTTGTTACGACTATACGAAAAACATGGAATTTATTTAAGAAATAATTTGTTTGGTGTGAAAATCTGGTACCATTTTAATTAATGCAATATTTGGATATTATTTTAGTATAGTAATATAAGAAAATTCGGCAAATCAATTTGGTATGCCTTAAGAAAATACTTGGTACTGTTCTACTAACTTTAATAATATACTGGTAGTGGGTATCATCACCAGACTTTACTGTCCAATTTATTATTTATTACGTATTTAATATTTTTATACCCGCTACCCATAGGGTAGAAGGGTTTTATAACTTTGTGCCGGCAGGAAATTTATGTAACAGGTAGAAGGAGATCTTCAGACTCATAAAGTATATTGTTATTATTTGTATACAGAGTTCAACAGCCTAACGTCTAACATTCCGTCTGTTATTCGTCTGTCTGATTTGCGGGCGGAAGTGGGCGTGGCAAAAATTTGAAACAAACTTGATCTGCGTGCAAACATAACAAATGCTGTCGAAAAAAAATTATAGCTCTATCTCTTATGTCTCTGTCCAGTATTTCATACGGACAGACGACAGACTGGATCTCAGACAGACTATAAGAGATAGAGCTATCATTTTTTGATCAGTCTTGGCTGTTGACGCAGATCAAGTTTGTTTCAAATTTTTGGCACGCCCAGTTCCGCCCCGCATAAAAAAATCAATACAAGCTTTTACATAACATTTCCTGCCGGTATATATTATAATAACAATATCCTTATGATTCCTAAAATTTGCTTGCGATTAGATAAACATTTGGAAGTTATTTAAGAAATAATTTTATATGGGAAAAAACGCCCACTTACGGGGGTCTCAAATGCTTTGGCTGACAATTTGGTGTAATTGTGCCGTCTATGGTATATTTTAAATGTTAGTATCACATCGTTATACCAAATATATCATTTGATATATTTTTAGTATTTTGCAGTATTTTATAGACTGGTATACTTTGAATTTAATACCGCAATATTTTGCTTTTATTCAAAAGAGGTAGCGAGTATCTCACAGTCGAGCATACTCGACTGTCAGTTTTCTTATACTTGTTTAATTTCCGCATAATTGCAGCAACCTAGCCAACCAGGAAGAACCCCCGGACCCGGTCCTCGACCTCCAGCTCCACAACGCAACATTCCCGGTCAACCTGCTGATGTAAGTTGATGCAAATACATAATAACTTAATTGTACAATTGTGATATTATCAAAACAGGATCATGTCCATGTGCCTGGTATGCCATTCGACTTTGAGTACGCAGTTCAGGATCCAGAGACAGCTAATGACTATGCTCACAAAGCATCCAGCGATGGTGATGTTGTAACCGGCGAATATCGTGTGCAATTGCCCGATGGACGCACACAAGTGGTGCGCTACATGGCCGATTGGAAGACCGGCTACCATGCAGACGTCAGCTATGAAGGAGAAGCTCAGTTCCCACAGGGACCAACTGGAAGTCGTGGAGGTGGCGGCGGCGGAGCCGCTGGCTACAAGTACTAAACATGCATATTTCGAAAATCGCATTGCGATTTGTGTCATGTGTGATGCCACTTTTGTTGTGAATTACATTTGAAATGTTAAAATTGAATTGTATATCATTAAAACCCACTGATAAATCCACAATAAAGAGTTATTTTTTTATTAAACTTTTATATATTCCTTATCAAATTCCTTGTCTATATGGTAGATATACACTTCTACACTAAAGACATAAGTTTATATAAAAAGATTATATTATAGTACTTACACTTAAATTGTCTAAAAGTGTTACACCTATCAGCATATTAATGTTGTTCTCCCAATGACCCCAAAAGAGTTTGGACAGGGTAAGACTTTCATGGTAATTAAAATATTGGAACAGAAACCCTGGTTTAAGCACACACACTGGGTTTTTTTATTTATTTAATTAAATATGACATTTTGGTTTATTTCTTACACGTTTATTTATGGGCTCAGAGTTTTGAATTGAATCAGTATTTCCTATCTGTCCCGCCACATGCTTTGAAGAGATGCCAGATAGCTCAAGCAAGTAGCAAAAAAATACAATACCATAATAAATACCAAACAGCAATAAAATACCAGACGAAAGAATATTTTTCAGCTGTTTATTATTAGGCATTGGAAAAACGACCTCTATACAGTAAAAAATATAAATTTTCAAGAATAACAATTATTTTGGATGCTAATCGCTCTTAAGGTTTGATAAATGGCAACGCCAGCTCGAGTATGGCCGCTCACTGACCCGCAGTCCAGCAATCGATAGCAATCATCGATGCTTCTCAGATGTATTAACAACGAACTATACAACACTAATGACAAAAGATGCAACAACCTTATATACAAAATGTAAACAAATCGAAAATAAATAAAATAACAATTATTCACAGTAAGTAGATTCAATTAATAATAATGTTGATTCTAATAACAATTAAATTAACCTTACCATATATGGTCACATTGGCGACATCTTCCTTGCGTTCAATACTTTCAGCTGCCGCCATGCGACCTGGTGCTATAAGCTCAACTCATAGCTTAACTTACTTCAATAAAGAATTTGTAATTATCAAAGAATCCAACGGGGGAGAATGTAAACCTCTATGAAAGAAATTAATTTATTTTACAATGTAAGTTTATACATATGTTCTTGTTGCACGCAGACGAATTAGTTGTTGGAACCACATTGACTTATCGCGCAGCCTTCCTCCAACTATTGCACTATTAGGCTGTGCGAAACGATGTTTTTTTTCAATTATGAGCTACAAATTAAGTTAGAATATTGTTATTATATAGAGTGCAAGAGATAAGTTGCAAACCAGCGAAGGGCTTTATTTGAAATAATTCTAACGCGGCATATTTACTACTCTAAATTCTATCGAAATCGAATTTTATCGATAGGAATACCAACATATTTGTTAAAATGCTGCCACACACTTCAAGTCATTCAAAATTCAGCTTCATCACCTGTCCCACTCTTGCTCTTGTTCGGTTTTGTACGGCAGCAGCGAATGTCTATTTGAGCCTTCCATAGACTAAAATCAACAAACGAAAATGAAAATGTTGCTTCTCAGATTATCAAGCTTTTATATGCCACACGTTTTTAATATTCTGAATATTCACTTTAAGAATAGCTTGAAAAGAAGATCAAAGAGTAAGTAGCGCTTAACGCGAGCGCACGCAAATTGTTCATGCGCAAATTTAAAAAGTTATAAAAAAAATACGACAACATATTTTTGCAATAGACGAAGATATATAATAATAAGGTAATCATTTTTTGATATTTGAACACTGTGTTATTATAAAAAAAATGTGTGTGGTTTTTTTTATGTTTTCCCTTGTGTTTAACTGTGCTCGCCGCAGCTTTATCATTGATTTTGTTGTTTTGTGTTTTGTGCGTTTATTTTGTAAATAATTCTTAATTGTTTTTGTTAGGAGCATCTTATCAGTGCGCAATATCATTAAAATATTTATTTTATATCGCATTAACAACAATATCTAAAGAAAATGAGGCACAATAAATAGACCCAATTAAATCCGAAGATCTGTTAATATGTAGATTATCACGGCTTTTATTACGGGAATACGAAAATTCTTCATTTTGTAATGTCGAATCTCCCAAATTGATATTAAGATTAATACAAAATGGTAGCTGGCTATAAAATAAAATACTTGGCGTTTTTATTTTACTAAATCTGCTAATTGCATGTTTTTTATAATAATATTTCAATTCGCGTTTATTTATTATATTTAGTTCTATATTATTCTTCAATACTACTAGCGAAATACTTATCATCGAATTGCGCAAATTTTGAACCCAGGGCCTTGGAATAGTTGAAAATGAATCGCGTCATTAATAGCTGATAACTTGAGTAAATTATTAAAGAATTTGATGGGTTGGAGAATTTTATAGGCTAAGTCCAATTTGTTTAACTTTTTTTGTTGTCATAGAAGATTATTTTAACAATTTATTCAGCAATGTACACTTAAATCAAGCCGAAATACTAAAAAAATTACGCAGTTGCATTGAAAAACGAATTGTGCATCCCGAAAGTATGCACCACATCTTTTTGTTGATGTCGCTCACTTCATACAGGTAGCAAAATGTATCATGTCAAATTGTATGGAAGTGGCTAAATTTCATAAACAGAAGGTTGGGAATTGAAAAATAATTGCAATGTATGTATATTAGTAGACCAATCCACAGTAACCCTTTTTATAACATTAAATAATTTCATTTTAGTAACCGACACAATTCAAACTTTTAATTGAAATCAACTTTTTTGAAGCTTTCGTAGGAAACTTGAACTTTTGTATAAATCTGTTGCTTACTCTTCGAAGCTTTAGAGGGAAAAAGTTGCACCCCTTCTCGCAAATGTATGCTTGTTTAGATGCAACAAGTGCTCAGCTGACAGAAGCTTGAACATATGGAAAAAGAGAACGTTTTCAATGCGCAGCTGCACGCGCATGTAAACAAACACCTGTAGGGCTTCGCAGAATGTAAATAAATGCAGAGCGCAGATGCGGCAAATGTCAACGCAAACGCAGAGCAATGTGGAAAGAGTGTAGCAAACGTCAAATTCGTGTTCACAGTATGCATCCCGCTCGCACTTATTAACAGTAAACGCATATGTCATCCATGACACAGAAACGTCAGAAAAACGTCAAAGTTAACGGCAGTATACATAGAAAAGTTTTTGCAGTCGTCCTGAATTTTTCACGCACAAAACGGAAAGTGTAACGCAATTGCTACAATCCAATATTAAAACAAAAAACGGGGAAAATGTTATAAGTTTAACAAATAGCTGGAAATTCAAAATATGATTATTATCTAATCGTGAACGTAGGGCCAAAGCCTTAAACTTGATAAATTGATGGAATGTCTATGTGCATGACAATATAGAAAATCGGACAACAATTTAATCAGGACGGATAAGATTTATGTTGCGACTCAAATTAACGCTTCAAGTGCTGCATTATGGCGAGACTAACTTGGGCCCGGAGTCGCCTCTGCTTTAGTGTTCTATTGGTGTTCGTATGCTGGGCACCTGGCGTCGATCTAATTCCTGGCGAAAATATTAACTACAATCTGTGAGTACACCTTAGCCTGATAATATTTATTCTGAATTTCTTCTAATCAACTCACAGAGTGCACTCATGGGCGGACAGACTAGGCTTGGAACTGTTTTCCCTGGGCGATTTCATCACCAGACGCAAGGAATTACTAGAAGTAAGTTATTTATTGATTTTTCACATTACCACTTGACGTTTGTAAATGAAGTTAATAACTTCGGCGTTGTTGGGAGCCAGCACCTGTCACGTTGTCGACGTGTATCCGATAACAGTTTTTAAAAAATACATATTTGGTATATAAATATACTGCTGTATTCAAAATAGGGTATTAAATATACCAAATTGTCAACCAAAACAATTTAAAACAGACATCTGCAACATTTTTTTTTGCCATATAAAATGATTTCTAAAATAACTCAATGATTCTTATACGACAGTCCAACTAACTGATTAGTTACTACTGTATCTCAAGAACAAGTAATGTTGTGTAGGCTTCTGACAATGATATCATGACATCATAGCATCATGTACATATGTACTTTATCGAGTCGGAGATGTTTCTTCTGCCTTTTGCATACATTTTCAATAGGCTCACTTCTTCCCAACGAAAATATATACCTACGGCTATACCAATTGCGCAAAAAACTTTTTAACCTTACCTAGTTTAACATAGTTTATTTAATATTCCAATAGTTTAAATTTATATAGAATGAAGACAAGTTCTGCTTAATGAAGGTCACCACTATCGAAAATTTAAGTCAATAATGATTTAAACAACATGTAATCTATTTAATTTCCACAGCAGTACGATATAGAAACCATAAATACTATGTGGGGTAACAGCTTCCTGCCAAGTTATTTGAATATGTCCTAGTCTGGTTTTTGGGCAAATGGGTTACACTGACAAAAAAAATTTTATTGGACTGTCTTCTGGCTCTTTTTGCTAAATATTTGTTTAATAGTCACTACTTTCTCACATTAAAATCACTGTTTCTAAAACGTTGGATGTTATTGATAAAGCTTTCTCACCATATGCCTCGACAAGCATTTTGCAGCTCGTTTATTGAAATTAAGAAATTCCTGTAATCATGATTTTTGTTTCAAGTTTTGACTTCTTTAGTAAGATGAAGAAATTAGATATAGTTTTGAACGAATATCAAGTATGATTTATAAATATCGTAGAAAGCAATCAAATAAAACATTGAGGCTCTGTCACAATGTCTCTCTTATACTAGGAGACCTGGCGCTCTAAGTCTACGATTTTGTTATAGATGTAGCAGATAAAAATGTGCATTACATAATAAAGAGAAAAATTCATGTCTGTTGCAACATACTTTTCAAATCAATAAATTAATGAATAATTACTTCATGTCAAATCGTATGGTTATAATCACAATAATAATCTCAGAAATTTCAGTACTGTAGCTAACTCTCTAAAACTTATACATATATTTGCAGAACTTTAAACAAGAAGGAGCAAAAGTGGTTCCACGACAAGGAGGCGCAATTGTCGAATCAATGGCCAAAGAAGTAGAAATGATGATGGATCTTAAAGTCAGCGCAGTGCGAGTAAGTCCCAAATATCTTAAATGCAAAATGTTAATTTCACATATATGTATATTTTGTTACCTTAACCCTAGCGTATTATGGATACCGCAGAGAACACCGCGTTGTCGCATCAAAACGATTTGGCGGATAAAATGTTCTCCTACTACAATGCCAAAGAGATGGCGGAGCCAGGCGAACCGACGCCACCACCTCCAACAACTCCACCGGATATGGATGATCAGATTGGTGAACCACTCATCTATGTGCCGCCCAAGGTGTTGGTTCTGGAGCCAAGACCCGAATTTCATAACACTTCGGTCAACTTCAGCGTCAGTTCAGTGCACGTGCCCGTAAATGTGTTTGATCGAGGTTTGAGATAGCATTTTTTTACAATATCACTTCTACTCTATTCATTAATGCTATTACTAATCTATGTTTTATACAAGAGCTTACACACGCATACACAACGTTACCAGAGAAGATACTATACTGTTATAGTTTCTCCACTCGCAATATACAATATTAGTTATAGAATGATTTCTAGTCGATGTTTTGTAATTCTCCTATTCGCTTAACACTCTTAACGTCATAAGTTACAGTACTAAAGACTTCGCTTCGATAAAAAGATATCTCAATATTGTAAAGGGTTTATTCGCGCGAGGATTATATTATAATTTCTCATTTTGTATACGAATTTCTGGGCTTCTGTTTTCGTAACATCAATTAGTCTCTTCGAGTATATTGCGTATACTGAATATATTGAAAATGGTCTGATTTATAAATTATTGCTGGATATCTGCTATACTGTGAATGATGTTTAAATACAGAATATACAAAATGCTTTGCCAAATACCGTACAACTCCCAACTAAGCCACATTAACACTTGACTAACACGCTCACCATAATTGCCTAAGTAGAAACATTAAGCATACGCACTGTATTGCACCTGTGCACCGTTTTTATGCAACTTTTAAAATGTATGCGTACAAAATTTTTCTAGGTTTAGTTTCTAAGGAGGGATCTAAATCAATGAGAACTAATTATAACATTATCTGAAAACTTTTTCCGTTGCTTCCGACAATTCACATGCATACAACAACAATCCTAAACAAAAAAAAAAAACAAAACAAAAAAAAAATTCAGCATCGGATGTTATAAAAGCGATTCAATGGTCGGAGAATTTGGATCAAATCTTTCGTGATAATTATAAAAACGATCCCAGTTTGTCGTGGCAATTTTTTGGCAGTTCAACCGGATTTATGCGTCAATTCCCTGCATCGAAATGGAAGAAGGACGTTCCGGTCGATCTATATGATTGCCGATTTCGCTCTTGGTACATGGAGGCGGCGACAAGCCCAAAGGATATTATTATCCTATTGGATAAATCTGGTTCAATGTTGGGACAGAGGCTAGAAATCGCAAAGCTTGTTGTCAATACCATACTCGACACGTTGGGTACAAATGACTTTGTGAATATCTTGACCTTTGATAAAGAAGTCACCCCGCTTGTCAAATGTTTCGACGAATCACTAATTCAAGTATATACTCTTTTTTTATTAAATATTATGCATTTTTTCTTTTTCATTTAATTTAATTTCATTTACCAAAAGAAGTGAAACATTTAAAAGAGCTGCAACTATGTGTGAAATACCCGCTATCCATTTTGAGAAAATATAAAAAATAACCAAAGATACCGTAAAAAATACTTCTAGTGTACCAGATATACTATAAATTTGCCATTTTGTCAAAAACGAATGAATTGTGCCTATTAAATTGGTATTAGATCTCTATGAGGTTTTATGTTCGCAATCAAATCAATAATTGATACAATTACTTTTTTTTGTTTTTGTTTAAAATCAAATCAATAATTTATACGATTACTTTTTATGTAGGGACCTAGATCTGGATCTTTAGTTCAAGTATTTTTTTTTTATACTCTATACTCTAATTTTAAAATTTATTTGATCGCCGTGATTCTCCAAGAATCTAGTGTCTACTTATAATAGTGACCGATTTAATCTAATCTAAAACTATATCCCTTTAACCTACGGATAGCGGGTACATTCACACATATACTTTCATTTATTTATATATACATACTACATACATACAATTGCATAAATTGGTTTTATATAGAGCCAAGATAGTATGTATATGTATATATAAGTATATGCATCCTAAGATACATTCAAAAACAACAACCTAATTGGAACACATTTTGACACCCAACTTCGAAATTCATTCAGGCAAATCTGGGCAACATCCGTGAACTAAAAGAAAAGATTGAATTGATTAAACCCACTTCGATTGCCAATTATACCGCCGCACTAACAAACGCATTTGAAATATTGGAATCAGCGAAGCTCAATTCGCGCGGAGCACTTTGCAACCAGGCCATAATGATTGTTGGCGATGGAGCTCCGGAAAATAATCAAGAGGTTTTCCAGTTGTACAATTGGCGTGATCCGCCTTATAGGCCGGTGCGCGTGTTCACCTATTTAATTGGTAAAGAGGTGGCAAATTGGGATGATATACGGTGGATGGCATGCGAGAATCAGGGCTATTATGTGCACCTCAGTGATACAGCCGAGGTGCGTGAAATGGTCTTAAACTATATACCGGTAATGGCTAGACCACTGGTATTGGGTAGGCACGATCACCCCGTTATATGGACGCAAGTTTATGCGGACCTTGAGGTGGGTACCTAAGTCAATAAAAAACAAAACAAAAACCGAAAACAATCTGGAACCATTTACAATACCCACAAAACACTCTACAACCCACAAATAATGCCACCACCATCTAGGATACCAAGCTGTCCGATCATTTGTGGGAGCTAAAACAGTGCGAGGAACAAAAGGAAGATGTCCTGGAGTACAGACGAGTTCAGGACGAGATGCTGGAACCCAGTCAAATGCGTAAGCGAGCCTATCAACGGGCAAAGGAGGTCAGTTAGCAATGAATTGCAAAAAATCAGACATCGAATGATATTTTTTAGAATGGAATGCTAATTTTCTACCTTATTTTATATAGACATGGGATCAACCAGTTGACTCGGATGTTTATCAGTTCATGACAACCGTATCAATGCCAATTTACGATCGACGTGAGAATGCGGTAAGTTAGGTTCATAAAATCCCAAGTGCCCGGGCACGAAACAATTTTAAAACCGAATAACAATACCGGAAACAAAGTTAGCACTCTAAATTCTTAGTGAAAAATGTTCGGACATCGCAGACGACGATGCATTCATTAACGCTCTCTCTCTCTGTCTCTCTCATCATCAAACGATCAAAAAGCAATTATTAAAATGAACAACAACAACAAAAAAAAAATCATTACCCAGATAAATTTCTATTCATCTATATAAATACTCTCACTATTTAATATACAACTATATTAATATTTTATGCGTTATATATATATATAACACACAACAATTACTACTACTACTACTATCTAACTACTCACTACTACTACTACTACTATACACAACTATACTACAGAATATCACCGAAGAAGTTTTAATAAATGAAGCACTCTGGGAATTGCAAACACGTGAGGTACAAACTATAATGCCAAATTCTAACAAAGCTATCAAAATTAACTTTTAAATTTTGAGTAAAAGTACTTAAATACATTTGAACATGCTGTAAAAGCAAAACGTTTTGTATACGCCAATTAATCGCAAATAATTATTGATTTATCGAATATACTTTGATGTATATTTCCATTGATATATATGTGTATAAGACTCTAAAAGTAAACAATTTGTTATACTTTGCGCTACATTACATTACATACTTATTCCATATTTAACCGATATACTTAATTATGTAACTTACTCGTATATAATTACATACATATATATACATATATATTTATATACATATATAGCTAACATGATCTAGGATCATGATATTTTATTAGCTAATTTTTTGACATTATAGTTGACCACGTATTCTACATATTCTACTAGGAACAATCCAATTACAAACCAAAACTTACAAATTCAAATAATCCAATTCGAGTTGTAAAGTATTTAATACTACTACTACTACATACATAATTATACTACATAATATCTATATATCTAGCATATACAATTTTCTTTCTATATTCATATATATACCTCGTTACCTCGTTACATAAATATATATATATATTTAAAAGTAAAAGTATATCTAGAATTTACAAAGCATTATTATAAAGCATTATGTGTAGTTCAGTTTGACATTTGTTGTTTTACGTAAACAAAACAAACCGTAATAATAACAATTATAATACAAAATTATTTAGCTGATAAAGAGTGGTAAAGAGTCTTCAACAATACAAGTATTTATGTAAAATTGATACAAACACTGGTACATAATTAAACACAAAAACAAACATCGATCAAAGTTAGGATATCATCATCGGGAAATCATGCTTAAGCTGCTGCTTGAGCACATTACTAATCATAAGAACAACATGCCCAAAAAATCATTATTTATATATTTATGTACATACAAAAACCAGAAAACACTCAATAATTAGGTATAAACAATTAAGTTTTTATACCCTTCGTAAGATCTGCCTTAAGGACGGCAAACAAAAAACAAACAAATTAATAGGCATAGCTTAATATACACACTTTATTACCCAAAACCAAACCTTAGTTGCTTGCTGCTAAGCCCCGAGTTATGTAGCGCACTTAAGTTGCTTGGGATTATAGACATTTATTTATTAAAAACTATATACCAATACAAATTCACAGCGCATTAATCTAACGACCGATATAAATCCGGCTGCGAAACAAAATACCCAAGTTGTGAGTAAATTGTTTATAAATTTAAGCAACAACAACTGCAACAATCAAGAAATTGAAATTAACTGATTTCTAATCTATTATTATTATGTTTTATTTTTCACATTTCCTTTTTTATTTTCTCTTTAGTTTAATTTGAATTGTGCTGCATGAGTTTTATTCCAAAAAAAAAAGTCACTTCGAAATTTTCAAACTTTGCACTTCCTAACTTTATTCTTTTCGCCACTTCATTAACCAGCATTAAAATTAACTTGTATTTATAAGATGGCTTTCGTGCGATTTTAGGTTTACTTTTCTTATTAAAGAGATATCTTCCGATATCCTCTTGATGCTGAAATATATACTTGTATAACATTCATTAATCTTGTACACCTTAAACTAACGACTCTTGACTTTAACCAAATGTAAAAAGTGATTTATATGGAATCATGTGTACATATCTGTTCTTAACTCGGCTGAACGATTTTCACAATACTACGCAATATAGCATATATATATATATAATATAATGCACTCTTCGTCCCTACACGTTACAAGCTCTTCACCCAAAACAACAATCTCTGTGAGAAGGGTATAAAAACTGTAATAAAAAAAATATATACAACTACACTCACACGAAATTCAATTATACAAACCCTAACTGAACACTAAAGTACACTGACAATTTACATATCTATATATATATATTTTTAGTTAGCTAATTTTACACTTGAACTAATTTTGCATTTAAGATTAAAGTTTCATTTAAAGCTTGTGAAAATTTCTTAACTAAATGAAAATTATTTTCCAAATTTCCTTCGGTTTACATTTGCGCTACTTCGGTTTCCACTCTCTCACAACGCTCTCATATACGATCTTAGTACTTTTTTTTGGCAGACTATGTAATTATACTTATATACTTTAAACTGCCAATAAAAAAAGAGCAAAAGTTGCTTAATATTAATATTATTATTTTATGTTTAAAAGAAAAAAACTGTCAGCTAATTTAACTGTATTGTAAGTTCTTGCGTAGTAAAAACAAATGCTTAATCATATTCGTATTCGTAAATGCATTTATCAATTTCTGGTTTACTTTTCAATTTTATCTTTAATGTCATTAAATGTAAGCAAAATCCAAGTTTTGTTTTGTACTAGCAATGCCATTTTCAACTTGAAAATATAAATTCATTTTCAGTATTCAGTACTCGTAACATGCAAACATAAAATATCTGTACTATTGTATTTCTATTTGCGCTACCAAAAAAAAAAAAAAAACAAAGCATATAAATATCAAACTTGTGAATTGTTCTGATTACTCTACCCCCAAAATCTATCAAAATCATTTTATTAAACTTGTGAATAAATGTGTTTGATTACGCACAGACAAGAATCGCAAACATTTTGGGCGTGGCCGGAACCGATGTACCAATAAATGAAATCAAGAAGTTGCTGTCGCCCTATATGGTAAGTTATATGACTTTAACTCCAGAAATAATTATAAATACTTATAAAGATAAACCCATTTCACAGCTTGGCGTCAATGGCTATGCGTTTATAGTAACCAATAATGGTTATGTACTATTCCATCCAGATTTTCGTCCAATTGTAAGTATTGCACAATGTTGTAAAATATAAAATACATAAAATCTACTTAACTCGATCTTCAACAGTTCCATGGATATATCTTAAAACCCGCTTACAATAGTGTAGACATGATTGAAGTCGAGTTGCTGGACGACGATAGAATCGCCAGAGACTTTAACCCAGTGCTAATGACGGTAGATTCTCTAATTGACAATATATATATCTTAATATTAATTTTTCATATAAATAAGATACGCGATTCGATAATCAATCAGTCGACTGGAAGCAAATGGATGTTAGTCAAGAATCATTTCGATGAAATGGTAAGTGAATTTTTTTGTTATCCTTTTGTGTATCATTATCGACTGCGACTTTTGAAAACTGCAGAAAAGAGTGATTCGTGTCAAGCGGCAATATTACTGGACTGCCATTAAGAATACGCCATTTACACTGGTAATCACATATCCGGAGAGATATGGAGTGAATCGAGTGGAGCCACCGATTGAACAGGATATTCACCGCACTCACATTTCGGGTGGCAAAACAATACGCAGCTTCTTTGATGGCAAGCGTTGGAAAATCCATCCCGATTGGTACGATGAATATATATAACTTTAAAATGGTGAAAAGCGGAAAATAATGAAATACGATTTCAGGCTTTTTTGCAAGCAAACCAACAAGACATTCCGAACACCCGAAACAGAGCTACTTTATTTTGTGGATCGTATGTCTGAGCCTGGTTGGCACTGGCCATCGAGTCGAAGCGCAATGCCCCCGGAACATGCTGCGGCCATATACTGTAAGTATCTGGGAAGCAACTTCAGCAGTAGTTAGACATTGAAATCGCTTGGCGATAAGCAGTTTTCCAGCTATTTCAGCTCTGCATATTGTGTTTTTGTTTTTTTTATTATTACGTTTTGTTTCTGCTCGATTAACATAAAAACATAATTTTTGCTAAAAGAACATAAAAATGCAAAACCTTCAAAAAGCTAAACAAAAAATAGAAAAAAACAATATCAATAACCGTGCAAATTCACAGCTAACAACTCATCAACTGGCCGATATTCATCAATCAATGAAAAAGAAAGATACTATTGTGAGTAACGAAAAACCATAATCAAGCCAAGTCACTCTCTCTCTCTCTCTCCTCTCTCTCTCACTCACTCTGTCAAACCCTCAACACGAATACTACTGTGCACTTAATAATGGTAGCACCTAAATATATACATATATATATCAATACCTTTGAGCCAAGCACTTTGCACTTTGCACTCATACTATTCCATAGAACAAAAAAAAAATCTGATTGGTTGATGCCTGTGCAATAATCGGCGATTCTGATTGTTTTTCATATAAGTATATATCATAAATCGATCGATGTGTTTGTTGTCTGTCACCAGTTAGCTGCGGTAATTGCACAATACCTAAGAGAATAAAACAAATGTACTGCATGAGAATAAAGTATTGTAAATATTATTGTTTTGTGATATTCAAATGCCAATAGCCTTTGCCAAGCACTAATTACAATATCATTTGCATTGCCTAAATGACAACAACTTCTTTCAACTTTCAGGTGATCGCCAACTAATGCAATCTCTTGTCTTTGATGCCCGTGTCACGAAGGGATTCTTCGACAAATCCAATTACGATGAAAAGAGGTAAGTGTCAAATTAAAAAGTGCCATCATTGCACTCTTGACTATATATATAATATACAGTTGCGAGTCGCAGAGCTAGACGTGACTGAAGCTTACACATCGTACAGTCATCGTATTATGTACCATGTTTATAAATATAAAGTCATGACAGCGTCGTGCACTCGATTCTTAACATGCAGCATCAGGCAGAGCACATAATATATAAATATACTTTATAATTTGTGTGTGTCGCCTTTCTTTTTCTCACTTTTATTTGCATATTATTCCGACTTTTTTGCGTGTACTTGTATTATTGTTGTTGTTTCGTCTACTTTTGATAATAACTTTTGCACCCACAAATGAATACTACTGCAATCCTTGTTGACTACTCCAATCTTAAACCACATAACATAATGCCTTTCATAACGTATATATATACAATACAAACTACCACCTTATCTATCTAGCGTTAGCGCATCAAGCCCAATAGCCGTATTAATGGGTTTGCTGCCAAGGTAAACAAAAAAATAACAAAATTATTGAATACTCGTCAAAAAACAACTTTCTTATACTATTCGCTTAATGTAATTGAATACATATATGTAATATATGTAACCAATGAATATCGTAATATATTCTAAAATACTGCATTCTATTCCAACAGACATGAATTCAAACAGCGATTTGGCATTAACGTCGTTTTCTTGGCCACCCAAAGTGGTCTAACACGTTGGCATGAGATCCACACGAATGTCAGCTGAACAGCCAGGTGCTGGGTAAGAACTATATAACTATATCTATTTATCTGCTTTGCATTTCACTTTCTTTTTATTCACTTTTAGTGAGAGCTTCAGTCAGCATAATAAACGAGCCATCGATGAGATTTGGTACAAACGCGCTGTCGATCAATATTTTGTTCATCAAGAGAGTTTTGTCTACTCTGTGCCTTTCGATGCCGGCGGTTTGTTTTATCACAAGTTTTGCATAAATAGTTTAACTCACATTACTTTTTTTTACGTTTGCAGAGAGTGGCTCGGAAATTATCGTCACTGCCAGCAATGCCATATTTTATAATGAGAGCTCAAAATCTGCACCAGTTGCCGTCGTCGGTTTCCAATTTCAATACTCTGCCTTCTACAAGCTCTTCCACAACATAACCGGCAATGTATTATTTCAATGAATTTCATTATATTCGATCGTTATTAATGCCCATATATTTCTATACTAGGCCTGCTCCATAGATGATAAGGATTGTTACATATTGGATAACAATGGCTTTATAATCATGTCCACACAAAGACATGAAACTGGACGATTCTTTGGCGAAATCAATGGGGCTATCATGAAGCGTTTAGTGGAGGAGAAGGTATACAAACGTGTTATTGTCTACGACTATCAGGCAGTATGTTTTGATTCGCCAAAACCCAATGACAACAATGCCTCAAATATGATACTTTCGGTAAGTGTAGAACAAGTTTTTCACGTAATCATGTATTAATGTAATCTATCTTTTTAGCCACTTTTCCATCTGCTGCGTATGAGCAAATGGCTGCTGCATTCGGCACTGTTTTATATTGTTCAACTATTGCAATTGGCGCCTGGCGTTATAGCCAATTTTGATAACTCGTTTTTGAATTTGAGTCACCCAGAACCAAAACAAGAGCCAGCCGAAGAGAACCTCAACTCGAAGAACGGTTGGTTGAAGTATCTAACATTGCATCGCACTCGCCTCAAAGCGTGTGACATGCAACGCGATCTATATACATTGTACAATGAGAAGGATAACGTTGTCTACAATATGACAGCGCATGCATGCGAGCGGCCATTTGTAGTGTTGCCAATTCCGAATAGTAATCTTGTGCTGCTGGTCATCGATCAGCTGTGTCCTCGAGATGTCTCATTGGTGCTCACGGTGAATCCGCAAGCGATGAATTATCCCTACGAGACTAATGAGACATCGTGCTATAAACATGTCCACGAATTCCATCGAGTTCGTCCTGCGAGCTGCATTAATCGCCATGTAAATGTAAGTGAATCTTCTAGTTTCACCATCTATTTTATACCTACCTTAAACCCGCTTGAAGTCTATACACATGTTCGTACCAGTGTCAACAGTAGAGACAATCTTGTCCGTCTTTCTGCCTGTCCGTCCGTCCGCATGAAGAGATAGAGCTATAATTTTTTCGACAGCATTTGTTAAGTTTAAACCCAGATCAAGTTTGTTTCAATTTTTGCCACGCTAATCGATAAAATCGAATTATAAGTGTATTTTTAAAGCTAGTGTCGAATTTGGTACATACAATATTGACTACAGTCTTCATGATCTCTGTAAATTTTGTTGCGATCAGATCAAAATTGTGCAAGTTGTTGAAGAAATACTTACTAGGGGACTTAATTGCTTTGATTGACAATCTGAAATATTTTGCACTCTATAGTATATATTGAGTGTAGCACCTTATATACCAAATATACCATTTGGTGTATTTTAGTATCTTTACGGTATACCATTTTGGTATATTTCGAGAACATTACTGCAATATTTTGCTTTTACTCAAAAAGGGTAGCGGGTATCTCACAGTCGAGCACACTCGACTGTAGCCTTCTTAATTGCTTTCTCCTTTAATTGAATTTGAAATCTTTTTTTCCATCCCGCAGGAAAGCAGCATCAAGTTGTGCGGCAAGGGCTCCAGAATCTATGTGAATCTCATCCTATTGCTAATTGGCCTTATACTGAATCGCCTGTTTAACGTTGGTTGCATTTGTAATATCAATAGTTAATTATAATTCACTATTAATACTCCTCGTACATATACTGATGATAATTTTTTTTTATTACTACACTCAAAAATCATTTTGCTCTTAGTTTTAAAACAAACAATTAATTTGACTCATACAAAGCTACACGAAATTGTTTAAAAGGGGGCATGCATTATGCGTTATATAAACTATTAAATCTGACAGGGTGCGATACGTACAATGATATTTCTACGTGTAAATTCAGTAAAGGCCTTAAGAAACTTACAAAAACAACGTAGACCAAATATAGTTAGCCCTTCCCCGGTAATAACGTAAGTGCCATAAATCGAATTTTATAAAATAATACTCAATTTTGTACTTTCGAAATTATTGATATAAGAACTTTGAGTGAACAATTGCAAAATTGTACAATAGAAAATCGACAAAGAATGTCACTTATGTTATTTTCGCGAGAAGGGCTCTTAATAACAAATTGTAGCAAAAAAAACAATTTAATAAGTATCTCTTAACGTAATACTTGATTTTAATTGGGAAACAACCTAATTATTGCTTATGCTAGGTGAATTGTATATATTTGTATGTGAGATATAAAAAGAGAAGACGACATCCATGAGTATAACTGCGTGTCAAATATGTGTTACAAGCTTATTTTTAATGCCCAAGTTTGTAAGTAACACTTAGCTAATTATTATGAAACATAAAAATACTTTCGAAACTGCGAAATGCGAGAAAGTGAGCCATTTAAATATTCATATAGACAATTAGCTGGGTATATTAAATAAATTTAAGTAGCTTTTGTATACTAGCTTAGCTTAGACATTAAACTAAACTTAAAGTATAGAATCATTAAAAAAGGCTTAATATACCATATTAAGTTATTTTCTAAAGATTTGTAATTTATTGATTTTCTTTAAACAAAAAAAAAAAACACCGAATTCATCTATTAATAGCACTAATTGATCGCAAACATAATCCACAAGTACCTACATATGTATAAAAATCGTTTTATTAATTACTTCTAACTTAATAGAAAATGCGAGCCAAAGAACTGATCAGATGCTGAAGTATCAAGCAAATGTAGATCATTACAATACCAAATGTCATTAATGAAATAACAAAGAATACGCAAAAGCATTTCAGCTTATTTGAATACTAAAAACAACACTAAAGTAAACAAAACAAATTTGCATCTAGATTCCAATAAAAAAAGCTTTATATTGTGAGGTTTAAGTCGTCCTACTTAAGTTGAGTAGATTAACTATTCTAACTGCCGCGCAAAGGCTACTGTTATTAACTATTTACTCTAAGCATAATTTTCACATTATTTATGTATATTTAAATAAAATTAATAAAAATTCTCCCAGTCCACTTGTTTAATGTCTCAGTTTGTGTTTTGCAGATCCTGTTTTTCTCCTCTTTTCATTTCGTTTTTGGGGTTTTGAAATTGGTGTTACTTATCGTTCGAAATTAATAATATGTACAAAAAAAGTTCCCAAAATTGGGCAGCAATATATGTTGTTGATTTATAATACGTGTAAACATATTTGTACTTCATTTCGTTTAATAACAATATGAGAAATTTAAAAATCCCGCCGCATCGTTCCATAAGCGGCTGTGTGCAAGAGAGGGACGGATGATGAAGCCGCATCTCCATTGGCGCCACAATGATTCTGAAAGTGTGGCCGTTTTCCGATAATGTTTTGGTATATTTATCAGAGAAAGTGTGATTTATAAGTTTTTGCGCTTTAAAATTATTTGAAATTGCCTTTGAAGTCTGTATAAAAAACAATTGTTATTCAATTGGTATTTTTTGGTTGATTTGTTCGTATTATTCTACTTTCAATTTCTATTTTTGTTCTTTCTACCTGAGCGAAGTAGTAAAATACTGACTTACGTATGAGAGATCTGAATTGCACGTCAGAAATAATTATTAAATTATAATTTTATGAATAATATTATTCGATATTTCCAATAATAAAAACGATACTTTTAGAAAAAACGCCGATACATCGATTTTGCCATCGCTGTTTGTCCACCTCTACATGACATTTGAAAAAACTTTTTAAGAAAAGGATCTGGTCAGAACTGGAGACCCATAAAAGAAATATAAATTCTAAAGTGTTTGGAATAAAAAAGCTCATATATAATCGCTTTATGCATAAGTGCATATAAAATATAGTGTCAATTTTATTAATTGGTCGAAAACTAATGTAAGTTTAATGTGCAGATGCAGTCTTGCATAGTCAAATAACGGATGTGTTGCCAAAGTATGGCGGTCAGCACTAAATAGATCTAAATTGCATTTCGTGTTGGTGCCTACATTTGGTTTAATTGTATAGCTGTCATTAAACGGAATTTTAAACAAAAATGAATCATTATTGTTTATCAAGCTTAAAGTCAGGACAGCCTCCAATACTCGGCTTTCGGCAAAACAAGCATGCGCGATAGGCAAGTAGTCAGCAACTATTGGGTTGTTGATACATGCATATGTAAATACACTTACATACATATGTATGTATGTATGTATATTTTTGTGGGTGTTTGTTCTCTCATGATTATGCTAACTTTGCAGAATCATTCTTTAGGGTACTTAAATAGTAAAGAAATTCTATCAATTCTTCGGTGTAGTTGCTAGTTGCGACAGCTTTTTTTTATCTCTTTGAAAATCTTGTCATGTTTTAATGTGAAACCAAAATATGTATAATTCTGTCATTTATTCATTATAATTCTCAATCATTTAAAAGTAGTACAGGTGTGCAGCAATAGAGCATAATTACACTTTGTGTGACGTTCGTTATTCATTCTTTTACTATTTGAGAACGTGAACTTAAAAGATAACTAAAGTTATAGCTGGCCTCCAAAAAACAGTTCTTTCCGTTTGCGTTTAGAAAGAGAGAGTCAAGTTTTCTTCGTATGCAGATGAATGTCGACGTTGCGCCGTCGCGACGTTTTTGCGCTCTTTTGGCACTTGCTGTTCTCTCGCTTCATCTTTATCTACGTTCGTTGTCGCGTTCGTTGTGCCCAATTTTGTTGTTGCGAATTTCATTTTTGCACACATTTGTTGTAGTTGTTGCTAATTGTATTTGTGGGTGGTGTTGGTGGACATTTCACAGAGCTTAATCATATTTTTAATCGCGTGATTGGCGTGTTCATATGTATGTGTGAACGTATGTATGTTCTTAATAATGAATATATGAATAATTATCGCGCTTTTACAGTGATCAACCATGGGGTCATTAACAAGAGAACAGGATATGAAGAATATCATCCTTGTGCTGCGTTCGTTAATAACATCGTCAAAGCAACCGGTAACCTTGCAATCCGTTGAACGTGATTACAAGTGTGTTGAATCTGAATGCATACCATACAAACGTTTTGGCTTTCGAAATACCCTGGAATTGCTACAGGACACGAAAGAGTTTCATATTGTCAATCGTGGAAACGAGGTGAGTACCGAACGATATTTCCCCATCCTTTTCTTTCCACCCAACACCCCAAACAGCACCCAATGCGCACGCATTTGTGGCTGTTGCTCTCTTTCACGCTCCCACTTGCCATTAGGTAGCTTTTGAGCTTTCGGCAACCCACTTGCTCTCTTTCTTTACTAACGCTTTGGCGTTCCATTGAATCGAACTCAGTAAGTTTCGTTGCCTCAGCGCGAACGGTGCTCTAGTGCTGTTGTCTCAGCGTCTGTGTGCGTGTGTGTGTATGTGCGTGTCTGTGTGCTGCTGTACGGGGCTTGGCTTGCCACAAAAGGGCAACGTGTCAACGTCGCGCGTCTCTCGCTCATCTGCAAAAAAAGTGTAAACAATGTTAGTTGTTTATTAATTTGTGTTTCATGTGTGGCCCCACTGTGCCCAAAGTGTCTGGTTGTGTTTTCTTGCTGATTAAACACTTTTTTAATATGCAAATGCACCACATGGGTGAAAAAGAAAGAAAGAAAGAATGAAATGTACAAATAAACACAACACTGACAAAGATATATGCTGTGCGCTTGTGTGTAATGCGAATAATGACGACCAATTTAAAACTTTTTGGGGCTGTCGCTCTCTCCCTCGCTCGCTCTCTGAACGCGCTCTCCGCATGTGCATGAGAGTCTGTTTACGTGTGTTTCGCTTTGCTTGCTCGGTGAAAGTGAACGAATTTTGTTATTGCAGTTAGCTGCTGTATTATTACACGGCGATAGAGCAAAAGAGCAAAGTCGCGTCACATTGCACTTCAAATTGCTGTTGTTGTTGTTGTTGCTGCTACTGCCCCACTCTTGTTATAATTTATTTTTAAATGCAGTCATTTCTGTCTTGCATTGTTTTAAATGTCAATTCAATTCGTTCATTCACTGCATAAGCGCAATGCCATAGCACAATATTTATTGCTGTCGCTGCCACGCTTATCAGGCATCCGATTTGTTTTTGCTCTTTTTTTTTTTTGTTTTTCGCATCGTTTTTATTGCATTTCCGTTCTGTCGGCAGCTCCCACGCTCCGCTCTCTTGAAGTTAGTCGTAGGATGGATGATAAGTGGGTGGTTGGTAGCAGGTTTTGACTCGACACTCACATCTCCACTTGGCTGGGCTATTAAAAAAATCTGGCAATGCATTTTGCAAAATCAATAATGCATGTGGCTCTTGCAGATAAATGTGAAACAGTTGCCAAAAGTTTAGCTATAAAGCAATATAGCGCAAGAGTATTTCGAAAATTTTGCTTATAATAAATTCCTAAATATCATATACAGTGAAATAGCACAAAATCGATTGTTTTTGGTAAAAATACCTTGTATTAAATCGTTATAAATAATAATTTTACAAAACGATCTTTTTAACAACCGTTTTTAGTTCAAATAATATAATTCTCACAATTCGAACATTTTGATAAACCAGCCGTTTTGTAAATAATACAATTCTCGAAATTTCGAATTACAAATATTTTAGTATAGTTTAATGAAACTATGCTTCGCTTTTAAGAGTTTAGCCTGATATTATAAAAACAGATTTATAATATGTTTACAAATAAAACTTGTATCGTGCAATTCAATGCTCAAATGTAGCCCATTGTTTAACATACAAAATGGACATCTTTTATATGAGAGAAATTTGATATCTGCAAGCTTCATTGCTTCCGAGTCCGGAGAATTTCAGTTTTTAAACGTTCAAGTTTTAAAGTTTTCGATTTCATTTTCGTTGCTGACCACCAAATTCCACAATACACTTTTGCGTTTTGCATATTATAGTAAAAAGTTAACTTTCGAGTGAGCATGGCTAAGTGCAAGTGCCTTCTTCTTTCATTTGAGTTATGCGGAATAAAGCAACTCGAGGCTGACTAATTGTTTATTTAATGACGGCTTTCACTGAGAAGCCTATTATTTCATATAATACACAGCAATTGCAAGCTTATCACGTCCCGTGCTCAGAGCTTGTCTCTGTGCAATGCTTACAATGCTATGTAATAATATTAATAATAAAAAAAATTTACAATCCGGCTGTAGAATGTGAATCACCATAACGAAACAGATGAATTTCTGAAATTTCATCAAATTAAATTTGTATTTTTCATTCTATATCTGGGGTAGGTCATAATTGGTGTCAAGCCCAACGAGAAAACGGCACATATCGCTTCTATGGTAAGAGGCCAAAAGGCGAGCAAAAGTCAATTCAAACCCACGCCCCAATACATACGGCCAGTTGCCAAGAAAACTACAGCACCAGCAGCAGCAGCACCCAAATACAACGTAGTGCAGCAGTATCAACAGAAGTATCAATATCAGCATCTGCAACAACAACAGCAACAGCAACAAACGCAGCAATCGCAGTGGCTGCGGGAACAACAATTGCAAGCGCAGCGTCAGGCGAACTTGGAGCGAGAACTTTTGTGCTTGCGTCAGCAGCAGCAGGCCCAGGAGGAGAAGGATCTGGTGATCAAGCGTCGGCAGAAAAAACTGCGCGACGAGCAGCGATTGCAAAAGATTCAATTGCAGCAGCAAGAAGAAATCATTGACAAGAAGATCGCACAACTGCAACAACAGCACGCGCTCGATCTGAAGGCGCAGGCGCTGACTATCGATAAGCTACGTGACGAAAGCACACGCCTGAAGCAACAGCTAAAGGAGCAGGAGCAACAGCACAAGCTGCAACTCGAGCAGGAGAACACACCACCAAAGACAAAGCCAGACGCCAAGTTAGACGCTCAGCCGGCGAAACCACAAAAGATCGCACCCCAAGAAGATTCAGCCATGAATGGAAATGCAGCTGGCGCAGGCGGCGGTGGCGGTGGCGGTGGCGCTGCTGCTGCCTCGACACGCAAGCCGCATCTGCGTCCCATACTGGGCAACAGTGCCCCACAGCGTACACAGGTGGGCGTGCCACAGCCCACAAACGATTCCATGTCTGCTGCTGGCGGTGCCAATCGGCGACCGCCTTCGCAGCATGCCCGTGTGCCTGGAGCGCGTCCCAATGGCAGCGTCTCTGTCAACTATAGACTGAAGCAGCAGCAGACGGCGGTTGCCGCGGCTCCCTTAATCATAACGCCGCCAGACTCGCCAGAGAATGCGGCCAATAACCAAGCAAAACAATCGCCAGTTCCACGCACACAAAAGTTCAATCTGCCGCAGCCTCAGATACAGGTGAGTGTTGACTTTATGCAATTCGAGAAATGTTGTTAACTTGCTTACTTGCAGCCTGCGGCTCATCCGAGTGTGCACTTTAAGTTTGACCCCGCTTTCGATGCGAGCTCCTCGTTGAAGCAATACTGTGTTGCCATGGGCTATGCCCCGCCAACGTACGAGTTCTCGAAGGTGAACAAAAGCAATCTGCTGCACTGCAAGGTGTCCATCGACGGCAACATCTATACCAGCTATCCGAAGGAGTATTCGGATGAAACCACCGCCAAGCAATGCACCTCGGAGGTGGCACTAGAGAGACTGAAACAACTCGAGTCGCGCAAACAGCTGTCGAAGCTCAGCGATGTTGAGTTCCTTGACAGCATCTACAAAGAGCTGATCAAGCATCCGCATGGCATTGTGAGTCACAAGCTGCCCGAGTGGTATGAGGCAACGGTGAAGCGTCAGGTGCCCAGCAACTGGACAAGATTGCTCAACGAATCGCCGAGAATACGCATCGAAAGCAGCGTCAACACCAACATTGTGTTTGCCAACACCAACGACGATGCAGCGACGACACCAACAACAGCAGCAGTTCCAATTGCACTCAGTCCATTCCAGCAGACGATGCCAACTGCCATGCCCGAGCTGGTGCTGCCCTGGGTAGAAGGCCAGCAGGATTGGAACATGTACATTACGCACTGCGACAACACGATGCATGTTTGGGCGCGTCTGATCGATCAGAGTGCCAACTTTGAGAAGCTCACAGAGCAGTTGAATGCTCACATGGCGCTGCCACAGAATCGACAGCAGCCAGCAGCAACAATCGCCAATGGAACAACAAATCTATCTGGTCGAAGTCAGCGACAATTGGAATCGTGTGCGTGTGATGTCTGTGGATGCAAAGCAGCGACAATGCATCTGTCATTTCGTTGACTTTGGTGACGAAGTTGTCTTTGGCTTCGATGTGCTCTACGCGTGTCCTTCAATGTTCTTGGCGCTGCCCGCACAAGCTGTGTGCCTTAGCATGTATGCTCTGGATAAATTCGAGGATCATCCACATGCTCAGCCGGTGCTGACCAAGGAGCTGGCTGGCCACAGTGTCGTCACGCGCATCATCACCAGTGAGGCGCAGTTCCTCAAGTCGGGTGCTCGCACACAAGGCGTTTTGCTCGAGCAGCAGCAAAAGGAGCAGCCGGCTGATGAGAATGGTGGCAGCCTGCAGCCAAGTGTGCGACGTGCCTGCATTGTGGGCACCTTTTACGATACATCCACAGCCGAGGATATTCATCTCAATGATTTGGTGGCCAATCAAATCATACGCAATACACCTGCACCGATGCTCAAGCTGGATCAGAAGTCAAATAATGTGATTGTGTCGCATGTCAACGATGTGGGTGACTTGATGATTCAGCTGCCGAACGAAGATCTCAAATTTGTGCAGCGTAGCATCAGTCGCATCATGAGCGACGCCAGCGAACAGCATCGTGTCCGCTACACGGATCTGCTGCATGATCAATTGGTGTGCGTCTGCGATGAGTCTGGCGATGGGACAAGCAAATGGTATCGCGGCATGCTCACCAGCAAGCCCAAGAGCATCGAGGAGGAGGTCTTTGATGTGTATTACGTGGATGATGGACGGCTGCGCAAGACGCACATCTCCAATATCTATCGCCTGGAGGCAAACAATCATGCACTCGCCGCTTTTCCAGCACAAGCACTGCGAGTGCGTCTGCACGATGTGCCTCCAATTGACAACCAGATGGTGGGACGACTTCGTGGACTGCTCTCGCCGCAGACGCCAGTGCTGGTAATGAATGATTATGAGTGATAATTGTGAGAGTATAAATTTATAACATATTCCCATTGCAGCTCAAGGTGATGGAGGGCGCCAATGATAAGCTGCCAATGGTGACTATCCATGCTCGTGGCCAGGATAGTTTATATTTGTGTTTGAATAGTGCGATTCGCATGGAGTACGAAGTGCAGAGGTAAGTTTTGATTATCAAATGTGGTTTATCTTCACTCACAGTTCACTCATACATTTACACACGCACACAACTACACGGTACACACACGCAAAACACACGCACACACACATTGTATAAAACAACTTTTTTGCTATTCTGTGTGGTTTAATGATAGTTTCTAATTAGTGCTTTCAATAAACTGGAACTGACATGAAACTATCGCTACAAAATTCTCTCGACATTAACGACTCCTTCAACTCAACTCACAACATCTCCCGTAAGCTAACTGTTCGTACGCTCATCATTTACTACCTAGCTCGTATATAATAAAACAAATCATCATTCTTCATTAATGTACATAACTATTAAACAAACAAAAATATATATGCGCAAATTGGGATACAGAGATCCATTACATTAAATATATGTATGTGTGTATAATCAATTGTTGTACTCCAAAAATGCCAAAAAAAAAAAAGAAACATCAAACAAAATGAAAAAAGAAAAGAAACGCAAAAAAAAAGAGAGTTTTCATCTGATACTATGTGCCTTACCCAACTCCCCCCGAATATATATCCGCCTATTGATCCCATTCCCAACTCCCCAATTCCCACCGTGCACTTCCCTCATGTCTACAGTACGACGAGGCTGGAACCGTTCGATGACGGCGGTCTACACTTCAGTCCAAGTGGTCAGCTGATACGCCGCTGCAGCTTCAGCTCTACCGTGTCCACACACAGCAGCAGCAGCGATCAGCCGACAACCGTTGGCATCGCATCGCCTCCAGCCACGCCTCGAAAGCCGCCGGCAGCCGGAAAATTGTTGCTGCCCCAGCTGAAGGAATACGAAGCCATTCCAGCCGTGGGTGCCTACTTTGAAGTGCGTGTGGCACTATCCGTCAATCCTGGCCATTTTGCAGTAAGTCATCCAGCAGACATTCCGATTAATATTTGACTAACTCGGAGGGTCCACGTTACAGGTGCAACCCTACAAGTGCTACAATCAGTTGCAGCATTTGATGAAGGAACTGCAGGCCCATTGCAAGAGTCCAGCGGCTCAGACGGTGCAGCTTGCGCAGCTGAGCATTGGACAGGCTTATGCCGCAGCCGACAGCGGTGGCGTGTATCATCGGTAAGTTGGAATCCTGCAATTCCGAGAAGTCAGCCAACTCTAAATTCTTATAATTTTCAGTGTAAGTATTCGCAAGATTTATGATGAAATGATACATGTGCGCTATGTGGATGCGGGCGACGATGGCGTTGTGCGCTGCAATCAGCTGCTGCAGCTGCCGAACGAATTTAGAGAGCTGCCCATGATGGCACTGCCCGCTCAACTATATGGTAAGCAGTCCAATGATTCATCAAGGCATCTCTTTAATGCTCTCTCTTCTTGCTTGCAGGCATTCAGGTGGAGGGCATCGATTGGACGCAGGACAACTGTTTGCGCTTCCGTAAGCTGACGCTGGGACTGCAGTTTATTGGCATTGTGCGACGCGTGGACAAGCTGAAGGATGATCGACGTGCGCTCAGCTTGGAGCTAATTGATACCTCAACGCCGCAGGACATCAAGGTCCATGAGACGCTCATTAGCGAGAAGCATGCGCTGCCTGCGCAATAAAATTAGCTTCGTCGACGGGATAAATTACGAAATTATCGACTCATTTGTTTTCGTTTATGTTTACGTTTATTATTGTTTTAACTTATGTGGCATAAAGCCATCTACAAGCACATACATACTACATACATACATATATATTTATGAGCAAACATTCCGCGTATTGTAACTAAGAAAAAATGCTATTATTATTATTATTACTATGTTAATCTGTTGTATTTCAAAAGCAAAGCGCAACAATAAATTATGATTTTTGCTACCGAGAAAATGGATGCACTTGATTTGCGGATTTGATGTTCGTCTTCACCGCCGACGGCGCCTTGCCCAGCTGCTGTTGCACATTGCCTGGGCTCATGGATGGTCCGCCCATGGGCGGCGTTGGACCTCGTATAGATGGTGGCACCATCATGCCGGGTCCAGGACCGTAGTTCGCCTTGAATTGCAAGCCCTTGCCCATGCCTACGGCTGCCACCAGGAGCTGTGTGTCCGCCATGCTGCTGGTCTGCTGGATACCAGTGCGAGAACTCGACTCAATTTCCCATTCCTCGCGAGCTTTGCTCACCATATCCAGTACGTGTGAGACAACTTTGTTGTATTGTGTGACCTGCTTCATGGCCGCATCGTTTGTCAGATTTGCCGCCTTCTGTTCGTTCTGCTGCATCTTCTGCTCGGTTATGGGATCAGGACGAGTACGCAGATAATCGGGTACAATGTCGTGCGAAAAGACCGGCACACGACCCTCGGTGATGTTGACCATTGTCTCGTCGCGATCCATGGACACTAGCAGTGGCAGTACTGTGCGATTTCGCAATGCCGGACACTGCTCTTTGGCCAGAATCTTTGTTAGACCTGTTAAATGACTGGAAATTATGGCAAAGTTATCCAAAAATGTTGGCCAATTGATGTCCATGTATTCCATTTCCAGTTTCTGTATCATGGCCAAGACTGCCAACTTCAAATCGTTCAGACGTTGCACGACGGCGTCCAGCGTCATTTCGAAATGCTTTTCTTCGCGCTGCATTTTTTATTTATTCGCAATTAATAATATTGGTTTAATTTAAGAAAGTTTTGTTTTTGCACAGCAACTTCAACAATCTATGCACAGCGGGGTTGGCAAGTGTGGCAACGCCATTGAGAAAGCAAGCTGGCCACATTGCAAAATTGCCACGATTTCTAAAGCATCGATAGATTTATAGCTATCGGAAATATAACCGTCGTATTTTATATTTTGAGTATCGATACTCTACGTAATTGCGTGCGCCATATTCTAATAACTTGAAAGCAAATTCTTAGTGTTAGAATGAATTTATTTTAACGATTACAGTTTGGAATAGGTCGACTCATGTGTAACCATGGCTGGCTTAATGTCAGCCAGTGTCTGACATCCAGTTAGTGCCATAGTAATTTCAAAATCTTTTCGTAGAACTCCCAACAATTGCTCGACACCCTTTTGACCGTTGTAGGCCAAGCCATAAACCGCAGGACGACCAATAAATACGGTTTTAGCGCCCAGAGCCAGTGCTTTGAATATATCATTGCCCTGCATAATGCCACCGTCCAGCATTACAACCAAATCTTCACCAACGGCTCTGACGATCTCAGGAAGTGCCTCAATCGAAGCGGGAACTGTATCGATTTGACGGGCGCCATGATTGGATACGATGATGCCAGCGCAGCCAAATTCACGGGCCAGCACAGCATCCTCGGCGGTAAGCACTCCCTTGACAACGATGGGCAGATGCGTGAGCTGCTTTAACCAGGCAATATCTTTCCAGGTGATGCTGGCATCAAATTGGCTGGCAACATATTCATTAATTCCAGAGCCACCCTCAGTGATGACACCATTGGCCTGCTCGCCTTGGAAGTTGGCCAAACACAAGTGAGACGGCAAGCTAAATTTGTTGCGAACATCGTTACGACGATGGCCAAAAATGGGAGCATCAATGGTCAATACCAGAGCCTTAAAATTGGCCTTTTCAGCACGACGGACAACCTTTTCGGTAAGCGAGCTGCAATTATAAATTAAATTATAGTTCCCCTAGAGCAGCTATGCACATTGCACCCACCGATCCTTGTAGATGTAAAGCTGGAACCACTTCGTCGTGTCGGGTGCACCTGCTGACAAATCCTCCAGGGATGTGGTGGACAGCGTGCTCAATATGAATATGGAACCAGCTTTGCCCGCGGCACGGGCATTGCCAATTTCACCATCGGGATGCGCCATCTTCTGCATGGCAGTGGGAGCAATGCCCAAAGGCCATTTCTGCTGATGGCCAAGGATTGTGGTACTAATGTCTAGATGTGAAACATCGCGCAGGCAACGTGGACGCAATCGCAGCCGCTTGAACGCCTCGCGATTGAGTCCTAAAGTGAACTGATCTCCAGCACCACTTTTGTAGTAATCCTTGGCACTCTTCTCCAGCTTGCGGTCCGCCTGCTGCTCAAAGTCCTCCACACAAACCAACTCCATCTTGCCAAAAAAAAAAAACTTATGGACTTATGTAAGAAATAGACACCGAGCTTTGCTGTCGAATGCTGTCGCCAGTGTTCACTGCACTCCGTAGACTAAATCTGAGAGCTCATTAGATTATAAGCTGTCGCATCAGTAGCTGGCTATATACCCAAGTTTATTAACAGACATCATGGTGATGATAATCGTCTGACAGACAGTTTTAGCAGCTGATAACAGTCAACTCAAAATAAACACAACACAAACCACACGAGCGACGTCAAGAGCAAGATCATTGAAATGCGCAGAAGTGAGATCGTGGGTAATTGGTAGACGGTCTTCCTATCTTAGTCTATATGGGGTCCACTGATTAGGCGAAACCCGTGTTTCAATTATACACACTACACATATGTTGAAGTTCATATTATTATTTAACGCATCAAAGATCATTTTTTTGGAGGAAATACTAAACTTTGGGAATATTTCGCTACGATTAGAAAGATCATGTCGAAATCGACACCAAAGACATATACTATAAGCTGCTTTGCTTGAAGATCATAAACTGTATAAATTGTACAATGTAACCGATAATAAAGAGCTCTTAGTTGGCCATATAATTATTAATCGCTTAAGATTAAGATGCTGATAACAAAATAGATAAGTTCTTTTGTATAACTTTCTAAAATTATTGTATACGGCTTTCCTAAAGCTTTCAGAAAAAGATCTTTGGGCAAAGTTATATATAAGATATTGAGTTATTTATCAGATATTATATTTGCTGTGGCCGATAATAACACACTTAGGTATTTATTTCAACAACTTTTATTGTAATTTTATAGAAAATATGTCAACACCTGTGTTCATAAATAATAATGTATTACAATAAATAAAATCAAAATATAAACAATACAGTCAAACAACAAAGTCTTTTACAAATTAGACGCTATAGGATGCCTTTAAGTTCTTAAAGTACTCCAGATCCGTTTGGCTAATTGAAGGCACGAATTTGTTGAAGGATGTGGTAAAGTCTTCGGATTCAACGATGATGTTTTTGGCACTCAGCTCCTTTGCTGAGACACCGTCATTCACATGATTGTTGATGGTTCTTCTCACCGCGGAGAGCCAGGCATTTGAGCAAATGGAATACAAATCCGCACCGCTCATTTCGCTCTTCAGACGCTCTGCAATCTGCACTAAGTCCACATCGTTGCCCAGAACGAATCGTTGCGTTTGGGCACGCAAAACTGCAGCCTTGTCATCGGCAGTGGAGCAAGGACCAACATAGAAGAGCTTATCAAAGCGTCCGGGACGTAAAAGGGCAGGATCAATGAGATCAGGTCGATTTGTGGCAGCAAGTATAAAGATGGGTTTTGTTGATCCGCCACTCGACATGCCGTCCATCTCGGCCAGAAGTTGGGACACAACGCGATCCATGACGCCTCCCGAGTCACCAGCAACACCCCGATTAGGCGCCAACGAGTCCAGCTCATCCAAGAAGAGTACACAAGGAGCAGCAGATCGTGCTCGCGTGAAGACTTCGCGTACATTCTGCTCGCTCTGGCCCACGTACATGTTCAGCAGCTCGGGTCCCTGCACAGAAAGGAAGCTCAGATTGCACTCGGTGGCCACCGCCTTGGCAACTAAAGTCTTGCCGGTGCCAGGGGGTCCGTAAAGCAGTATACCAGAGCGTCGTAAGTTTTTGCCCATCAGATGCACGTGTTTCAATGGCAAGCCAATGCTGCTCTGAATTTCATCCTTAAGCTTATAGAGACCGCCAATATCCGACCAGTAGACCTTGGGCACCTTTGGCGCGCCAAGACTGTCGGCAAACGAGCTTTGCATTTCGCTAAGGTTGGTGGCAAAGTGATCTAGCGTCAAATTCGTTTGGCCATATTTGTTGCGGCGCTTGAGTCTTACAGCGTTATCGTAGAGCAACTGCAAATCGCCCAAGAGGAATCCCTGCGACTTGTTTGCCACTTCACGCAGTACATTCTGCGTCTCTTGCCACTTGGGAGAGAACTTGTTTATAAACTGGCTCTGCATTTGAAGCGGGAACAACGGCAACTGGGCAATCGCTTTTTGGTTGTAGATGGTATCCTTGAAGGATTCGCGTACATGCATCCATTTGAGCAATTCGAAGCGCTCTGCTTGATTAGGTGTTTCAATGCTTATTATCTCCAAGAAAAGGCTTTGTATCATGGGCTTCAGATGCTTGTCGCTTGTCAAGCGACCACAACAACCGGAAACTTGCGATCTCGAGAGAACAACTCTTGGATCTGTACATGAAAGGCGGAAAGCAAACGCAGATCTTCATTGCCCTCGTTGTCAATTCCGAAAATCTGTAAATTGAGTAGATGAATTAACATTGTATTTACTCTAAAGAATCACTTTCAGTTACCTCAAAGTTGTGGAAGCATATCAACAACGGTTCGCTGACCAAGTTCTTGGCAAACACCGCCTTCAGCTTCATCTCAGTATGCGATGGCACCTGCGAGACAATTTCCGCGCAGTCCGCTCCATAGATATGCATGCCCAGCTCTTGGGCCACAGCATTGACAAGTTTCGTTTTTCCAGCGCCGCGTTCACCTTGCAACAGAAATACAGGGAAGATGTGCTTCGATGACAAGCACGCTGATTTCTTGGGCAGGAAAGCATCAATCGACGAGCGCAGCATTTCATAAGGTTTCCTCAGGCCACTCGGATAGTTGACAGCAATGGCACAATTGTCCAGCGTTTGGCGTGGCAGAAAGCTATGTGAGTGCGGCACCTGCACTAGATTGCTGAAGTTCTTGGCCACAACAGCCTGCAGCTCAAACTCACTGCCCTTCGCCTCCAGATGTATGCAACGGAAGTAGACTTCTCGCAAGTACGCAAAGATTAGATAATAATGGGCATAAGCAGCGGTGCCCACCAACTCGGCGTTCACTTCAATGCGATAGGTATGTCCACGATGCAACAGTCGCGGCGTATTAAAGTAGTTGCTCAGTATTAGTTCACTCAGTTCGGGGGGCAACTCGTGGGGATTATTGAGCAGATAAACGTGCGCCTTGGTGGCTATGCTTGGTATTGTTTGTTCGTCACTGAAGCTCTCCAGCTGCACCCAGCAATTGTTGCGTTTATTGCCCAGTCTATCCATCAGATTGCTGTAAAAGTTTTCCTAAAAAAGCGGAAAAGTTAAATAGGTATGCTACCTCATTGTTTCTTAATATTATTGATCATCAGCTCCTGCTCATTTACCTGTACATAAAGGCAATTGGGCTGGCAGTCTTTGCTTGCCACGGGAAGAATCTGCGCCACAATCGTGTATGGCGTGTCCTGCAGTATTTGCTTGATCACCACATCGGAAGAGTTCCATGATCGATCGTTTTTGGTGGCAGAGCTTTCTGCATTTACTTTGCGACTGCGTCGCAGCACCAGATTCACGAAATTCACGTCGTTCTGATTCGGCATAAGTATCGTAGACATCCCGGCTGGCGAATATAATGTGCTCCGATTTGATTAGCTCGTTCCTTATGAGCAATTCATAGAGACGATTCGGCATAGGCGTCAACAGATATTTGCCCCTGTAGTATTTGGCATAGCGCCAGTAGACGGCATAGATCAGATAACCGGGATAGAAATACCAGGGCCACTTTGGCACCAGCAACTGTATCGCAGCGTTGTAGCCCTCAACCAGCTCCTGCATGCGTCCCGAATAACTGTATCTGACTTCGACATTGCTGTCGCCATCGCCATCGCCATCACCATCTGTATCCTTATCAATGGACTTGGCTGGCTTGGGCGCCAGTTTTTTCTGTGAAGGTCAATGAACATATATATTATAAGTATAGTATTAACATATCTAAATATAAAATAAACACATACATACATATAAGCATGATAAGTGCTGCTTCTAATATAGTATAAAACCTACCACAACAATATCAACATCACTCATGGTACGAAGACATAAAATACAAAGGTTACTTGTTGCGGGGGAAGACAAAGTCTAATTGCGGGGAATTGGATTTGCAGAGGTTGAGACGAACACAAAATTAATCTGAAATAGGCTTTGAATTATTGTGCTATTAGAACGAGTTAATTTGTTGCGATTGCTAGCATATTTTAGATCTTTTAAATACTATATTTTATTACGTACCTTTTTCACGATTACTCGTTTCTTCATTTGGCTGTTGTGCACCGAATAATTGATGGCAATTATAGCACGCTTCTGTCTTCAATAAAGCCAAATGCAAAATAGTTTAATTTGGCACGTATTTATAATTTTTTAATATTTTTGTGAGTATAAATTATGCAATTTATTTAATTTAGAAAACAACACTTTCCTAGTGTTTTGATTGCTTTGGTTGCTGTGCGCTGCTATACCAGCAGCCCTGGTATTTCTCAAACCGCAACACAGCTGGTCGACTGGTTGGCTAGCCCTGTTGTTATTCATTATTTCTTTATGAAAAATGCTGATTTTTCCGATAAGCAGAAATCAAACAAAATTAAGTTAATATGCTTTTATTAAATATAAGTAATTTATATTACAAAATTATTATATATTTTATTATTATAATATTACAATATTCAAAAATAGTCTGATAAACAGTGTTAGATAATCTACCATTTACCCAGTAACGGCTACAGTGTTGCATTTGAATGTAGTTAAAAACACCGAAATGCTGAATATAATACATTTTTCGTATATTTGCGTGATTAATAATGCGGTCACACTCGTATCGCGATACAAAACAAACTTTTTGATGAAAATAAACTAGTTTGTTAAACAAAAATGAGTGTAGAAGTAAACAATTTAAACGGAAACCACAACAATGATAACCAAGGAGTCGTCCAGGATAAGCGTGAGTTAATGTGCCTGCTCAAGTTACTCAAGAAGTACCAGCTCAAAGATGCAGAGGAAATTATATGCAAAGAGGCGAATGTGAATCCTTCAGATCTTGCCAATGTTGGTGACGATGATGTCAAGACAATTCTTAGCGCAGTCTTGCAATCTGGCAACGGCCACGAACCACGTCCATCCACCGTTCCTCCAGCTGCATCGGCGACAGATGAACTGAATGCAGCAGAAGCGCTAGCCAAATTCATTGGCGATGATGCCTTCGATGCCCAGCAGTATGAACAGGCTTACGAGGAGCTGCGCAGCTTTGTGGAGGACTCGCTGGACATCTATAAGCATGAATTATCCATGGTTTTGTATCCCATATTGGTGCAGATCTATTTCAAAATCCTTGCCAGTGGTCAAGTGGAGAAAGCGCGCGGCTTCATCGAAAAATACAAATCAGATCTCGATGGTTACTACATTGAGGGATTGTTCAATCTGCTGCTTATCTCAAAGCCAGAGGAGCTGCTCGATAACGACCTTGTGGCTGCAATGGAGACGGACAAGTTCGTCATTCGCATGTCGAGAGATGCGCATTCATTGTTCAAGCGTCACATACAGGATCGCAGGCAAGAAGTTGTAGCAGACATTGTGACCAAGTATCTACACTTTGACACCTACGAGGGCATGGCACGCAACAAGATGCAGTGCGTCGCTACCGCCGGATCGCACATTGGCGATGCCAAACGGCAGGACAACAAAATACGCGTCTACTACGGTCTGCTCAAGGAAGTCGATTTCCAAACACTTACAACACCAGCGCCAGCTCCCGAAGAGGAGGACGATGATCCCGATGCTCCGGATAGACCCAAGAAAAAGAAGCCCAAAAAAGATCCGCTACTCTCGAAGAAATCCAAATCAGATCCCAATGCGCCGGCCATTGATCGCATTCCGCTGCCCGAGCTCAAAGATACGGACAAGCTGCTCAAGCTAAAAGCGCTTCGCGAGGCCAGCAAACGGTTGCCCCTCAACAAGGATCAATTACCCTCGGCGCTCTTCTACACGGTGCTCAACTCCAGTCAGGGCGTCACTTGTGCCGAAATCTCCGATGATTCCACAATGCTTGCTTGCGGTTTTGGTGATTCTACTGTGCGCATTTGGTCATTGACGCCGGCCAAGCTGCGTGCACTGAAAGAAGCCGATTCACTGCGAGAACTGGACAAGGAGTCGGCGGACATCAATGCCCGAATGCTGGATGAGCGCAGTGGGGAAATGACGCGCAGTTTTATGGGACACACTGGACCCGTCTATCGTTGCGCCTTTGCGCCCGAGATGAACCTATTGTTGTCGTGCTCCGAGGACACCACCATACGCCTGTGGTCGCTGCTCACTTGGTCATGTGTGGTCACATATCGCGGTCACGTCTATCCCGTGTGGGATGTCCGCTTTGCGCCGCATGGTTACTACTTTGTCTCGTGTTCGTTTGACAAGACAGCGCGCTTGTGGGCAACGGACTCGAATCAGGCGTTGCGAGTATTTGTGGGACATCTCTCGGATGTCGACTGTGTGCAGTTCCACCCCAATTCCAATTATGTGGCCACCGGCTCTAGTGATCGAACTGTGCGACTGTGGGACAACCTTAACCGGTCAATCGGTGCGTCTCATGACCGGTCACAAAGGCTCCGTCAGCAGCTTGGCCTTCTCGGCTTGTGGTCGTTACTTGGCTTCGGGCGCGGTTGATCACAACATCATGGTGTGGGATTTGTCAAACGGTTCGTTGGTCACCACATTATTGCGCCACACCAGCACTGTGTCCACAATTACCTTCAGTCGCGATGGCACTTTGCTCGCGGCTGCGGGATTGGATAACAATATGACGCTCTGGGACTTTCATAAGTTAACCGATGACTATCTGAGCAATCATATAACGCTGTCGCATCATCAGGATGAGAACGATGAGGATGTGTATTTGTTGCGCACGTTTCCCAGCAAGAATTCGCCTTTTGTGACCCTTCACTTTACGCGTCGCAATCTTCTGATGTGTGTGGGCATCTTTAAGAACTAGGAAACTTAATTTCAATTATTCGGAATTGATGTGTTGCAGTTGTTTCTCTCAAATATCAGTGTGCAGTTTTTTATAAATTTAGTATTTAATGTCAAAGTGAAACAATTGAATTTGCCGATAATCGAAGCAGATTTATTTAGATTTAAGCCTAAAATAATAAAAACGTTTTTCGTCTACCGATTTGTAATTTATATTACTTGCATATTCACTGATTTTCCCGAGCTAAACCTAATTAAAGTAGCAATCTTAGATTAAACTTCTTCCAATCATCCATTTTCCGTGAGTTAAGACAGAAAAACACTTTAAATTTTTTGTGTTTTATCCACAAGGAGGACATCTTATTTAATATACATACTTTATCAATGTACATAACATAAAAGTATCTTTGCTGAATAGGTCAAGGAATTGTTTACATAAAAATTAGGCAGCTGTCTTCACACAGCATCGGCAATACCAAACGTGCGACGCACTGCCTCAAAGTTCTTGATGTTGTACACGCAGCAGCGTGGAGGCTTCTCGCCACCAAAGGCCAGCGTATAAGGATCATCAGGACTCTGTCGCATGCATTGCAATCGTCCCATGTTGAAGTCATGCTCGTAGACATGTTTCGCTTCAGTGCTGTTGAAGTTCCAAATCTTCAATGCACCCTCGGTTGATGTGGATGTCAGTAGATTTGGCATCAGCTTGTTAAAGCACACTCCAGAGATTTCCTCGTTATGCCCCTTGACGGACCACAGCAGTTCATTGGCTTTGCGTCGGTCGGCGTAGTGCAGACTGCCATCATTGGAGCCAATGATGAAGTAATTGGTCTCTGTGGGATGCCACAGAATCTTCTCCACCTCGCCGGTTGTCTGCCACTTGATGAAAGAGGCATTGTCGCCCTCGGCATCACGACAATCGAACAAACGCACAATTCCATCGGCACAACCGGTGAGAATGCTCTGTGCATCCTCTGGATGGAATTCGATGGACTGCACTTTCTCTTCGAAGGCGGTAATTATGGTGTGTGGTTGGCCCTCGTCCATGTCCCAGAGGATAAGTGACTGATCAACGGAGCCACTGGCCAATATATGCTCGAATTGTGCATTCCATGAGAGATCGAGCACAGCGTCTTTGTGCCCATACTGTTCTTTCTGTTTCTTGCGATTGCCCTTTGAGCCCAGTTTGAATGTCGGTTCAATGGAGTCCTGTATGTCTAGATCCCAAATAGTGATGATGGGATCCATGCAGCCAATAGCACACATATTTCCTGGCTTGTCGCTGCCCGCATCGTGATTCATCCACTCGATGCAGAGTGGGAAGCTGGGCAACAGAAAGTCGTGGTGTGTGTAGAGTGCTTCCTCTTCCTCATTGAATACCCAAACTTCCATGCTGGCAGCATCGTCCTGCACGTGTCCAACCAGCACTAGGTTGTCTGTGGGCTTGATCACTTCGTCCTCAGCTTCGGAATCCTCGTCTTCGTCGGGCACCTGCTGATCGGCATCCACCACGTTGGCCAAATTTGTTACCGTGGAGTTCTCTTCGTTCTCGTAATTGTGAAAATCGAATTCGTCCTGTGGATTGTGATTTTCATTGCCAGTATTAGCAGGTGCATCCTCATTATCCACATCCATATTATCGCCACCCTCATCATCATCGTCTTCGTCATCTTCCGCTTCGATGGCACTTTGTGTCTCACCAATAATACGAGCAAGTTCCTCATGTGTCAACACAATTTTGTCGGGACGCTCTTTGGTGACACCGCGCGGCACAAAGCACAGTGCTGGCACAAAGTCTATGCTAGGCTCTGGCGGCACGCCCTCCTCGACATCGGCCATTGTTTAATTATTGGATGAAATAGAACTTTTACGAAACTAACAAAACTGCGAAGGTGCAAACACGTGCTGCAATTCTACTATTCAAAAATAGCACTAAATTACGATGAGTAGAAGTGGTAGCACATCAATAGCACTATCGATAAGTCGATATTTGTAAATATGATTGAACATCAGTTGTTTCGTGGGAAATAATAATTTATGAATTACTTATTATGAAATTGAGCACACTTTTGTATAAGCCTTAATCATATTTCATTAAAAAATTCTTGTTTTAAGCTGGGACCCCAAACCGTATATTTATGTATATCAAAAAGTACTCAGTCAGAAAAATACTGCATTCTGTAAAACTTATAACAGTGAACTGTTATTATTTGAAAGCAAGGCGACGAATGCCAATTTTTCGTCAAACATTCTATTGTACAATGCAAAATAACCCCAAGATATAGTCATTATTCAAATTTTATTCATTCATTTATTTTCAATTTATGTGCCACGATAGGTTGTGTATCCATATGGACTAAGCAACAGAGGAATATGATAGTTTTGATTTTCATTACATTCTGCAATTATATCTATGGCTGGATATAAAGTCGTTTGATTTCTAGCAGCAAAATAGGCTCCCACATGAAAAGTTAACTTGTAAATTCCGTTGGGAAACTCTCCATGGTCCAGCAATAAGCATCGTCCATCGGCATTAGTTTGACCAGGACGAATAGCTTGCCATTCTTGGATTTCGTTCAGGCGATAAACTGTTACTTTTATATTCGGGGCAGCTTTTCCCGTTGAGGTTTCCAGTACATGGGTTGAAAGCTTGCGTGTATTCATTGCGATTGGAAACTGACTAATGACGAGTAGGCAGTAAGATCTGAGGATTTTTAAGAATTAGCTATCTGCCATATCTTCGCCTGAATTCATCTTTAATTACATTTTATATTATTCTAGTAAAAAAAAGATAAGATCTGAAAGTCTTTTCGGACTTGTACTATGTACCAAAAGCGTTGTAGCTTTCTGCTGTCGTAAACACTCGACATTTTGAGGACTGATAAGACTTGAGAAAGTACAAGAAAAAAGTGCAGATAAAAGTGTACATAATGTACAGATATGGAGACCATCCACAGCATGCAACAAGTTGACATTGCGACAGCTGGCATGAGATCACTGTTCCTAGGGTCACTTAAAACGCTCTGTTACTTAACATCAAATGTAAACATGAAGTGTTTTCATTCCCACTGTTACAAAAACTAAACTTCGTATTTACTTCAATTCCATAAACGCATGAAATGGTAATTGGAGTTTTAGCTTGATCTTATTAGATTATAAAACAAATTTATCAACATTATAGTACAATTGTTATATATAGCAAACTGAAATGTTTTAACGGACATTTCAGTAGCTTGCAGATTATCGATAACCAACAACAGATTCTGTAAATATACATTGCAAGCTAGCAACATTTTGCTGTTAAATCAGTGACAGCAGCATTGTGGACAGATTTTATTGTTATTGTAAGTTTTGTTATTGGAGCGGTCGGTTCGGTTGTTTTGTGTCGGACTCTTCGTATCGCGACTTGGAAAATGATTTTCAAAGAATAAAGTTGGCTCGCCAAGCCAAGATGTTTCAGCTATAAAAGTAAATATCGGCTACAATGTTTATAATATTTGAATTTGAACAAAACGTGCATATTCGAAGAAAATAAATCGCGTACTTGAAGCTTGTGTTTGTTTGCATTTCAACAAGTAAACAATTTGTGCATGCCGGTAAAAGATAAATAAATAAAAATCGTATAATTATATATATATATGAATATATTATAAGTATATCGAGCATGAGTCAAGTCAAAGTGCTTATGAATTTTGTTCACGTTGTAATAGAACTCATATGTATGTAAATTGCCCACGTTTCTAGTGCAACCAGAAAGTAAGAAGCAACAGTTGTTTGTGTAAATAATAATCAGTGTTGAAAAAGAATGAAATGAGAGGCAATGCAAGTTAATACGCATATCCGCGTTTCGATAAAAGCTGGGCAAACAAAACACGGGGAATAGAACAGCTTACATATTAGCATTATTGGAAAGTACAAACGTTCCCAGTTTGTGATGTATGTAAACTTGAATGTTTGTTCGCATACACATGCACTACAATATGTACGTAAATGTATGAATGCTCCCATAGTTGTGTGGTGTGTGTGTGTGTGCACCTTACTAATGCACACACATAAGCACACAGAGACCGTCACAAGCGCAGGTCTCCAGTCTGAACTGGCTGAGCAGAAGCATCGAAGTTACCAACTTCAATCCCCAACAAATCTTAAACCAGTTTTTAAGATACATATTCTTGTTGGTGCCCGTCTCTATATGTGTGCATGTTTTATTTCGCATTATTTTCGTTTGTGTTTGGAGGTTTTGCTCCCGCTGCTGTATCTCTGTGTATGTGTGTGTGTGTGTGTGTGTGTCCGTGTTTGTGTATCAGTATACTACTTGTAAATCTATATTATGTTAGTTTGTATGTAGACGACGGATACCCTTTGGCTGTTTCTCTTTTCCTTAGTTTAAACTAATCGCGTGTTGATTTTGTTTTTGTTATTGTTGTTGCTGTCGTGGCTGTGTTTCGTTTCTTTCGTTATAATCGAATGGATCTCTAAGCAAAGTACTCCACAGCTTTGTTTAAACCATCTACTACGCCTACACAAAACATGAGATTAAGACAACAACATAACAAGTTCAGTCCAAGACCAGATCGACAACAATAACAACATTAATATCAGCAAAAACGACTCGAACCAATTTTTATGTTACTTCGTTTGCTGCTGCGATCTATTAAACTGGGATTAACATATTCGAATAGGTAAGTTGCACTGTCTTTAAAATATGTACTTTTATTTCTTACTAAAAATCATTATTTTATTTATGTTCAATGTGGGTAGAAAGTAATTAAGCCAATAGATATATGACTTATATAGTTCATTTTTAGTAGGCAAATTCACATTTAAATTACTATAAAAAGCACAGTACTAAATTTCTATTCAATATTCCAAAAGAAAGTTAGCTTTGAACATTAATTTATATTATTGTTAACTAACTCTAAAAATAAAAACATTTAAATGAGACTTCGGAAATTATTTCACTTTTCTTTCTTTTCGCCAATTTATTATAATGGGAATTAATACTTGTAAAAGAAAACTTAAATGTTTTTAAATATAAAATTGAACTTAATTACTATAAAACATTCAAAAATAAGTTACATAATTAAATTCAAAATTGTTGTAGACTGTTTTTAAAAATAACAACATACAAATGGATCTTCTGAAATTTATATTTTCATTTTAATTGCTTCTTTAATAATTTGTTACGTTTATAAGCCCAAATGTCTGGCTCATTATGCACTGCGATCGATTACCACACACACCACCGATATTTTGCAAACTTTTGTTTATTAATTAATGATAAAAACGTAATCAGAAAGTGCTAACGGTCTGTCATTTGAAATGTGTCTTTAATTGATTGATATGAATCAATCGATAAACAAAAACTTTTCTGCCCCAAAGCCAAACCAAAAAACAAGCAACATTTTAACTGTACATAAATTTGGAAATTTCTTTATGCTGTTTGCTTCATTGCCGCTATGAAAGCATCTCGGCGCATCTCCATTTGAAGATCATTTCCATGTGGAGATATTGGTTTTTGCATAACCGAAGACAAGTCAAAGCTATCGGTTCGTTTTAACTGATCATTAAAGCCCCAATGGCAAATTAGAAACTAGCCAGCTCTTAAAGGGTTGACTAAAAAACAAAAATACAAAAACGAAACTAATCGCCGAGCTCAGTTCGAACTGAGAAGAGTTTTTGCGAGTGACAATAAAAGCAAAAAGCTTAAATGCCAGCCTAAAGAATGACACTCAGTGGAAACAGGAAATGAGTACATTTTTTCAAGTACCTCTTTCATCCGCTTGAGCGTTGCAGCGAGCACTTTTTGTGTGCTTTAATTCATATAGTTTTTTCTATACTCTTCGCTAGTTTGTATAGAGCATTAATGGTGGGCTTGATGTTGTCATAATATGCTCATGAATCAAGTGGCAAAGCATTATTCATTATACTTTCATAAACTTCAAACTCGAGTACTTAGAATTGGGTTAAAAAAAATGTAAAAATGAAAAAATGCATTTACATTATTATTATACATTTACGTTAGTATTATGTAATTTTCAGTATAATACATTTTTTATTATGCGTTGTAATACACTGAAGAAGCCCAATAATAATAAAAAGTCTTTAAAATACTTGTATTTCAAAATATTATTATTTCATCATATGATTTTGTGTATATATATTTGTGTGTTTTTTTATCTACTTGTTTAAAATGTTTACTATTCATATTTTTCATTTTTTTTAATATCATAAACTGACTTTTAATAATTTATGAGAGCATAAAATGAATTTCAAATAATAAGTAATATTATTTCACAAAAATCAATATTAAAACTAATGTTTATTTTTGCTCATTTTTTGAATTTTTTAATTTAAAACCCACTACAAATTTAATATAGTGAATTTTTGCCATGTTTTTCTAATATGCTCAACCAACCAAATAAAAATACATTTGATTCAATATAATAATAAAATCAATTAATATTTTTTATCTCTTTTGATTCTTTCTTTAAATCAAAGTCCTTTAATAATTTACCACTTTTCTTAATATTTGTATTTGTTTTTTAGAAAAGAAATCCTAATCATAATAAAGTCATTCTTATGAATAGTCTCTTAAATACTATATGCTGAAATTATTTGCTGCTGTATAAATTTAGCAATGGAATTTTCAGTGCATTTAAAAAAAAAAACGTGTGTGTTTTGGGGTCTGACATGAACTGTTTCTATTTGTACAGATGTCCCGCATCGTGGGTCTGCGGTGACTCAGCTAATGTACACATATCCGTGAGATATGCATAGTATACTATATACTCAGTAGAATGCACTTAGGGCCTGCATGTTAACCAAGCAGACATCCCTCATGTGAGAGACACTTGATCAGGCCAAGTCCTCAAGGCACTCCCAGTTCACAGTTCTTTACTCTCCGTTCCCATTCTCATTTCCCATTCTCATTCCCACTTGCCAGTTCTCATATTACATGTCGTCAACATGTTAACCTTGCAATAGAGTTGCACTTAGTTCACATATTTGCAAAAGGAAATTGCAGTGCAATATAGTTGAATATAGATTACAGTCTGCAGCAAAATCTGAAAAGCGAGTATAATCATTTTAGTTTGCTGTACATTTGAATTTGAAAAACATTCTTTTGCTTTGGTGTGGCAACTACAAACCTAAATATAAAAATATACCTATTTATGTGTTGAAGTGTCTGTCTAAGTACGTATATGAGTATGAGTATGAGTGTGTGAGTGTGAGTGCGAGTATGAGTACTAGTTGTTGTTGTTGTTGTGGCGGCTTCAGGTAGCGTGACTAAGGCATTCGCCATGCTGAAGTGAGTTTTCAAATTTGAAACAAATTTCAGTTTTCAGTTTGGTTTTTCTTTGAGAGATGTGTTGCGCTTTACTGCCAAATTACTGCTGCTAACAAGTCAACCAAGTCCGAAAACCAGACAATATATTATTTTATTATTATTTTCGTTGTTGCAGTGTTTTTTTTCGCAAACAGTTTGCTTGCTGCTTTTGGCTGCATTCACAGTGTGGCGCAAAATTCAAACAGTGCGAATAATTGGAAAGGCATCCCAAGATAAGTTTATAAGTATGAGCTCGTTTGGAGCTCCACGAGATGCCAATGGTGGTAATGGAGTGAGAGATGGAGTGATGGAGTGATGGCAAGGCGAAGCACAGTCTCGCACTAAATCCCAATTGTAACGCAACCGTTAATCGCATCAAAGATGCAGAGAGAAATAATAATAGTAATAATGAAAATGTTTAGTCCACAACATGAATATACGAAGTATATGAGCTTAGAATTGAATTAGAAATGCTTAGCGATAATACACACACACACACACTCACACATTCTCACATCATTCACAATTTGATCGAGTTGCATGCACACGCAATCGGAATTGGAATCGGAATCGGAATCAATTGCCACATTGACACACATACAAATTGTTAATACCAATTGCAGGTTCCTCCTCCTGCTTCTTCTTCTCTATGACCGACAATGACAACGATGACGATGAGCTATAAAAGACCTTCAATGGTTAAAGCAAAAGAAAAAAAAAATTAAACAGAAGACAGATGACGCGACGACAATGGCAATAAAAGCACTTGCACACACCACTAAAGTGGGAGGGAGAAGACAAGCCCTGAACGGGGTTGGGTTGAGGGTTTCCAATTGTTCGTGCTATGCATATTAAATAACAAAGAAAGAGAGAGACGGAGAGTGAGAGCATAAAAGAAAAAGTAACAAGAACGCACACACACAAGTTGTAATTCAATTTGCAATTGACAGCAAAAAGCAGGTTTCTTTGTGGACTATCCCCGATCCCGATTTTTGCATATCAGAAATTCACTTTGAGTGCGACTGCGTGCCGTATATAATTAATCAACTCTTCACTAATCACATAAACATCAGCCATACTTTATTATTATATAGATTTTGCAGTCAATTTGACCTAAATGTGTGGAGTTTTGCCTCGCGGCTTCGTCTTCGAGTTTGGCTTCACTTGGCTGGCTTTTGGCCAAGTAACGTGTTTAATTGGGTCAAAATGCTTCAATGTTCCTCTATGAAGCATTAGCCCGATAATCTTTGCACCACTTCAGCGACAAGAGAGCGCAGACCAAGACCACAGCCCCAGACTCAGACTCAGTTTAGATTAAAGAGTTTAGAGCCAGGCCCATCAATGTCCGGCTCTTTGTTAGTTGGCGGAGCTTTAGACACATTTTCATTGCGGATAATTTCACCTTTCATAGTTGGCCAAGACGTTGGTAAAACGATTTGGCGCTAATGTTGGCCCATGTTTACCATGTTTTCTGCTCGTCTTTATGGCTTTCTTTTAACATTTTTGCTTTATTAGCGTTACTTCTTATTTGCTTCTTTTTTCACTCTTTTTCTTTTTTTTTTTGGGGGCAACGCAATTAGATAAATTTGCTCATATCTCGCCCCCACTATCAAATCTGTTCTAGCACAGAGAACTGAACTATGTAATGGCGATAACACACCCAAAAAAATCAAAAAAACAAAAAACTTGTGGTTGGGGATCGGGTTTGATTTCGGGGAGCGTGAGAGATTTAATTGCGATCGTTGATTAATCCGTGATCGCAATTAGTTGCTGTCGCATTTGACTATTGACGCTGATTGATTATTGGCCTCACTACTGTTTTCGCTGCTTAATCAAATGAATAGCATTTGCAAAATCGACTAGTATTCACATTCGCATACGTATTCGTATTCACTGTTTGGTATTCGTATTTGATTATCAGCATTTAATTCGCGATCGCATGTTTGCAAATTACTCAAGCGTTGCGCTATTTGTGCAATGCCTTTTTCCACTTTTGTTTTATGTTCCCTCAATGCTGGGACAGGTGCACTGTATAGCTTTTTTTCGTTTGCTGTTTTTCAATACCTTACACCCTTTATAAGAACTTGGGGTACTTTAATTTTTAGTATCTGTTAAGAATTTTATCAAATGAATTGATAATATTTGTTTGTATTGAACGTTTTCTGTCAATAATGTTATATAATTTTGTATAGTAGCACTCCTTTTTTCTATATACCAAATTTTCATTTCGGTATGTGTTAGTATATTTTGGTATATTCATTTGAATTACTTAAAGGTCAATACCTATTTATATATTGCGTTTATTTTGTAGTATCTGACAGTCGAGCACTCTCGGCTATAGTTTTCTCATTTATTTTATATAGCACTTGTTCTATCAATATACCAAATGTGCATTTCGGTACATTTTATGATTTTTTGGATAACTTAAATGACTACACCTCACTGTTTTGCCTTTATTTTATAGTATCTTATAGTCGAGCACATTCTGCTGCAGTTTTCTTACTTGTTTTATGTATCACTTGTTATATCAATATACCAAATGTGCATCTCGGTATATTCTACTGTATTTTGCTATATAATTTTCGTATATTTAAATGATACCGTACTGTTTTGCCTTATTTTATAGTATCTTACAGTCGTGCTCATTCTACTGTTATTTCCTTACTTATTCTATAATATGTAAATATATATTATGCTTGAGTATATTTAAATTGTTAAGAAAATATTTTATAATAGGGCTTATTAAGAATTCAGACATTTACAATTTTGGAAATAATTTTATATTTTCTATCCTATAACTTTTCAAATACAATATATTGCAGTTATTTGGAAAACTGATTTTTCTGATTTGTTCTTCTTTGCCTACCCGCTTTTTATAGGGTAATTCAATATTTATAGACACCATAGACTGATTTGTAATTCCTATAATAAAAGCGTGATAAACATCTGTGAAACAATACCGGAAACAAGCTGTTCAATATGTAGTTTTCCAGGGTGTATCACAGCTGTACAGTGTGACCTTGTCTATTGTTAGGGTTGTGCCCATAACTTGCCTTTTTGCACGATGTCGAAATTGTTGTAATGTAAACACTGAACAGTAAACGATCGCAATGACGAACACGTCCTTCGTCTGTGCAGAAATTCGCTGACGCATCAATAAAACGAGTGGCAATGTTGAAAGATTTGTGTCATAAAAGCAATGTAATTTTTTTTATTTGCTTTTTTTTAATATTTGCACATATCGTATTGCGATGATGTTTGAGGCAGTTACTCGAAATATGAATGCGATTAATTCTTTAACGATTTCGCTAAATATTTTTACGACATGAACATAAATTCTATTTAATATGCATATCTTTATATCATTGGGTGTGTTTATTTTCTGGTTTCTGGTTTGCTCTTCGTTATTTCCCGCTTGTTTCACATCTAAAGAACTCCGACAACGAACTATCTGTGGTCAACAATCAGAGGAAGAGAGTCTGTGCACATTATCAGACTGACTATAGCAATAAATGTTGTGTAAACACATAAAGGGCTTTCGAATGAGAGGAATATAAATTAACGTAGCATTTGAAGAGAGAAGGGGAAGATGGGAAGTGGGAATGGATGCGAAAGAGAATAAATGAAATAAGTTGAGTTGAGTTGAGTTGAAGCACAAAAAATGCGGAATCAGTACACTGATCTTTGGCATTGTAATTGCTGGAACCGCGACGCTGTTTTATCGAAGTCGAACAATTTCTATTTATGCCGATCCCGGCGACCCCCACTGTAGAATCGACTTCGACCATGCGGAGGTTTGTTGAAGCGCGTCTAAGTGAGTGAGAAAGAGTGCGAGAGTGACAGAGAGAGAGGGAAGGCAATGAGGAAAGAAACATCATCAAGCGACTTCTCAGCTCTGCTTCGATACGATTGTATTTAGCTGTTTGGTCTTATTTTTACTTATGAAAATCAGAAGAGAAAGACACACACATGTAAACTCACACACACACACACACATACACACTCAGTTATAGATAGTCTTGTACAAGAAAATGTTAATTTTATGCCTCTGGCAGAGCGCGCGCTCTCCTCACGTATGTACATATGTGAAGATGTCTCGGCTGTGTGGCAGTCGTAAACGACTTTCGATTCAAAAGGCATCGGATCAACGATCAGCGATCCACTTGTAAAGTACAATACTAACTGCTCCAATTTTCACAAATTTTTATTCGAAAATAATGCGTTGTAATGTTGTGTAAACACTTCAATCAGACTGAGTTTCTAAAATGTAAGCACACAAGTATTTGTAGAACTAGGTGAAGATAAAGTTTTCACTTTTACATGATTAACATTACATGTCGCTTTCAGCGCTGTAAATTAGCATAACATCAAAGGCATTAACATTATCCTGTGCAATGCTGTTAATTAACATGAGCAGTGAGAGGTGTGTTAGCAGATACTGTGAGGCTACAATATATTTAACATTTATGGACATCCAACTACATAAATGTTCTTTTTAAATACTCTCTATCTAATCTTATATTATCATTGTTTTAAAATTATAAGTAGTATGTAAAATGTTTCTCATGAAGTCTTCTAAATAAACAAGAATTTTTGTAAGTTACGACTTATTTTTTATAATTGTAATTTCGAATTAGCTTCTACAGTTTAATGGTATACTATGGTTTACAGGTTTAGTTATTTTTATTTATTTATTTTAGTAATCGTACCGCAATAAATATATTTAAATTTTTGCGATAGTCATGTCAAACAAAGCATTATGCTAAACAATTCTAAAGTTAGTGAGATCAAAAGCGTATAAAATGTGGTCAGCAACTGCGTTAAATTTAAAGTTGTCGCTGAAGTTGTTCTAAAGACGTGTATAATAATTTAAAACACCATTTTAAATATAACTCACACTCACGGATATGCCAGCTAACACCTAGTACTAGTTTACTTTAGATTTTGAATTTTGTTTAGGATTGATTTAGATTTGAAATGGCAACTTCAATGACACTTAGTCATCCGCATTTTACGATCTAACCATAAAATGTGATTCATTTTGATTTTGAATTTTATATACTATATAATTTGGATGCAACTTTGAAGCTTGAGTTGTTTGATGTCTAGTATATAATTATGTTTGAGATACACCTACAAGCAAGATACGAAAATCATTTGCATATTACAACAAGTTTGGCATTAGCCAAGATTTACGCACGTATTAAATAACCGCAGCGTGTAAAGTAAGTTAAAATGCTTTGTGCGAGTTTTGTTTTATGGTACACAGCGTGTAAAGTTGCTGCTCACAAGAGATGTTGCTGGTTGCTGGTTGGTAGTTGCTAGTTGCTGCTGTTGATGGTTGTCTAGTTTTACCCTCAAAGGGGCGACACATTAGTTGCCTCTTTTTTAGTGGATTGTGTGTTGCTCGTTGTGGTCTCGTGGTTTTCAGTTTTCAGTTTTTAGTTGTCTGTTGTCTGTTTTCAGTTTTACTTTTCCAAATACATGCCAGAGTATGTAAATACTTGGTTGTTGCTTCGATGGCGATGGCGATGGCGGTGCCTTGTAGTATTCCACTTGTGGGTTATGGCATTGAGGTTTCGGATTACAAGCCATCTGTGCGCTAACATTTATCCGCAGCTATCTTTTATCTATGTGTATATAGATGTTATGTGTCTAAGGATATACTTTGTTTAATATTCTGTTACACTTTTGATTAATCGATTTTAACGGGGGTGCTCTGTTTGAACAGCTGTTCAAAATTGTCACAGAGAAAACGAAATTTTGTTAATTTAATACACACAAAGCTTAACTATAAATTACCGAAAGAAAAAGAAAAAACAACAGTTGTGCCACATAAAATTAATAACAAACAAAAGATGCCGATAAAGCGCCAAAATACAAAATCAAATCAAACTCGTTTAGAACTCAAAACAAGCTGGGCTTTTTTTTGTTTTTGGTACGGCACTCAAATCACTCACAAATTATTCATGAATTCATTTAGACGCATTGTTCGAGCGCTTAAAATAAACTTTTACTTTTCATCAGCATTGTTGGGCCATTGTTGCTGCTGTTTGGCTCGGCTCGGTTTATCTACGAGTGAAGAAAGAAATCGTTTTGGTATTTGCAATTAATCTTCACCGGAGTCGAGCAACCAATTAGATAACCAACATCCCTCCTCCTCCTCCTCTTCCTCTTCGGACCTAGCGAAACCTCCAATACTTATTATACTTGTATGTGTGGGCAGCAGAGTGAAAGTTTATTTTCGACTCTCGTTCTATTCCATTGGGCCACTCAGTCAATGATCGCAATTTGCATATCTGAATAAAAACTGAAAAACTGAAAAACAAACCAAACAAACTCTTACTCTTGCCAGCTGCAGTTGCGTTGCATTTGAAATCGGGTCAGTTGTAAATGAATCCGGCTAAACGAAATGTGATTTCAGCTTAAATAGTAAACCTAAAGCTAATGCTACAGCTAAAGGATTAGGTCAGGGTGCTGGTGACCTTACACGAGCACTTATTGACATTTCCTTCGAGCCATTCTTATGCAAATCAGCTCACAACACGCACGCTTTCAATAGACGGCGGCTTACTATACGTATACATGATATGGCCATATGGATGTGGATATGCAAATGCGAGTGTGAATGCGAATGCGAATGCCAGCAGTTCTTTGGCTAACCCCAAAAAAAAAGCAATGCCAAGTATTTGGTATTTGGCTATGTGGCTATGGGCTTGGCTCCCACTTTGGCACGTGCTTCAAGGCAGGACATGACTCCACGGAAGCGAGACTTCCTGCTTCTTCAGCCTTCCTTTAGCCTTACGTAATGCAATCGATGCCGTCCTTCACTTGAGGAATATTAAGTACCCACTTCACTCAATCGAAGAGCGATTACTTGTCATATAAACTCGGTTGGTTTCTTGCAATTTTTGATGAACGATCAATTAACGCTTATAAAAAAAACTTTAATTTGCTCAATAATTTTGTTGAGGTCAACGCGAAACAAGAAATTTACAGTCGAATAAGCTTGACTGTGAGATATAAGCAATAACAGTGCGGGATTATCATTTAAATATGCACAAATTAATATACTGAATTGAAATATACCGCAATGCATATTTGGTATTTTCATATAAGAAGTGCTGTCATTAGCTTTATCTCTTGTAATCGGTGAATCATATGTTCATATGGACTGATGGTCATGGATGTTGACGCTGATCAAGAATATATGTATATTATAGAGTCGGAGATACTTTCTGCTGCTAGTTATTTACATTTCCTGTCGCCACAAATTATAATTTCTCTCTAGCGGATATATTAAATAACAGATAGCGTAAGAACAAGAATAAGTTTTAACATATTTTGTTGCTTTCTGACCATCTTGTATTTTTTAATACTCTATGGTATATTTTGCATTCAGTACTATGTCAATCTATGAAATATAGCCTTTGGTATATTTTAATACACTATGTTATATTTTGAATGTAGTATGCTCTAAATCAATATATCAAATATAGTCTGTGGTATATTTGAGTGCAGTATGTTATATTTTTTAAGTAGTAATATAGCCTTTGGTAAACTTTAATGCATTTCCCATATATTATGGAACATTTTTAATTTAGTATTATATCAATATAACAAAATACAAAATGTATATTCTTTGGTATATTAAATATATATAATATTGAATCGTTTGACTATATTTTGGCTATAGCATTATATCAATATGTTTAATATAGCCTTTGGTAAATTTCAGTATATTTTCTGTATATTAATTTCGTATATTTTAAGATAATACCGCACTGGTATGCTTTTACTTTATTTGTGACTTTTGAGATTTTATGATTTCAATTGTAATATGTTGTATGTAATTATAGCTAATTGAATATTTATTAAATATGCAATCGAAACTCACTCAAAATGTATTCTTATAATTACTTGCATTGAAATTCGATCATCACATTAATTGCATAATTAACGTAATCAATGATCTTGCTACCATTTCAGAACAATGTAAGCGCACAACGGATGAGCAATTATTTGTCAGCATAAAAGGCATTGAGGCTACTTAATTTCCTGGAGAAACAAACACAAATTAAAAATCAGGTAATTTATAAAATCATGTTCTTCAAATATTATTACATACGGTAAAATACATGTGGAATACTTATTTAAATATAATTATACGAACAAAATGTTAGCTGTCAATCTGAAGCTGATACAGTGTCTGGTATTTGTTTAACAAAAGCTGATCTAGTTAGTTGTTTGAATAACGAATGAGGAATCAAAGAGCTCAAGCTGAGCTAAGCAAAGCAGACAAATAAAATTTTATATTATGCGCTTGTATATAAAAATCTTAATATGTGTATGCAAATATTATATATGAGCTGTTGATGATATTTGAGTAGAAAAGCGTATGCGTAATTCTGATATCACTTGAAATGGCTATTTTATGTTTATTTTCCTTAAATGTTAAAAGGAAGTGTGTGCATTTATTTATCTTCAATATGTACTTGATTGGCATTTTCCTTTGTTTGGTTATCAGTGCATTTACCCTAGAGAAATCTCTGTCTCTGTTATCGAGCATGAGTAGGAATAAGTTCGTATCTCTGCTCTGTGGGTTAACATTAGAGGCAACACTGTGCACACACCCTCAATACAATTGCCTTATTTGGGTATTTGATGGGTCAAAACGGTGACAGAGTTCTTGGCTTCTTCGTTGACTAGGTCAGTATGTGTATGTCTTGAACATTTTACTACTCGTGACGATGACGACTGCGCAGTGCAAAAACGCCACAAGGAATTTCAATGAGAGTGAGAGTGAGAGTGAGTTTGCCTTCGACCTTGGCAACACAATCAGTCAACAAATATTCGTGTATTCACACTCTCCACGTAATTAGTATTATTTTGCATTGAATTTAATTTATACAAGTCGAGTTTTGTGGTTTCCTTTGTTTCGTTTTTGTTATTGGTTTGGGTTTTTGTTGCGCTGGCAACATGTTGCTGGGCTGCATGTTGCTAACGTGAAGTGCGCTGATGCTGCAGCTGCTGTTTTGCTGTTTTGCTCTCCCGCCGCCCACGCGAGAGCGCGGCTTTTGGTCGCACTCCTTGACCTTGGGCACACATAAAATGTTGCTACAGCTTTTTGCGCTTCGCTTGTGTCATCCCAACTGCCTGTGTGTTGTGTGTGTGTGAGAGAGTTTCGCAACATATGTGTATGTGAAGCTGTGAATATGTGGAGTCCGTTTTTCAGAACGAGAAAAACGCATTTTAGTCGCTTAGTCGCGCATTTCGTTGGCAGCCACAAGTTGTAGCCTCGCGGGCGTTTCGTCGGTCGGTCTGTCAGTCGGTTTGTTTAGTGTTTTGTGAGTGAGAATGACAAAAATTGTGTAAAGCAGAAAATTCGAATCATAAGTATTTCATATGTACATGTACATATGTATATATTTATGTATGCATTTACTAGCATATTAATGAAATGGCGCACACGCGACTGCGATCCCCCACAAAGTTGAATGCCGTCTGGGAACAGTCGACCGATGCGGGGTAGGTTCCATTTATTATATATCTACCACATATTGTATGTTATATAGCATAAACCATATGAACTTGGGTCCCAACTGCGGTCCAAGTGACGCAGTCATTCGAAAATAAACAACAACCGAATCATCAGCAGCAGCATCGCCATCAGAGCATCGGCATCTGTCTCAGCACCAGTTTAGGGGCAGAGAATCTCTGAATCAGCAAAAGCAGCAGCAGAGGCAGAAGCAGAAGTAGCAGCGGAAGCGAGAGCAGAGCAACGTCTGTCGCTTCGTCATCATCGCTGCGGCGACACTTTATCAGCATTTTGCCCTTTTTCGCCAACCTTTTCAATTTGTTGTTTGTTTATTGATTTTTGCCATTGTTTCATCAAAATGTGTTTATTAATACGCAGCAGCGCAAATTCCCTCAACAGAGACACACAGCACAGCACAGCACAGGGAATTCCAATAAATTAAACAATGTTCCTAGTCAGCTACTTATTACAATCTTTCGCTTACAATGTGGGCCATGCCAATAAATTCACTCACAGTGTTTGCTCATAATTTCACTGGGGTGATGTGACTAAGCTATTCGTTTATATAATAAGTGAGCATTGTTTGCTTTAATTAGAATTGAAATCAAAAGTTGAATATATAATATTGTTTGGTTAAATTAAAATTGAAATTTGAATTCGCTGGGGCAATGAAAGTGATCTCATTTCCGAGTTTGTCAGTTTTGCATTTTAAGCATTTGTTAGCAATTAAAATTCCGCAATATTTGTTTCCTCTTTGCATAAATGCACAGCAATTGTGATATATATACCACGCTATAGATGCCATCTTTTCACATTTTCAAGTATTTTCAGCAATATTCGCTAGTTGAGTAAGGAAAGCGCCATCTATCTAAGAAATACAGTAGGGTGGTCTTAGGAATGCAACATGATATTAGCGCCATCTATGTGCAAGTAGCCAAGTCGCTTTGATGTGGGACATTTATTTTGTGCCTTTTAATTGTAATTAACTCAAATTAATTTTAATTATACTCTTATTCAATTTATAGAAATGCAAGTGCTGCACTTTTTGCGCGCAATTAGTAAGCACATTATTGTTGTAGTGCTTATTGCAGTCTGCAAATTGCTGCCCTTATTTTGAGCACTTTATATTTTTGATATTTGCAATGAGGCGAAAAATGTGACCGAGAAACAGGCGTCGAAGTTGTAAGTCATTAAAATTAATGGCCACAAAAAGTGAATACGAATGAAAAGTATAAACTGAAAAAAATAAAAGTCAACAGTTTACATAGGGCACACGCTTAACTAACATCCTACATATACATACATAAGTAACTAAGGCCTCTCTGAGGTCTCTGGGCCTGAATTATTGTGCAAAACGTGCAATGAGCATGCACTTTTCATTCAATTCAATTCAACCCAAGTCATCTGGCTTTTCTATCTGCTTTCCGGTCAGGGGCACTTTCCTTTTCAATTCAAAGTGTTTTTCTGCGCATTATGCCATTTTGCAATGACGTTAGTTTTGCTCTTTGGCTCTTTTGCACACAGCAACAGCAACAGCTGTGTTGTCATTGAGATTAACTTTTATGTTGTTGTTGTTGATATTGTCATTGTTACTTATTTCTAGCAATGCGATGTCAACAAGTGTTTGTTGCTCTGCCTTGAGAACATTTTGTTTTTTGTTTCTTCTCTTAAGTGCATTATTATTTTTGTTTCTCTCGTTTTTTTTGTTTACTGCCAAGGCGACAAAGTGTAAAGCAAGATGGGAAGTCAAGTCACACAGTAGTGTTTTTATTTTTGGTAGAGGGGGGAGGTAAGCTTCCTTCTGGCCCAGAGCCCATTGTCTTAGGGTCTAATGTCTGAGTTGAATTGCGGCTTGCGGCTTATTGTTGTCTACATTGTTTGCCCCGGCACATCATAATTATGTTGGCAAATTTGAGTAATGAGCAGGTGCAATTACCGCGTGTAAGCAACAGCAACAGCAACCGCAATAGATACAGATACTTACTACTACTCTAAGTAATGCTCGTAGCCAAACATTGACGTCGGATATGCAAATTTTATTTGCGATACAAAAGCACAAACCTCGCTAGTTTGTTGTGTACGAGTATCTATATAATTAAAGTTTTGTTGTTGCTCATTTGCGTTGCGTTTCACGGGGTCTTAACTTTTCAATGTTTGTCTGTTGGCAACTAAAATATATCTACAAACACACACACACACTCGCATACTTAGATACCCTCTTGCAACTGTTAAATGCAAATGAAAGCCAAAGTTAATTTGTAAGATTTTCACGTTGCGATATGTGTGACTACATGAGAGTGCAACACGGTGGCCGCATGCAGCATGCGTAGCTTTTTGCGGTTAGTTATGACGCTCGTAAACACTCTCAATGATCATTAACTTGCTAATGGTGTTGGTAATGGAGCAAACCCATAAATAGTTGCTGTTTTCTACTTGGCGCCGCAAAGTATGCAACGCTTTCTGCATTTCTTTCCATTTGCTGCGCACTTTAATCAGAGCAGCAGCAATTAGCAGCATTAGCAAGTGCTTGCTGGCTGTCTCTTTCTTACACACTATATTTAATTGCTCGCATGAAAGTGTTGCATACTTTGAGGCTGTTTAAAAAATTAACAACCGCTTGCACAAGAAGTAATTTATCGACTTGATAAATGTATAAATAGTTTAAATAAAATGTATTAACTAAATTTGTTTCTTTTTTCATTTACAGCATGTCTTCCGGACTGATGTCGTGTGTGCGTGAAAATTCGCCTCCACTCGAGCTGGATCTCTGTGGAGCATCGGGTCCCTTATCATTGCCCGAGGGCAATAGTCGATCCCATGGCTATCACGGACCAACAACATCCACACCAATTGCTAGTCCGGTGGCCGCAGATGATGCTAACAGTTCAACGAATATGGGTGAGTCTCGGCTTTATGTTTATTCGCTTCGATTATGTGCAAGTTCAAAGGTGCTTATGTAAGCGTAGTATGTGTGTACACAGTTTCAAGATGCAAACACAGAAAACATGTGTGCAAAAAAGAGTCCACGACTTTCCCGAACGACAAACAAACAATTGCTACAATGCGCAGCAATTGTTTATACACTATATAATAGAAGGGTAGCTGCTGGATGAGGGCCATTTAGTGATGCCACATCTATGATTATTGCTTCTGCCGCAAGAGAGAAAGAGCATTAGTTAAGCTAGTTAACTTTGCAAGTTTGTACGTGCATAATTAGTTGGGATTGCGAATTTCGTTTTGTTGCAACCGCATTCGTCAGTCAGTCCCTCTATTCGTCTGTCTGTCTGTCACATAAATCTGCAGACAAAGCCCACACTGCGTACATCATCCATATGTATATTTAACTATACTACATACTACATACATATGTATGACCTTTTAATTACATTTGTTTTGCTGTTGAGAAATTAAATTAAATTTCTCTACTCAACTGCGTGTATAGAAAATTAAGAAATGATTTCTTCAACACACTTTTTACGCCATACAATTGATAAATGAGCGTATAAATTTGATCTTCTTAGCCTTGAGTCGTGAAATTGAACATCATCAGCTTGCGTATTTTCGATTACAGAAGCGACAGTTAAATAGAACTTATCACGTAAAGTGCTCGTAATATTTGTTCAGTGATGGAAATTTCAAATGTGGTTTTAGTGCTGTTTGAATAATGTTTATGTAATTACTGGACGGGACAACAACTTTCTATGCTGATGAGATTGAATGCGATATTCTGAGTATTAGCAATTCTATGGGCCCTTTGTTGTTGCCAGCACAGTGAGACAACAACAAAACAAAAACATAACAAAGCGAACTCTCACATGATCACATGCATGTCTGTATGTATGTTTGCAAGGGAATAGTCGCTGTTAAGCATTAACAGTGCGCTGTTAACCACGCACGCTGTTAAGTGTAACTATGTAATGCAACTTGTTAGTTGTGTAGTGCGAGTGCGAGTGCGAAGCAAAAGCAAGAAGCAAGAGCAAGAGCTAATCAGTTAGTCGCTAATAAGCCAAACATTTGCCGATCCGATCCGAGGGTCGTTCGGCTTTTTGTTCGCTTCGGTTTCAATACGATTCGATTTCAATTCACTGTCTGTGTATTTTTGTTTTTTTGTTATTGTCTGCTAGTATTTCGATTTCAACTTCGTTGCTGGCGCTGCCTTCGTATTTGGCGCATTCGTTTTTACCTATTCATTAATTCATTCTGTGCTCTCTGCTCCACCTGTGCAGGTGAACTATTCGTAGTACCTGGCGCGTGTCGTACTAATTGCCGTAGTCGTAGTCCAATTCGTCATAACTACAATAACTCTAGAGTTCGTTTCGAATGAAACATCAAGCCATAAATTGTAATCGGTTCATACAATTACTAAATCGATATTTGTAATATCGTTTCGTCATTTCGGCTAAAACAAATACTACAGTGAGTCAAATGTAAGCACGAGTGCTGCGAGTATTATCAACGAAAAAAAATATCCAGAAAATTGTTAGCCATTAAGTGAAGTGCATAATTGTGTTGTTATTGATTTCTGCGATAGCATCATCACAAGTGAAACTCTCAGTATATACATATGTATGTATTTGTTCAACTTCTAACTGGGGTCGCATGTTTACAACACTCAGTGTAAACAATCAAGCGAGCGAAGCGAGCTAACATCTGCATCTATTTTCGGTGAATTTTATTTGAACAGGTAATATTTTTTTTATTTATTTATTCAACTACGAAATGCTCAGCATATTTTCGCGCGGCATTCCGCCCATAAAACAACGATAGGAAGAAAGCCATAAACAAACTGTGCTAAAATGAGATTAGTTTTTCAAAATCGAAGTTCAGACTATTTTTGAATTCGAAGAATGTTTTCATTAGAATTTCGACAGAGTGTTTTATATGTTAAGCTGAAGGGCCTATTGAGAACAATGTAGGTTCAGTACAAGCGCCAGCTAAGCACTTATCTGGGTCAGATATTATCAAACAATTAAGCTGTTCAATGAACACCGAATTTAATGGTTCAATGAGAACACAATGCGGCTCTTATATAAAGCGAGAGTGAGAGAGAGAGACAGAGATAGAATGAGAGCAGTGCGAACAGAAGCCGACAAACAGTTGTCCGTAGAATGTCAAAGGTTTATCAATCGATTGCTGGTTAACACTTGACAAAGTAATCCGAAGTGCTTTGCGAGGAATTAGAGATGGAAAGACCAAGAGATAACAAATGACAGACAGGGGAAATAAATATTTAGTTCTAAATTTGCAAGTGTGCAAATGTATTCATAAAAATGTTAAATTATTCATTTGAATTTAAGTGTTCTTAAAAATAAATAATTAAAACTTTTATATTCAGGAATTATTTAAGTTAGCTTACGTAAATAATATTAGCTATTATAGCTTATCAAATTAGAGATTGCGTTTGATATATTGTATAGGAAATTTTACATTTTTACAAATGTGAGTTGCACTTTTCAATGCTAACTTTGAACTGAATTATTATTAAAAACAAATAGTTAAAGCTTTAAATTCTTATATTAAATCGGTAAAGTTTCTTAACATAAATACTACTAGTTATTATGGCTTATCAAGTTAAAGATAGTATTCGAAACAAGACAAATATTAATTAGAATTTTTATAAAAACGAGTTGAGTATGTAAATTATAAAATTAAATTATAATCGAATTACAAATATATATGTACATATTAAAGCTTTAAATTCTTATATAGAATTGTTAAATTTACTAAAGTTAGCTAACATAAATACTGCTAGTTATTATAGCTTATCAAGTATAAGATAACATTCATAATGAAAAAGTATACTGGGAAAAGTGAAGCAATTATGATAATGTTTGTTTTTAGAATACTATTTCTGTTCATTGACTGCACTTGATAAAACTTTTCCTATTTCTTTCTTTGATTGTGAAAGAACTTTCAATTCGTGTTGACTCGTGCCTGATCGTGTCACGACACGCAGCCTAAGAATCGGAATAAATGTGACTCGTTGATTTTGTTATGTCATTGCCCGGAAATGGGAGGCAAACAGAGAAAGAGAGAGAGAGAAAGAGCGAGAGCGAGAGAAAACGAATACACAGACAAAGACGAAGTCCAATTGAAGTTGATAGACAGCGGTCAGACTTAGAAAGCTCTAATTGAAGTGTCAGCAACAGCAGCAGCAACAACAGAAAAACAACATTGGGGGAAATTTGTAATCAGTTTCGTGCGTCTGGCAACATTTTGTTTGAGTGCTGAAAGGCTTCGAGAGTTGCTCTTAGTTTGGCTCGTAGCTGATAAGCTTCATGTCATCGCCACGTTTGTTGCTTGATTGAAGCCAACTTCCAGCAGAGATTATTGCCAATGGCAGCGTGCTATTGTACATAGTAGCCTCTTATCTTGAGAGTGATAGACGCAACTACTACCCCGCTAACTGACTTCATTGCGAGATCGAATTGATTGAATTATAAAACGTATTTGTGCCTGTTGAGTCGCCCTATAAATATAGAATGTTTGTGTAACAATTGGCAATAGAATTTGCGCTCGCAAAGCAAAACTGATTAAAGAACTTTTTCGGAGAGTGAAGCAAAGCGGCTTGAAGGCCACAAGTTTCAGACTGTTCGATGGCATTTGCATTGCAAGTATTAACGTGTTGTTGTTGTGTTGCATGTTGCACGTTGCAGCCGGTTCGGTGGGGGCAGCCAACGCAGTGCGAATTGCGCAATGTTTGTGTTGTTCAGTGTTGTGTTATGTTCTCTATTTATATTCTACGTAAGTGAATTAAGCACTTGTAAAGCGGATAAGCTGCCCACACGCCAATGCCAACTGGGAATGGATGATGACGCGACCGACAGAGGCGTAGAGGGCGTGGCAGGCAAGGGAGGGGCAAGGCGCAATACGACGGCTCACTTGACCTTCCTTCCAGCCAGTCAAGCCAAGCCAAGCCAAGTCGAGTTGGCCGCAGCCGAAGCAAAAGCCAAAGCCTCAAAGCATGGTTAACTGAACAAAAGGTTGAAACACACAAAATATGTGTGTGATATATATAGAAAACTTGCCAAAGCAACTAATACAATAACACGTATACGCAGCGTACATGTGTCAAGTATCCGCTCACACACAGTTGCTGCTTGCTGCTTAAATAAAAACAAAAGCAAAAAACAAGAGTCTCCAATTACTGCAACTTGCCGCTGGCTTAAATACTTTGCCAGTCGATTTGGATTTTGTCATGTCGTTGAGCTATTGCCACTTGCCAGTTGCCAGTTGCCAATTTGCATTTGTGCGCGCAACATTTTCAATTGATTAATTAATAAATGCGCCTACTTTAAGCCAAATGGCCGCCAAATCGCAGACAACTCGTCGCATTCGACAGCTTCGCTTTACCTTTTACCATTTACCATTTACCATTTGCAGTTGTTACCAGTTTTCACGCCTTTTCGCAATCGCATTCGCATCCATATTTCATTTAGAATTTGTGTCAACGCCACATGCCCTACTAACAACAATGGTAGCAAGTGGCATAGCTTCATTTGTGCAACAAAAAAACACACACAATGCTACAGTGAACGCTGACAAAAGCAAGCAACTAATCAATGACACTTTTTGGATACCAACATTTATTAAATAGATTTGGGTACAAAAAGGGCGATAGATTGAACACGCTTTTGTTAAATATTATACGCCTTTAATACCGATGCTTTAATAATATACTGACTTACACAGAAAACAACTAGTCAATGACATTTTTTGCAGTTGCTCAAAATTATTAAAAAGAGTTTGTTTTAACTAAAGTCAAATGAAGCTTGCTTTGTTTAAATAAGTACCACTTTAATACTGATACTTTAACAATATACCATTTTTCTATAACAATACTAGTCTTTTAAAAGCGAACAACTAGCCAATGACATTTTTTTAGTTACCAAAATTTAATAAAGGGAGTTTGTCTTCAATGTAAAGATGATGTAATCAAATTGTGATAAAGCAAGGCTTTATTTTCTTTATGATATATATGCTTGAATATTATACCATTTTAATACTGAGACTTTTATAATATGCTGTCTTATTTTACTATAACAATAGTGGAGTCTTTCAAATGGAAAACAAATACACAATCGATTTTTTAAGGCATTGTTTATATTATCGAAAATAAAAATGAGATATAGATTGATGTCAAAGAGAAATATGCTTTGTTTTTTGAATAAAATATATTTGTTAAATATTATACTGCTTCAATACAATACTTATGGTATTCAAAACATAATACTACGGAATATTTGAAAGATCATCTTATTGAGTGGTACATAAATGCCTTAAGTAATTATTGTTATATTTTACACTCTTTTATTAAGACCTTAATTAATTGTTAGGAATATTTTCCATTAAATCGATTAACTGAGACAGGATTTTGAGAAATCTAATTTGAAAAGCCTGCTATGCTAAACAGAATATTTTATAAATTTAAAATTGGATAATAGTAAAACCAATAAGCAATCTTATAGTATAAACAATAAATTTAAAACTATTGGATGTAGAATTAAGAATTAAATGTATTCCTATCAATTTTCTATTATCAAAAATACAATATCTTAATTTAACTTAACTTACTACAAGTAAAGTTTTTACTGTACCCCAATAAATTGGCACAACAGTTTCGATTGCATCACAGTGTATGTGATGGCCTCATGCTGCCAAATAAGCTGTGGGGAGAGACTTACAATGTTTTGATAAATTACTAAAATCACATACAAGACAATGAGCAAATAAAAAAAAAGAAATGTTAAATGACTGTGCCAAAAGCTAAAGAGAGAATTAAAATAATATGGGCAAAATATATTGAGGCACGACATCATCGCAAACACGATGATTGTATATAGAGTATTTAGAAGGAAATGTTTGTCATTTCAATACTGATTCATCATGATTCATTTCGTTGCGGATTTCTTTACAAAAGAAAAACGATGTGAATAAAATGTTTTTGTTAAAAAAACGTTACGAATTTAAACATTTTTAGGTTGCATCTTATCTAAGAACGGCTATAGAAAGTGTTATATAGTTGATGTGTTAGCCTTGATAACAAGTTAAGCCTTGCGAATTGATTCTTAAATTCGAATTTAATCTGTGTGAGCTTTGACAACTGATACCCACATTTGCACTACATGAATGCTCAGTGAACACAGTGTTCGCGTGCCTGGGCTGATATGCATATGGATACGACTGCGACTTCAACTACGACTACGACAGCGACTACGGCAATGGACTGGCCCCAAAACGTGACTGGCATACTGTCGATATTTGGTAGAGACGCCACGGCAACTAACGGTAGCACAGGCCCATTGATTAGAAGCGTTTAAGGGGCGGCCAAATCGCATTTCGAATGTTTCAAATTGACGGCTCTTTCATTTCCGCTGACAGTCAGCTAACGCGAGTAACGAGTAGGTGGGAGAAAGTCGTAAATGTGTTAGCATTGCCGTAGAATACCCATTAAACATTCAGCATTCAGCAGCTGTGGGCAAGTGTTAATGGTAGCGACGAAAGAATCAGCACAGTAGCATTAACAGCGGCAGTAACAGTAGCAATAACAGTAGCAATAGCTATCAATGTGCAGTAGTTGCTGACATATCTGTTTGGTAACAAGATAGCAAAATTAACAGTAGCAGTAAGGGTATTTGTAGCAGTAACAGCGGCATCAGCAATACCAGTAACAGTAGCAGTAACAGCAACAGTCACAGCGACAGTTATAGCAGCAGTAACATTAGCAATAGTGATCAATGAGCAGTAGTTGCTTAAGTATCAGTGACAGTAACAAGAGAGCTAAGATTAACAGTAGCAGTAACGGTAGCAGTATCAGTAACAGTGGCAGCAGCAGTAACTGTAATATTAGTAACAGGTTTGGTAGCAGTAACAGCTGCAAAAGTGCTAACAGTGTGAGTAACAGTAACAGCGGCTGTAAAAGTAGCAGTAGCATTCGCATTAATAGTAATGATAAGAGTAGCCCTAAGATTGTTAAAATGAACAAAAATATAATAAAATACAATTTAAAAACATGCATTTTTTTATTTTAAATACATAATCAAATTAATTAAAGAAAAGTAACACTAATAGTGACATATATATATCATTTATTAAGAAAATAATAACAATAAAAGTTGTTGAATTGACAAAATATGGTTTAAAATAAATTTTTTACTTAGGTTATTTTTTTTATGTTAATCTCTTTAAATTGACAATTTGGTCAGCAATCTTTATTCTCATTACTTCTTTGTGCTTGTACCCTATTTCTACAAAATTATTGAACGAACTTTTGAAAAACGTATTTAAGCATTGACAGCAACACATTGTATGGAAGCAAAAGAAACTTTAACAGCAAAGTTTTACAGTCGGTCTTATTGTTGATGTACTCACCATTAACTTTTTCTAGTCGCCAGTATTCATCTGGGACCATGAGTGACACAAGCTCAAATGGGAATAGAAATTGAGTCACGTTGGAGGCCATGACATCATGGGTTCCTCTCTGATTCGATGACTGAAGCTCAATGGGAATATGTAACTCGAAATACATCATACGTTACACATATGAAGTTGGCGTTTAATTTAGAATATGGATATGAAACTTAAAGTACATCTCTCGTGTTAAGTTAATTTACGAATTTCGCAAAAGCGAAATGTGTCGTGTGTCGCGTTTGCTTTGCGATAAATGCGACTCTAATCGTTAATTGACCAATGTAAACATGGTGCAAAGACGTTAAAAGCGTTTGCTATTTTATTTTATTTTGTTTTGCCATTTATCAGCAATACAAATAAACGTTATGAGAGCCCTAAAGTAGAACGCGAATTTACAATACGATTTAATTTAAATTGATGGCGTAGTAAAGCTGTTTGATATTTTTGTGGCACTCTCTGAAACACTTCAGTTCTCGCCTTTCTGACGCTTCACATAACATTTGTTTAGTATTCTTTCCATGGAAATAGAAATTCTTACATACGTATTATATTGATAGATTAGATACGACCTTGCCCAAAAACTACGCATGCTAACATTTGCTCACTCTCTCTTTCATTCTAATTGATCGCTCTTTCTTTCTCTCTCTCTCTCTCTCTCTCGCTGTGAATTTCATTTAAGTTTTCATTACTTTGGGTGTTCCCATTAGCACATTGACTTTTGCTTATGCCTATTTATGGGCATGTTTTGTCGATCGTTTGCCAATTGAATTGCCTTTTTTTTTACTCTTATCAGTCGTGTTGCTGATTCGTGACACCAAATTGCTTGCTCGATTTCTGCAAACAATTGCCAAAGATGAAATAAATTCGATTCCCAGATATAGATATAAGCGCACCCTATGTGGAAATCTACAAGTAGATAACGCCTTAAAAAAAATTGATCAACTTGCGACAGACGCAATCTGATAAACTATTCGAAATGAAGACAATGTTTTTTTTAAATGTAAAGTTGTGCTATACTTTCTTGATCCCATACACGAATTTTATTTGTTCAGAAGATGAGCAAAGAAAGATCAAGTAAGAAATGACTTTAAAGATTTTGTTTCAACCTAAAAAAGAAGAGTTGAAATAATATTGATATAGAATTTAAATATTAAAAGTATTTGGATACAGTATTTTAAATTGTAATATATCGGAAAAGGAATTTACGTTTTATAACTAAGAATATGATCAAAGCTTATTTTAGATTTTTTCAAACATCAGCGACAAATTTAAATTTTTATACTGGGCAAACTAAGAGAAGTATTTAGCTTATTTAAAATCAGGATTTTAATGTTAAGCTTTACCTTATAATATATCATGTGATTTATTTTTTCACCATTTTTCTTACATCTAAAAACGGAAAAATAACTATAGTAACACAGCTTATTTTAAACATCCAATAGATTGTTATTATAAGTGTCTTAAATTATATAACAAAAAATTGCTTAACATTTAAAAATATTCATATTTTTTTATGTTTGTACATTTCCTGACTGTACAAAGCTGTTATACTTGTCTATCGTATTCTAACTCGAAGATACGATAAATTAAAATATAATGCAGAACGAAGCAGGGATCTATATGTGTATATTCCTGATCATCGACAAGACCCTTTAATAGATAGAGCTATAATATTTTTGGGCACCACTTTTTATATTAATAGATCCAGATATACATACATTTGGATATATATTTTAGTATTATGTTGGGTATATCTTAACGATACTACGACGGGTATCACACTTTTTAAGGATATTACCTTTGATTTAATAATGTGGGCAGAGCAAGCTAGATTTTATGTGTCACCCCCAAATGTCTGTAGTCGAAATTGTTTTTAAATTTTTAACAGTATCCAAATTGAATAGTTTTCCTTCGTTCTCTCGCTGTTCTTGCAGAGCATCAACACCAACTGCAGCAACAGCAGCAGCAGCAGCAGCAGCAACAACAACAAAAGCGCCGTCGCTTCCATCCGCTACGCAATTTGCGGCGGATCTTTCGACGACGGACAATCAATAGTGCCGACAGTGCTGTCGTTGGTGCCACTGGAGACTCCTCGGGCGTGGGAGGATCAGTTGTCGGACCCGGTTCGTGCAACACATTGCCGCCGCCAGCGAGCAGTTCAAGTGAGAAGAATTTGCGAAGCGTTGCTGCTGGAGATTCGCTTGGAGCGTCCGCATCGTCGCCAGCATCGCCTCTGACCCACCAGCAGCTGCACGAGAGCTATCAGACGCAATCGCTGCCCAAGTCCAAGTCATACGGCTCCCATCGCGATGAGCTGCTGAGCGTGTTGCTGGGCAAGAAGAGAGCTAGCAAGCAGCAGTCGCAACAGTTGCAATCGCCGTTGCATTCACAGCCGGGTCAAGTGCAATCCCATTCCGAGGCCATGTATCAGACGCAGCAGCGACAGCAGATGGGCGTGGCCGTCTTCCCAGATTCGCTGGCCATGAGTCGCAGCAGTTACTTTATGGACAAGCGCCATCATCAGCGACAGCTTCGCAGCGTCGGCGACTCTTCGCAGGAGCTGAACAGCGGCGAGGACAGCGCCGCCGCTGGAGGAACAGTTGCTGACATGTCCGACAGCCAGCGCAGCCTCAGCGAGGGTCGACTCCTCGATGTCGATGTGGATGGGTAAGTGATTGACTGAGCCAACCTACTTACTTATTAAATATGTATACTATACTCTCTACTCTTTATTCATTGTTCTTTCTTTCGTTATTTTTTTTTTTGCAGCGATTACACACGCGAAACCCTTTCGCAATCCCATGACAGCGTCTTCTCTGAGTCAGCGACAGCCAGCAGTCTGTCCATCGTGCTAAAGGTGAGTTCATTTAGAATAATTTAAAATTTCCGAAAACACCTTACCGACTTTGCTACACTCTGCATATATTTGTAAGTACTATTGCTCTTAGTATATTTACTTAAGTTACTATGTTTTCAATACTTCTCATGAAAAATCGAGCATCGAGTTAGGTATATATTATACTTTAAATTGTAAGAATTCTTTATTTTTATAATTATATAAAAATCGCATATTATTCATTTTTGTTAAGTTCTACATCAAATAAAATATTCAGTATTTTCCAATCTTGCCCCTACAACTCCTTTATGAAAGATCTAAAATTTAATAAAATAAAAATACTAACTTACTTTACTGCTTAGTATTTTTCTGTTTCGATTTTTATGTCATTTTTTAAAGTTGAAAAACGGTATAGAAAATGTAAATAATTTACGTTTTTAGCTAAATGATAAACTTGAAACATTTTAAAAAGATAATTTATTAATGATAATTCTATTATCACAATACTACTGATAGTTTTGCCATAGAAGAAAAGTCTTTATAAATAAGAGGAAAGTATAAGTAAAGTAAAAAAATGTTAGGAACATAAGTGAGATTTTTTTTGAAGTGTATTTTCATTCGATGATAACATATTCCATATTATCATACATATATTCATATATTCAGTTGCCGAGGAATAAAGACAATTCATATACCTTTAGTTCACATCAAAAATGGTAATAACCTATTAAGACTTTTTTTTTGCCAATATCAAATTTTAGGGTATTCAGTCTTCTGCCAGCTAAATACTTTTAATCGCGTTATGAATATCGTGCCAGCGGACAGTTAACGCAATAGACTGGCATTATTTGTATAAGTAGCAGAAAAATAAGCGAGAAAACTCATTATTAATTCTTGGCCTAAAGGAAACTCTTTACTCGCAAATTATATATTTTTGGGGGGGTTCATTTATATCGATCCGAATTCCATAATCCAGGCGCACAATTAGCCATGACTCATGTCGTGCCCAGTGGGGCTTCTCTCTCTCTCTCTCTCTCTATTCCCTAATAATGGGACAAAGGGTCAGCTGATGATATATATCATATGCATGAATTTATGCCCTCCCCCCAAAAACAAAATTCTTGTTGTTATTGCGCTGTTGTGTTGCAATCATTTCAATTGATTTTAATCAAATTCAATTTACTCGCATGTTTATTGTGCTTTGTTGGGTTTTCGGTAGATTGCACTTTGCTGCCGACTCAACTGAAATGTTACTGACTGACTTCTTCTGAGTGTTGGCCAAACTGTGGAAATTTTAAAATTATCTAACAGCGATACTAAGAGATGAGCTTGGAGCTTCTTGTTGTGTGGTGTCGTTGGCCGCGCTAGTTTTGACTGCATAATCGGCAACCAAACGTTGAAAAGTCGTGAAACAAGAAGCCAGAAGAAGAAGAAGACACCACACACACACGCGCTGCACCACCGCAAAAAACACCGCAACGTAACTGGAAACGAAAGCCACTCTCTCTCTCCACCCTCGAGTCGACTTGACTCGATTACTCCCCTGGCCACTTTTGCCCAACTGCAGCGCGTGGCCAATGTGCAATGTGTGGCTTCTTCCAGGTCTGCTCCCCACTTCCTCCTCCTCCCTTCTTGCCACGCTTTGCACTGTTTCTAATGCTTCTTTCTGGCCAAACGAGTTACTGACTCTCAGTGCTGCACTCGCTTCTTGTTATTCCACTTTTTTCCACTTGACTGTCAGTTGCTTCCCAGTCAGCTCCCCTTCCTCCCTCTCCCTCTCCCTCTTCTCCTAGTTCCATTGGAGAGTCTCTGGTCTCTGGTCTCGGTCTCAGTCAAGTCTCAGTCCAGCTGGCTGGCTGGCGGCTTATTTGCCAACCTGGTTAGCAAATAAATCGCATTTCTTTGCTGTGTTTCTATGCTATTGAACTCCTGGCGAGTTTTCCGCTAAATCAGTTTGCTTTCAGTCACTTGCATGTCCACATCGCTCTCTGTCGATCTTCGATTCATCATCGATGCTGCTCCAATGGCATCCAACAACAACTAACAAATAGAAATTCAATATTTAATAAACTAAACAAACCTTCTGTGTTGTTGTGTGTGTGTTTTGTGTTGTGTAAAAAATACAATCAACTAAAATAATAATACTAGTATTTATTATTGTTCTTCTACTTGTGCTTGTGCTTGAATATCAAACAAAAGTGCGCTGATAGTTGCAGTTCAACGCGTTATCTTTGAACCGGTTTCAAAAAGAGACAACCAAGACTTGTCACAATCGCAGTCTTTGTGGCAGATTAATAATAGAAAAGGAAACAATCTAGTTGACGGCCATAATGGGGCAGGCATTCAATTTTCACTCAATCTGCAGACTCAGGCTGCAGTCTGGTGTCTTTGGACTTCAGTTCATACTTAAAGAGTGCAGACTGATGAGTTTTGATTTGGAGGGGAACTCAAGGCGATGTCATTTCTCACGCTTTGCTTTGCTTTAATTACATATCTCAAACCTGTTGACCGACTGACTCTCTTCCTGTCTCACCTGCTGACAACTGTGTCCAACTCTCCATCTGTCACCGGACTATCAAATGCAAATAAATTCATTCGTAGGCAAATAAAACAACATTCGCAATCGACCCACAAACAAACTCATATATGGTCATTTCTTATGCCTCAGACTTCCTGCTCATTCGTTCATTCGTTCGCCTGGACGAGTCTCCTTTGTGTGTTGCATAAGTCTCGCATTTGAATTTGAATTTGGATTTGAATTACCTTTTTTGGGTTTTTTTTTCACAGCAGCTGCTGTCGCTGAATAAATCCCGAAGATTTCCCCATCTTGAATGCAGCTTGCAACTCGGGTTCTATTATCGAATTGTCTTCACTCGATTTGCGTAATTGAAGATCTGGCTTACCTAACACTTTCCTAGCGAGTGTTTCATTCTTCGTATCTCTTTTTACTTATATATTATACTTTTGCCGTTATCAAGCATTTATTGAGGAACCGTGATCTTTTGATTAAAGCAAAATGCAGACTTGTGATTTCTTGCTTATCTTACTGACGGCATTTTCTGCATGTCTGACTTAAAAAGTACATGTTTGTTCTTAAGGAAGTTCTCTTTCTATGAAGATGGATATTATAACTTTGTGCAGGCAGAAGGAGCTGTCTCCGATCTTTTTAAGTATGTATATTTTTGATCAACGTCAACAGGCAAGATGATTTGGTGCCATATGAACACCTACATATATCGTAGAGACTATAAAATAAGAGAGATACAATTCTTTATTAACTACATTTGTTATTGTTGCACACAGATTGCTGCAAGTCTGTTTTAGATATTTCATTTGCTGTATTTTTACAGCTGTAGTCTCTCTTGGCACTCACAATAAAACCTATACTCTTTATGGTTCTTGTTTTTGATTTGTTTACAATTAGATAAAAAAAAACAAATTAGTTAAAGCGCACTCGAATTCAACATTTTACTTGATGGTGCTTGAGTGCTTCTTTCTAGCTCTCTTCATTTATTTTTCTTCTTTATATCCTGCGATTTCAATGTTTTAAGTTTGTGTTTTTTTCTTATGAAATTTTTTGTATGTCGCCTCTGCACATTCTTGCTAGCTCTCTACATTCCCCCTTCCTCTCTTACATTCTTTCTCATTCTATCTCCTTCTTTCACTCTAGTTTATATTATTTATACCATATATCTCATACATGTCGAACAATTATTCGATGTTATTGGTGCAAATTGTTATGATTTCATTTGCATAATTGAAGACATGGTTTGCTTTCTAGTGTTGTTTCCTTCCTCTAGTTGACTCCCTCCCTCTTCCACCAACTCTCTGTCTCTATCCCTCTCTATTATTCTCTCTTCCTCTTTCCATCTCCCTCTCTTTCTGCAACAGATGGCAGTTGGTGCTGTTGTAATCAAACGGGGGCGGTCGACTGCTACCCGCTGCTTGCGGCACACTGCCTACTGCCTGCCGCATGCCGCATGCCACAAGTTGCAAGTTGCATGCTAGGCCAGCGGCCAGGCGGTTGGCCCACTCACGAAGTGTGCCAATAAATCAGCGAATGTGACGAGTTAGCTGCCAGCGAAGCGAAGCGAGTGTTGTAGCTAAATCCGAGTCCCAGGGCAAATCCATGTGGCAGGTAGCTGAGGCAAAACAGACACCGCTTGAGTCCCTCACCATAAAAAGGGTGGTCTACCTGTGAGCCACACTTTTGGCAATGATAATCAGCTGCTAGCAGCGAGAAGAGCAGATGTGTTAATAGATTTGCATTAGCTTGCTTGTTGACGATGCTCACACTCTATTTCGGGGAAGACATGACGAAGGCCATTGAACTCGCTATACAACAATATAATACAATTGCCTTGTAGACACAATATGATGTGTGAGAGTGCTCTAGTTGAGTGCGAACGAGATTTAATGACTACAGAATGCTCTAAACTAATAAATATATATAAATATATCTAAATCTACATTATAGATTCTAAATTTAAGCTAGAAGAAACTTTGAACAGCTACGAAGAGAAAGCAATTCAAATACCGGCAACCCAGTTCATTAAAAGCAAAACATTGCGGCATTATCCTTAAAATATACCAACAAATAGTAAAATATATCAAAAACTATATTTTGTGTATCGATTTAATTTAATATATTTAATGCGGAATTATTCTTAAAAATAGTCCGAAGTTTTATACCACAAAATAATATAATTTGGTATATTTATAAAGTAAAATAAAATTCAAAATAAACTAAATTGTGAAGTAAAGCATCTAAAACCCAACCTATACAGATCTTTTTAGAAATATACAATTATTTTATTATTATTATAAGTTACGTTCTAAATATTACAACATCTTCAGTTTGAGATTTCAATCTTAACAAAGATTATGAAGGCAAGAGTTCAAAATCAAAGAATTCTTGCAACAAGATTTCGATCTTAAGTTTTAATTTTAAAATACTTCATATAAGATTAAACTTATCGGTTGTATTAAAACATTTTTTTCTTTGTTCCACACATTCTAATCTAAAGTAATTATTATGTAATCAAGAATATAAAATGAGTACTGCAAACAAGTTAATGATAAAGACCAATAACTGTATACTGCTTTACTTTTAATTATTAAAAAGAGGTACGGCATTTAAATACTAAGATTATCTTCGAATGATAGTCAGCACATTGTGTACAATACTATGGTACTATGCTTATAGGGACGGAATATTCGGGATACGCATATTAGAAGAAACAGTCAAATAAAGAGACACTTTGGCACTGACAAAATCAAATATGGGCAATTCCTGAAAATGGTAAACCACGACCGAAAAAAAAATATGCACATTCATCGTATTTTTTTGTATAATGTCATAAAGAAATATCCAAATTTTCAAAATATAATGGATCTATAGCAAATCTTTGTTGTTTTTATAAAAAAAATTGCCTGAAAACTGAAAAAATGTGATTTTTTAATTTTTAGGCACTTTTAAATGCATTTTTTTGTTTAATTATTTCACAAGGAAAACTTAAGATATGTTTGCAATTTTTGGACCAAATCTCTTTATTGCAATCCAATAAGAAGAGAAAAAGGCAAAGAGACAAACAAAAATGTAGAATTAACTATTAATTTGTATTTTGCTTCTGATCCATTTTCTAATCGTACGTTCGCGACCGAAAACATCATTTTATTGTAATTGCTCCGCATTTAGTGCACGCAGGTGGATGAAACTTCACGTGTTAAGTGACTATGGGATAAATATATTATATATAAAAAATCGTTGAGCTTAGTCTAACCAATCTTTTTTTATTGAGTTTCAAAGTAGCGTACGTTCGCGACCGAAAGTATTTTTTTTTTTAATTTTTGCTTTTATTTGTTCAATAAGCATATACAAATTCTTAGATGGATAAAAAATAAAAATAAATAAAAAAAAAATAAAAAGAAAGGCTTGGTCACTAGCAAAAACCAAGATTTTTACCACTGTGCTCAATAACACATAACTGGAGTCATATTTAAAAAAAAATTAATTTCTGGCTTTAAATGCTATTAGACCCATTTAATTGGGTTAAATCGGTTTGTTTTTAAGAAATATGAAGTTATTCATAAAAAAAATAGTAGAAAAAAAAAATTAAAATTAATAAAAAAAGCAACATGGAAAAATCGTACGTTCGCGACCCGTACGTTCGCGACCGGAACTTAATTCAATTAAAAATAAATAAATGGAGATATTTTCTTGGGAATAGACTTGATAGAAAGCTACATGCATCTATTTTAAAGGAATAGTTATTGCTTTTGAATATTCCGTCTCAATTCGCAGAGTTTTCCATTTTACTAGATTAAGCCAAAGTCAACTTCCATTTTGCGTACGTTCGCGACCGCATGTTTTTTTTAAATATTATGAAAATTTAAAATCGATAAGCCCCATAATTTACACTAACCAAAGAGCTAAACAAATGCTATCGAAAAGCAAAAAAAAAGTTTCAGAAAATGTTTGTTTTCAATTTTATTTTTTAATTTAATTCGTACGAACGTACGTTCGCGACCCTGGGAATTGCCCATATGCCTCTCACACAATGTGTTACATATGCTATCACATAACTCGAAGACTCGCATTTCAATAGCTGCAGGGTATAAAAGCGTGCTTGTACTTAATGTATGTGCAAGGTCTTTAACCTGGCATAGACTAACACTTAATCCTCACGGATTGGAGGCCGAAAATAGACTCCAAGTGTTATTAAGTATAAGTTTTGATCCTCAGCACCCGTCACTCCCCCTTCTTAGACATCTTCTCCCTCTGTTGCGCTCGTGTCATGCTCCATCAACGCGCTGATTAATGAAACGGGAAAAGAAACTGGATGCAAATCCATGAGGAAGCTAAGCAACAAGAGACAGCCGCGAGTTAGTTGAATTTGTTTACAGTTTGAATACTGTAAATTCTTAAAACCGAGTCCGAATCGATCGAGACGTACCCTTGAAAAATGCTCACGACGCCGCAGTTGTTGCTGCTGCTGTGATTGTGCGATGACAATAAACAGATTCCCAGTGCCGAGAGAGCGTTGTTGCCTCTGCCTGCTTGCCTGCCTGCCTGCCCTGCGCCCAATTATTTTGGACTAGGTAAAAAGTCGGTGGCGGCGATGCCATTTCACAAGCGTCGCATTGCTGTTGTTATAGTTGTGGCATGTTGCTGCTGCATCTGTCGAGGGTGCAACTACATCTGCGGCCTGCTGCATGCTGCCTGCGTTCCGTCCGTCCGTTCGTCTGTCCGTCCGTTAGTCTGCGTCTTGCCCTGCGTTGCGACGTCTTCGTTTGTTTTCTCAGTTGCACGTTGCACTTGGAGCTGCTCACAACGTTCGCTTGCCGCACCGCACAGAGTGTTGCATGAAAGTGAAATCGTAACAGATCGCGTGTCTGCACCACAACAATAGCCCTTATTAGTTAATTACAAGAGAGTGAGAGGAGATCGGGCAGCAAGAAAGCTTTGTCAAGGCACTATCAATAGTTTTTTTTTTCGAAATGGTAGCCGGAAGTGCGGGCACCCACAGCAAGCCAGTCCAGGGCAATCCCTTCCAGCTGTCGTTCTCGGTAAGCGTACATAGATTGTTGCATATACAAGCACAAACACAAGCCACAAGTGAATCAATATGTATAATGAGTGAATAATATAAATACAAATTCAAAATTAGCGCTTCATTTGGTGCCTCTGCCTTGCGACGAGGCACTCGCAATGATTGACTTTAAACAGAATCCCTTCAAGATGCGACTGAATGGCTCCTCCTCGGGTGGAGAGAGTCGCCTCAGTCGCAGCTGCCTGCGAGCGCGTCTCGTCTTTCGCTGGAAGAGCTGGGTAAAGCCCTAATCCCTAACAGAGCATCAAGCAATATTTCCCAACTGTTTTCTTTACTAATCTGCTATTTTATCTTCACTCTTTACTTACAGGCGGAGCTCACCGATGTGCTGCGCAAGCGTCGCAATCGTCCGGATGCCTCGGATGAGGATTTGGGTCTGCCTCGCAGTCCGGCGTCGCCACAGCGTCATGCAGCCGCCGGACAGAGTCGCAAGACAGCTGCTTATCAGTCTCGCGTTGCCAGTCAGGGTCACGAGGTGTCCTCGTTGAGTCTGCTGAGCTCTAACAGCACCGATGGCGAGGACAGCAGCCAAAGCCATAGACAGCTGATGTGTAAGTCAATGAGCTCCGACATTCTGCGCTCCCATGCACCCGATGAGCAAGTGGATGGCATCAGTCTCGACCGTCAGCGATTGTCGCATGCAGCGGCCAAGCACAAGATGGCCATCAGACCGGCCAAGAAGAAGGGTCCCAGCCGGCAGCACAGGAGAACTCTTGAGGTAAGTCAAGGGAGTGTCAAATAAAGTGTTATTACTTTAATGTTTAAGTTAGTAATTAGGCAATAATGTGCTGTTTTACACCTTACTTAGCTGAGTTTTTCTAAAAGTGTAAGGTTGCCTATTATTAAAGTCTGCTTCTGTCTCCCTCGATATGCTATCACTAAAAGTTCCATTGATCTTATGAACATTATTGCAAGTTCTTCATACATATAATTGATTTTCTTAGAGATTTCCATTTAATGTTTGAATGTATAATTTAGCTATAGTTAGCATCTTTCTTACAACACGGTTTTCTACAATACTTTAGTTCGTCTATTTTTCTTAAATTTTATTGAGAGTTTTTGTTGAAGATGAGGGTTTCTTATTTTAAAAATTAATGCATCTACTGCTTCCCTCGTTAAGCTATCACTAAAAGTTCTTTTAATCTTAACATCACTGTATAATCTTCCCTTTTCTTGATAAGTTGGTTAAATATTTCTCTACTAGTCTCGGATCAATTTCGCGCAAACTTTTTCTACATATTTTTTACAGAATTATTTTATTTTTAATTATCACATTCAATGCAAAATTTGCAGTTAATCAAAATATAATAACATACAATCCTTAATATATATACATAATCAACTTTGCTTTCTCTGTTGCAGTCTTCGATACCGGAGGCCAATGAGGAGTTGGCCAAATTTGGACAGACGCAGCTGCAAAATCCCAGCCTCAGGGCTGTCAAAGGTGAGTCTGAGATTGAGATACAAATAAAAATGCCTTTATTAACATTCATTCATTGCAGAAACCGATCTTAAGAGCAAGACACGCTCTCTCCCGCCGGGCAGCAGTTTGACTGCCACAAGCAACGTCACTGCCACTGCCACCAATTCCACTTCCAACTCCAACTTCAACTCCAGCTCCATTTCCAGTTCTCACATGCGTAGCAAGACAATCGAGCAGAAGAAGGCAACAACAATCACCACAATCAATAGCAGCAGCAGCAGCAATACCAACAGCAACAATAAAAGCGAGCAACACATGACAAACACATCGAGCACATCGACAACATCTTCGTCCGCTTTTGGATTGCGTGCGCTGACCTTCAAGGCGGGCAATTCACTCTTCGATGGCCGCGGTGAATCGTCCACCGATGGCGACGACATCAGCAACCAGCCAACGGACTCGGATCCCGGCTTTCTGCGTCGCCTGATGCAGCGCAATTCGAAGCGCAGCATTGCGCGTGCTAACGATGGAATCGAAGATCTCGATGCCACACACAATGTGGCCAAGAAGCTGCAGATCTCCACATCGTGCCTGGAGGCAACGCAACGCGAACCCATCCCAGTGCCCAACAAATCGAAGAGCGCCACATCGCATGAGCAGCACATACAGGAGACGCGTCAGAACATCAAGCGCGAGATCCAACAAGAGGGCAAACATGGCCTCAATGCCATGGTCAGCAACTATGGAGTGCATCCACAGCCGCCGACAGCGATCAAGCCCAAGTCTGGGCCGGCGGCAAGGCAACGCTATCTGCCCCAAGAGCTGGCTCAACATGAGAGCACAACGAGCGATGTGACCAGTCTGCTGTCGAAGCAGTCGCGTGGCAACGACACTTTCCAATCCACGGCTTTGGTGCGCGAGCAGACGCAGCTAAAGACATCGGAGATCGCAACGACAACAACAACGACAACGACTTCCACACACTTTGAGCGCAAGCCTCGCATTGTGGGACTCAGCGCCTTTCAGCAGAAGTTGTCGCGTTCGAGTGATTCGATGGGACAGCACTCGAGCTCCTCGAATTCGCTGGAGACGAGCACCGATGAACCATCCCCACTCTACTACGAGGAGAAGCAGCGCAAAATGGTGGAGAAATCGCGCAGTTTTCGCAACTATCAAGAGGAGCGCGAGGAGTTGAGCTCGTTGGCTGTACACAACAATATGCCCAGTTTGCCGGATCTATCGATCAGTTTCCGTGTGCCAGCCTCGTACTACAGCAAACAGCAGCTGCCATCGCCGTCGCCGCAGTCGCCGATGTCGCCAATGTCCCCGATGTCGCCAAGCGCCAAATGCGCTTCGCTGGGCTTCGAGATCAATGACAACAAGCTGCTGCAAGCGCGCGCCGAGTCCACGGGCAAGTTGCCCAGTCCGGCGAAGTTGTCGCCACAGCGCAGCACCACGCTGCTGGTATCGAGTCCACATCCCACGCCCAGTGCCAGCTCCACTAGCATCTCACAGATTGAGCAGAACATTGATTTAATTGTCAAGTCGCCGTTGATAAGCGTGTTGCGCAAATCGGGTGCGGTTAATGAGCAAGTCAGCTTGGAACAGCAACAGCCACAGCAGCAGCCACCGCAGCGACCCAAAGTACTTGAGCTGAAGCAGACCACAAGCATAGCCATCAAGGAGCCAAAGCCAGCTAGCAGTCCACCCAGCACGCCAGGCAAAGCAACAACCCAAGCTGAGACACAGCCGGAGTTCATGAAGATCCAGCTGAATCGCGTGGATCAGGCGCGTCTGCACAACAAGTCCAATCATCTGGTGCTGGCCAAGAATGTGAAGTCGCCAGCTGAGCGGAGTCAGAGCAGCGATGATCTGAGCATGCGGCGATTGAGTGGCGACAGCACTGGCAGCATACAGATTGTGGAGCGCAGTCCAACGAAGACAGCATCGCCAGTGTCGCCATCGCCAGCAGCATCGCCGCAGCAGCAGCAACCACACCTCACAGTATTAGCCAACAGCAGCGCGCTGTTAGCGCCAACAGCTTGCGCTCCAGCTATGTGAGCAGCAGCTCGGGCAGCAGCGCTGGCAGCAGCGAGCTGCTCGCTGCCTCGCCCAGCACACCAAAGAAGCCAGTCGAGATTGTGGACAGCGTGCAGAGCAATCGCTTTTCTCTCGAGGAACGCAAGCGTCTGTTCCTCAACGAGGATAAAGCGCAGACGGATCGCAAGCTGGTTGAGCTGCGCTATGAGCGCAAGAAGTCCATCAACGAGGAGGTGCAGCGCAAGACTGAAACCGCAGCTGCCACTCCAGTCTCTCCCATCTCGCCAGTCAGTCCAGTGACGCCCGTTTCACCCGGGGATCAATCTAATGGCAATGTTGTGGTGCTGCGCAAGAAATCCTTTGCCAGCAGCAACAATGGCAACAGCAGCAACAGTTTGACAGTAACTGCAACGCCAATTGCTGTTGCTGCTGCCGCTGCCAGTCAGGAGGATGGCACACCGGAGCTGATGAAGGTCTTTGCTCGGCGTTCGCTTAAGGTCAAGGATGACGATGCGGTGGCCATGGCTCAGGTGGCGGTGGCCACGCACAAGAAGATCACCAATGGCAGCCAGAGCGTTGATAGCGACAAGGAGAATCATTCCAACAGCGAGGAGAAGCTTGACAAAATGCTGCCCAAGTACGAGGCACAGCTGAGCCTGGAGACGCCACGAAATCACGCACAAAGTCATGCGCCCGTTCAGACGCAATCGAGTGTCAGCAATCGCAGCTCGGTCGCCGATTTTCGCAATCTCAACAACAACAACAACAACCAACAGCCAACAGCCGGGCAAAAGTTGACCCAATCTGCCGCCCATCAAGGTCAGCAATGTGCGCAACAACAACACGAATGTGGCCAACAACAAGGCGAATAGCCAGAGTCACAGTCCGGGCGTAAAGACGACCAACGAGCGTTACTCGCTGCAGCTGAAGCAGTCAACGCCAGCAACGGTTGCTGCCACAGCAACAGCAGCGACTGTAAAACCAACTGCAGTTGAGGCGGAGGCAGAGGCCACGCCTGCCAAGGCTATTGAACGCTCGGCAACAGTGGGCGAGTTCAAGGGCATTCATCAGCGACGCGCCGAGTGGGAGCAGCGAGTGAAAGAGGCGCTCAAATAGAAGCGCTGTTAATGAACAGAGCAAGCGCTGTTAGTTAACAGCGCCACATGCTGACCACGACTCCAAGTGCTTTTGTCTAGTGATGCTCTCTAGTGTAATGCTAAACAATAAACCATTCTGTATGCAAAACATCCCCATCCCAAAAACAGTCTCCACACTCATTCGCTAGCGAGTACTGAGTAAAGAGAGTACGCGTTACTTTCGTACTCGGATCCAAAGAAACGAGTGGGAGACTCGACTCCACGATCGATCTTCAAAATGATTACTTTAAAGGCTTTTCAACATAGTATCATACATAGTTCGAGTTAAAATTGTTTGTGCAAGTCAACATATTATATAACATGTAATAATAATCAGAATAAACAACAAAACACAAAAAAAAAACAAAACTATAATATACAAATTTAAGGACTGTGAGTAAAATTTATAAAAATCTTTTTATGATATTCGAACGATTCGATCTAATTCGCTGTAAAGTTGATATTCTTCTCTAATCTTAATATCCTAGACATACCTAAGCTAGTTACATACATAAATACATAAATGCGAGCTTTCAAACCAGGAACAGTTTACATACAATACATGAACTTATTAATGACTACAATAAATATATGTAAAATCTGTAATAGCATTTAATATATTATTTTCATACTCATACACATCATATACAAAACAAACAAAAAATACTATATATAAATGCATGTATATTATTAATATATCGTATATATTGACAATTGTTGCTGTTGGAATTGGTAAACTGTTCAAGTTTGTGCAAATCTGTTACAAATCTATTTACGAATTGTTCATCAATAATACAAATCGACAAACTTGTAAGCTCGATGGGGCAATATTCCAACCATATACAAATAAAACAACCCTTCAATACAATAAATACCTGGTGAAAATGTGTACGATTTAATGTCTTGCCAATTGGGAAACTATTAAAGTTACCAGATGGCATCATAAAAGATTATTTGTAGAACGTTGGCCCAGACATGGCATGACTTGATGTCTCTGTCTGGAAACTACACAAGTCAACAACATCTTGGGTAATAAACACAAATATTTTCAGGAATATGAATATTTTAAGTGCTCTTCCCTGTGAATGAATAAAAGTGGGTATTATAAATTTGCTCGACGGGCAACATAAATCATTATGAAAAATTCTTCTTAAATTCTAAAAAATTAAGAGTATACATATGTATATCCATGTTTTCGGTTGATAAACATAAAAGTTATTGCGAAATAATTCTACAACAGGTTTCCCATTAAAATAACACATATTTATACACGGTATCCATAGAGCAGAAAGGTATTTAAACTCAGCGACAAATGCATCTAATAGCCAGAACATATAATATATCTATATATATTAGATCAACCTAAACAGTCGAGTTTCAATTTCTGTAGTTGACAATTTGGTATGTTTTGTACACTGTGGTATATTTCGAAGGCATTATTAGATCAATATATGAAATATCCCTATTAGTATATGGTATTCTTTTAATATTTTTGAAAATGTGGTATATTTTGTACCCTACGGTATATTTTGAATGCAGTAGTAGGTCAATATACAAAATACAATATTTTTTTTTTTTTGATAATTTGGTATATTTTTTACTCAATAGTAGATTTACAATGCAGTAGTAGATCAATATACGAAATATACCTTTTAGTATATGCTAGTATTTTTTAGTGTTTTTGACAATTTGGTATATTTTGTACTCTATGGCATATTTCCAATGCAGTAGTAGATCAATATAAGAAATATAGTCTTTAATATATGGCAGTATTTTTCTGTATATTTGTTGGTATATCTAATTTTTATTATTATTATTATCTTTTGTTAGCAGGTATCTCCCAGTCGAGCAGTCTTACTCGTTTTTTAATTTCTATAACACTTGCCACAAATATTCATATATTAATAAAAACGTTTATAGTCCAAAAACTTATCAAATAAGTGACCCACAAAAATACATAACCGACAAAAGCGATAAAACTTTTAGGCAAAAAAGTTCTGCTTCTGCATATTTCTCATAATAATGAACTTGATCTTAAGGAGAACATTTTCGATTTAAAAAAAAATGAAATATTATTTTTTAAATAAGTTATTTAAAACAACATTTTTATTTATTGGTTGGCAAATGTCTTGCTCCAATAATAGGATATCCATTCAGCATACTGACGTTTCAGTTTTGGTGCTTTGGCATGAGTGTGATAAGTTTATTTTGTTTGGTTTCCAAGAATTTATACGAAGAAAAATTTAAATTTAATTCATTAGTGTCAAGCGCTGGCAAATAAATGGCAAAACATTTGTACAAACAGCGATTTGCAAGTTTGCCCCTCAAAAAATATTTGGTTAAGAGAAATTTACGCATTAGCTGCCGCGTAAAATTAAAATAATTTGTGCTGAGACACGGCTCCAAAAATACACAATAATTAACTAGCATAGAAATGAGAAACAAAATATTAAACTCGAGGGGTTCTAAACCTTCTGCTGATGTTGCTGGCGAGACAAAGATCATTAAGAGATCGGTAAGCGAAGCGTCAAAAGTCGCGTCGCAATGTGGTCAAACTGGTGACCTCATGAAATGCCGATGATGATGATGGTGATGACGATGATGACGACGATTCCCCCCCGTGTTGGTGTCGTCATAGTGCTCGCTCATCATCGTTTCATCGTTTCCCATCGCCGAGATTTGCGCGCCGGACACACAGAGACATTCATGCTGTGAACATGCTGTGGCCGCTGCCTTAGTTTCACTTTAAATCAAGAACGAGGCGGATGGAAGCGATCCGCAGTAAATTCGTATACGCTATATTCGAACGGCGCTAATATCGCGACGCGAAGAAACGCGAAGGAAATATATTTGTGCTGTATAGAATTAAAAATAAAATACTTGTGCGAATTTCGCGTATGGAAAACAATCGACTGATACACAAAAAGTGAACCATCCAAAAGTTCCTACTACATCCATAAAAATAATAATACAAATTAAAGTGAAGTGCAGCATCGTCTCTCAAGATGCAGACTCAGACACCGACGCCCAGCACACCGCCGCCTTCGAGGCGATCGAATCGTCCGCCTCGCATCAATATATACAACATTCATGGAGGCAGTGGCTCAATGCCGCCAAGTGCTCAGCCTCAGTCACAGCGTCCCTACACCGCACAGTCAAATCACACAGGAATCGGACCATCGGGTCCTTATTGGCCGCCCATTGCGAATCCTTTTGATGCGGCCAATTTCATGACTAAGGGCTATGAGGGTTTTCTTGATCTCACCAAATCGGGCCTGAGTGTTGGCGAGAAGTTCAGCTTTGGACTTTACAATAAAGTTAGCAAATTATCAAAGCGATGGTTCACACACATCTTTCTACTCTTAGTCCTCGCCATTTTCAACGTCATTGGAGCTTTGTTATTTCAACAATTTGAATGTGAGTCTGCGGGAGAAAAGGGAGATAAATAAATGAATATCAGATATTTTTGTTGAGCCACTTGCAAACTCGTAAATTATGCAGCCGATGATTTGTTTGCTTATCAAGCTCTTCGGCAATTGTTTTCTCAAAAACTAGAACCAAACCCAACAGTAAAATAGAATACACAAATACATATATATGTATGTATGTATGTTTATCTGTAATCGGGTCGAGTTTTTGATGTCTTCAGACAATATACAAATTAACGAATCCGTAGTAGACCAGGTGAATGAATAGATAGACAACAATCAAATGAGTCACTGGCCACGCGAGCATCGCTGCTATAAACAATTATCAAAGATGATTAAGTTTAATTACCAGGAAGGTAGAGATTAACAAGGGGGATCTTTGCGGCCATTTCCGCTCTGAGTTCATCTTTGCTGCAGTCAATGTCCTTTTGCATTATGAATTTCACAAATACTAGCTGGTGTATTTGGTAATTCGATTTTTGCATATTATCTTATTTATTGAAAGAAAATTCAGCGCAGAAATAAGCTTGCACCTTAGCAGCACATGTGCTACGGCATAATGCTTTGCTCCACTGAAAACACAAATAATAATATAGTATTGATAAGAAATGCTATGGATATTAAACTATAATAATTATAGATGACACATTTGAAGTAATATAAAAAGTAAAGCAAAGAACAAAGAGAAAAATTGGTAAAATTAATGAGAAATATTATAGATGTTAAACTACAATATATATATAATTCTCCTAGAAAACAAGTAAAATACAATTAAAAAATGAAATTGAAACTGAAGAAAGATACAGCGAAGTTTGCTCGACTGTGGAATACTCGCTAAATACTAAAAGCAAAACAGTGCGGTATTATGCTTAGCATATACGAATATTTTAGTATTTTTGCAGTATATTTTCGGTATGTTTGAAGAATATGAAAATAGGTAGCGGGTATCTCACAGTTGAGAGTAACACTTCTTTACTCAGTTCAACATCAATTGCTTAAACTTATTAAAAATACTTTTATTTTGAAGTTACAATCATTAAGATTATGTTAAAATGTAAAACTTATAGTCATTATATTTATGTGTTGTCAGATGAACGCCCGGTGGAGAAGATAGAGAATATGATAGATTGGCAACACCAACAGCGACAGTTCTTTGTCGAATTGCACAAAGTGATAAGAGATCCGAATGTAATTGCAGTAAGTGATTACTATGAATTTACAAACATAGAATGAAACTGTCATCTTCAACTTTAGATGAATAACAGTAGTTTCGATGGCAAAATACTGGGTGTTATGAAAGGACACAGGACTGCTGTAGAATCCCTTTTGGACTTTAGCATTATAGAGACGGCACAAATTGAGGAAAAAGTTCGTTGGTCATTCTGGAATGCAATGGTCTACAGTTGCACCATCTACACGACAATCGGTAAGCTTCGATTATATACCCAATATAAAATAGAATTTATGTATGCATGTAGTATGTATGTGAGTACTCGATGGCCTATTTATATTTTTAAGAACTTGTCAACATTTTCTTCAAAAATTCAAAATAAGAATGTGACACAAAAAATGGAAATAGTTTCCGTTTGTTTTTCCTTGCGCCAGCAAAAGTACGCACGAACCGAGAATGTGGATGAAAATGTTATTTATACATAGAGAGGTGGAAAAATGAAAGAAAAATCATATTTATAGTATACACAAATGTATATTTGTTATATGCGGTCGACAGACAATAATCAGCACTCTTTGGAAGATTGTCATCGTCGTCGTGAATAAAGAATTTAAAACGAATTTTATTCTTAGCCAAATAATTGCTTTCACTTAATTCGTATTTCGTTTGTTCGTTGTTTGTTTGATATTTATGAGCACACGAATTCTCGCGTTCGACGAGTGATTTTATGGCCTGCAAATATGTTCAATAATGAATGAATTAAAAGTACACGAAAATGTTTATGTCCTCGTTCACAAACTATTATGGCCAATAATCATCAACCGATGTTGGAACATGCTCGCAAATCCCAAATTGCCAAATTTTATGGAATTAAATCTCAGCAAATAAAAATACAAATAAACAGCAAACACATTCGGTAAAATTATTGTGAATTCAGAATTCGATCCGTCATCAAGTGAAACGTATACGCAATATTGCGCATACGCCCCGAGTGGTCGATTTTGATGGGTTTAGTCACGCAGGCACGTCTTTGGCAAGTGCTTTAAATAAAATCTACATAGAATATTTTCAATATTGTATATTGAACGGGTATTTTGCATATTAATTTCTTCTGCATCTCCATTTGCACTTGGTGCCAAAATCTTTGAACTTACGTCACGGATCGTGATCTGATCAAGATTTTGAATGTGCTAAATAAATATCGTTGAGAAGCCCATTTCGATACTTTTTAATACTGAGTGTGATTTATTTAATTTAAACAGTTTTGTTTATGAGCAGCAACACAACTCAACAAGGTCGATGCCAAAGGAAATTGCAATTACTGTTTCAGTTTTTCAATTCCCCCCCAAAAAATCTGTTGACGTCTACCAAATATCGGGGCAGAACATGTTTTGAATTAGTATACAAATGGGTTAAGGGGCATATAATATAAATACCAGACAGACTGAACTGTCCATGTCCATGTCTATAGCATTTTTGCTTGTCGTTGGCGAAAATATCTTGGGTTCTTAGTGAGAACATTAATCTTCGTTGACAATGAATTGGAAGTAGTTAATCTTTGGTATTTTAAGAACATGTCGGAAAAAGGCGCCAGATTCGGTTAAATATAGCGTCATCATTTATTTTCTCAAAAAGCAATTCATTGAACTCGAAACTCGGAAAATTATGTTGGCATCTTGAAAGCATAACTATGAATACATGTAGTTAGAATCAGTTAAAAGCTTTAAAACTATTCAATGCAAGATTATTCTTCTTGATTTGACTTTCACTTTCTAAACTAATTTATTTTACTTTCATAGTTTTTTAATGGTTCGAAATGAATGTAAAAAAAGAGCAGAAAAATTTTATTGGGAGTTTTAATTACTATGTCAGTATATATCGAACAATAAATGGTTAAATCAAATTTTTAACTCTAACACAGAAATTCACTGATAATACCAACTATAACATTTTAGCTACATTAAAGTGTATGAAATATACTTTGAAATTATTTGGAATAGCCAGATTGATCAATAGCTAAAAATCTTTTTGATGAAATTTTTGCCTTCACTTAAATGCAAAAGTACAGAAAATAAAAGCATCTATACAAAGTAATTTAAATCTCATTTTCAATTTGAGTAATTAAAAATTAATGTCTATTGATGTTAAATATTCAACCTTCTACAATGAAATGTGCGTCAAATTGATTGAAAATTAAATTAAAAATTTTCAAATTCATTCTTATTAATAGTTTCCATTCAATTTAAAATAAATACTTCATATTTTAATTTGCTTAAATGCAAAATGATTTAAAAACAATGCTGGCAAATGTAGACTAATCAAATTTAACACTTCCATTGATATTACAACTACTAGAAATAACAATATAATATAAAAGACTGTGAAATTTATTCGAAATTAAATCAAATGCCTTCATCAATTTCTGTTAATTATTGGATTATAAAAAAGTTAAAATTCTGTTCTGTTGTTTTAATACAAATGCCAAGTGTCGCTTGATTGGCAATTGCAGCTTTTAATGTCGAGTTCAACTTTGGCGCCATCTATTGCAGTGAGCTTAAAGCTTTTGCAGACAGTCGTGGGCTGCAAAGTGTGAACAACCTGAACAACAAACCATAAAAGCCGCTACAAAAATAAATATATTTCTTTTGATGAATGTTGGGCAATCTTTTTATGGGCAATAAATACAAATGCCCAGACTTAAGTAAGTAATAAAAGTGGTATTATTTAATTGGGCGAAACAAGTACGAAAATAGAAAATCTAGTTGAAAGCAACAAACAGTGGCGGCCACAGCTATAGATATGGAAAACAAAAAAAGAGAAACAGCTGTTGGCTGTTCTAAACATCATTTCAAAATGTTGTATACAAGAATTTTGAATATTTTTCAGTTCGAAACCAGACGACGTCGCAGTCAAGTGTGCGACGCGACGCGACGTGTGCTAGAATTGAACAAGCATATATATATATATATAATAAATATATATACTAGGCATTAGTCAACCCGTCGTATAAATGATATACTATCTTTCTATATATGTGATATTAATGTGCAAAAAGTGAAAATTCGCGTAAATCGAGTGAAAAGGGTCGAATGCCAGCTATAAAAAGAAAATTTGCAGGCAAAAGTGATATAATTACATTTTCAAATACTTTTTCCATACGGTCAATTTGGTCAAAATATGAACGCAAGTTATAAATAGAGCCATGCGCTAGACACACTCACACACACACACGTGAAGCATAAAACGAGAACTGAGCAAGTATTGAGGAAAGAATAATTCTATAGACGATGATGGAGAATGCAACTGATGTGGCCTCTGGAGCTCGACAGCTGCGCCATCGACGTCGACCGGGTCGCAGTCAGCGGGAGCAGACTCCCGATGCCAGTAGATTGGTAAAGCAGCGGGATCGGGATTGGGATGATGACGAGGAGCAGGCACAGCCGCAAGTTGTGAGCATGCAGATTCGTCCGCCGGGTGCGATGTCCGCACACGAGAGCAAGATCTTGAGGCGACGCGATAAGAACTTTGCCGGGACTGCGGCACGCAGTCAATCGCAGCCGCGCGAGGCGGAGAAACTGAGCAGTCCCGATGCCCATCAGCTGATCAAGCATCGCAGTCTGTCCTCGCCACGTCACAAGGAGCTGGAGTCCAGCGAGAGCGAGCTAACAGGCAGCTCACAATCCTACACAGCTCAGCAGCAGCTGCAGCTGCAGCGGGGAAGCAATGCGCTCACCCGACTGGAGCAGAACATGCTACGATTCGAGGATGAGCGACGTCGCTTCGATGCCGAGAAGCGACTGTTTGAGCGTGAGAAGCGCGAGCACAAGTTGCGTCATCGCCAGCAGCTGGATCACGAGGAGCGCAAACGTTTGCTGCAGAATTATCGCAAGATCAGCGACGGCTTCCAGCTGCCCCAAGACGAGGAGGAGCGTCGCCGACTGGTGCAAAGTTTGCGGCTGCAACGCAACGAGGCGCCCACAGTGCGGCTACGTAATCGCAGCAGTGGCTACGAAGAGTCCTCCACACAGTTCAGTTCCTCGGATGCGGACACCGCCGAGGAACAGCATGCGCGACTGAAACCCACAATGCGCAAGGTGGCAGCACCTCCAACAGGTTACATAGCTGCTCCGATACGTGGCGCTCCACCGCCGCCACCCACCCAACAGGTGGCGCCAAAACCGCCCGAGCGTCGTTCCGTATCGCGGAATAACTCTTTGTCGCCGGTGCGTCCTCAGCGACGCTCCAAGACACCGGAGCAGCGTGCAGCAGCTGCGGTCGAGGACTTCAATCGTAAGCAGGAATACGTGGAGGTGGGTGAAACTCCGCTGGCAACGCCGCTGAAGACCAAGCTCAGCGAGGAGGAGCAACGTGCGGAGCTGCGTCGTGCCTATGTCGAGGCGGCGGAGAAAGCCGCAGCGGCTGAGGCGGCGTTGGCTCGGAGTCTGGGCGTGGAGCGTGTGCGGCGCAGCAATAGCCTCAAAGTGCCGCAGGAGAGCGAGCAGAAGACGCAAGTGGAGACTAAGCGCAGTTCCAGTCTGGAGCGACCCAAGCGAAGCAAACGTACGCCAAGCTTAGAGCGTCCCAAGTTGGAGGAAGTGTTGCCGGAAAAACAACCCGAAAGCAGCAAAGAGTTGCCGGCTTCAGAAGAAACAACTGCAACTGAGTTGCAGCCACTTGTGGCAGAGGAGCAGCAGCAACCAGAGAAGAAGCCTTCGCTACTACAACGTCTAGGCAATCTGTTTAGACGCAAACAACCGATCGAGGCATCGGATCAGTCAATTCAAGTCGCTGAACCCAAGCAGCTGATGTCGCGTGCATTTCTGGGACATTTCCGCCTGGAGGCGGTTCACGAGTGGCGTCGCCTCAAGCTGGATTATCCCGTGCGCATGGAGGAGATGCGAATGCTGCGCAACAAGTGCATTGGACACATCATATTACTGATACTATTGTTGGGATTCGGAGGTCTGGTATTTCGTTACACGGAGGGTGCGTCCGAGGACATTTACAAGTGCGAGGTGCGCAAGGTGAAGCGCGACTTTATCGATCATCTGTGGACTGTGAGTCATAATTTGAGGTACTTACTTGGCTAGCTAAAGTCCATTTGAATGTCATGTGTGTTATTAAACATTCGTTGTTGTTGCTGTTTTAGAGAGGATGACTGGAAGTCCATGGCACGCCAGAAGTTGCGCAAGTTCGAGGATGAGCTCAATGCCCTGGCCGAGTTGGGTCTGCGTCGATTTCCCGGTCAGAAGTCCTTTAATTTTGTCAATTGCATCATTTACTGCTGGACCGTCATCACAACAATAGGTAAAGCTCAGCGAGAGAGCTCATTAAATGCGTGACAACTCATTGAAGGCGTGAAAGCTTTTTAGAATGACAAAAGCTGAATAAACGAACTTGAAAGATTCGTAGAATGCCAAAAGCTGATTAAACGAAACGTGAAAGATTCGTTGAACTCGAGTGTCACAATATTTGAAGGATTCTTCTGAAATGCGCAAATTCATAAAAGCTTTAAATCCTTAGAAAATTTGATTGAGAGCCCTTAGAATTGGCTAACGCCTCTTAAATTTATTATTTATTAAAATAAAAAAATAATAGGTTAAATATTATGATATAAAAAATAAAATATTATTAATCCGAAAATAAGTTTTCAAATTATAATACTATAATTCATATATGTATTTAAAAGTTTTAGATTAGTGTCTATAAAAATAATAGATTTACTTGATCTTTGCTCTGTTTTCTTTTCTTTTCTTTTCTTTTTTCTTATTATTCTCTTGCTCTTTACTTATTATTCACAACTAATTTCAATTAGGCTTTACTTTTAATACTGTTTGAAGAATATTCCAATTTTATTGTTTTGAATAATTCTTGTGGTACAATATTTTAGTTTTGGTCTATTACAGAAAGCATTATAATAATTAATTCCATTTTCTTAAAATTAATTGATAAGTCTATTCAATCCTAAATAAGTTTGATCATAGGTTCATAACAAGTTCGGTTTGAAATTGAAAATATTTTTAATATTATAATTTGATTTACATTTAATAAACTAAAATGAAATAATATTGTAGTACACAGTTCTGTTATTTATAAGCTGAAAGTCTTTAAAAATTAAACTATATACAAAATTGTTAAATTCACGTTAAAAAGAATTTGGACTTAAATCCTCTTTCCTTGTCTCTCTAAGGCTAACTTATTAAATTCTCCGACGTAGTTCTGTTTTTTATAAGCAGAAAGTCTTTAAATATTACCCTCTATACAAAATTGTTGAATTCTCGTAAAAAAAATTCTAACTTAAATCCTTTTTCATTGTCTCCCTTTTAGGTTACGGTCACATAACGCCGAAGACATACATGGGACGCATACTGACCATAGTCTACGCCATCATTGGCATTCCGATGTTCTTGATAGTGCTCGCCGATCTGGGCAAACTTTTCACGAGAAGCCTCAAGTTCTTGTGGGTCTATGTGAGGCGTGTTTACTACACTCGCTCCTGCCGGCGCATACGAAAGCAGCAACAGTTCCGGGACGCGATGACCGGAATCAACACGATGTACGACATGGCCCGAAGGCCGAGCATGTTCTTTGGCAAATCCGAGGCAGTGGAGGATGAGGAGTCGCGAGTCGATGATGATGCCGAGGCGGGCAAATCGCTGAGCACATCGCATCCGGAGACACCGACATCGCCGTATCCGGAGACCTTTGAGGTGGACGATGAATTTAATTTGCCCATTTCGGTGGCCACATTGCTGCTTATCAGCTACATTATTCTGGGCAGCCTGATGTACGCATACATCCTGGAGCCGACTTGGAAATTGATGGACGCCTTCTATTTTGTGTTCATCTCGATGTCCACCATTGGCTTTGGTGACATGGTGCCCAGCAATCCCTTCTACGTGATGCTCAGCATGATCTATCTGATCTTTGGCCTCGCCCTCACCTCCATGTTCATCAATGTGGTGCAGATCAAGCTCAGCGATCACTTCAAGGCGGCCAGTGCCAAGGTCGGGGCCACCATCGGCATGGCCAGTGAGTTTGGCGACGGTTCCCAGGTGAAGACTCCATCGGAGATGGCCTCAGTGCATGGCTCTCGCCTGGGACGCATCGAGGAGGATGGTCACGAGACGCCAGCAAATGGGGCAGCTGCAAATTCACCTCAACAGCCGCCCCTGACATCGATATTACGGCCTCCACGCCCCCTCTCGCCCTCAGCAACCACAACGAGAGACAGTCCGCCCCCATTGGCGCCTAGACGTCCAATAAGTCCGCCAGCTCCGCCGGTAGCTGAGGCTCCAAAGAAGAAATACAGATTCTTCTAGCCAAAGAATGGAAGTTGAGATCGCATTTGACTCTTTGAGCATGGATTCGAGGAGGCTAACAAGGGAAGTCCTTTGAGCCTGAAGATTAACTAATTTTAAGCAAATTGACAAATGACAAAAATGAAAGCGAATTTACGCTCTGCCAAGAGCTTATTTATTTGTTTCTCTAATAACTTAGTGTAAAACAATATAATATATACGTAGACAAATAAATCTAAAATCGTATGCGCTGTGTTTCGTATAATAAAATATAATGAGTGGAATATAAGAAAAATATATCATTTGCATATTACCAAAGTGCATCATTAAATTCAAATCCGATAATAGATAGTTCTGGTTGAATCGATTGCCAGAATTGCTTCGTAATCGAAATGAGAATTGAATCTATAAATCCCCAAACACAATACAATACAATCGATAGCAGCTTAAATTTGTCCTTGCGTGTGTGCAAAATCTAAATGCTGAGCAAGGGTTGCTTATTTACACAGCTTTGATATTCCCACTCTTCTTCTATCTTACACACATGAGCACAGCTGTTGATCAAGCATTAGCCAATCCTTCAATTGCCGCATGTTAAGCCTTGACACCTTTTAGGCTTTGACAACATGTGTGCTTAATTTTGTTTGTCTACACTCACGACCCAACTACAGGGTGTGTCGCCTGGAGCAACGACAAGTATTCCAACTATTCCATGCATTCTAATTCTAATAAGCAGCTCAAACAATTATTGAGTCATGCATAAATGCAACTGCATATGAGCACACACACACAAACAAGCCTAATTCTATCATTCTATAGTTCGCGCAAAGGTTCATAGGAAAGCACTGCACATCTGTCGTGCATGCCAACGAAAGAGAGAGAGAGGCAGTTAGGCCTGCAGCCAAATTTGAAGTCGATGTCGTGCATTTGTTTGTGCATAGAGTTCGGACTGAAGACACCAAGTAAAAGAAGAGCGAGTAATATGAGTAAGGAGAGTGCTGACTAAGAGAGCAAAACAGTGTATCTCTCTCTCCCTACAATGCACGAAAGGAACAGTATAGTCCTTTCGTTTGGCTGTTTCATTACCAAAACGTTTCACTGGCACTGGCACACAGTTTTCGTGACCCACGACGACCGCTTTCGCTGCCGTCAGTCAGTTGTTGTTTTGAAACGCTTCCGTGTGGTCGCTTCGCTGTTGTCGGAGAGCGTTTCGTTCTGCCGCGTTGCCAAAGCAAAATACGCGCCAAAAATTAACGCCTCGTATGTGCATTAATGCATAGAGATGTGTGAACGGTGAACTAGTGCAAATATTGAAAGCTAATTGAGTAAAACACTAAAAAAAAAGGTATTTAACGAAATTACTCGCGCTTGCCGCCACAAAAAGGCAAACAACGAAACGAATATTCGTTGAAACGGCGACCACAACAAACCAAACATAATTGGATCGCATGCCGGTTATTGCGACAAGCGCAAACACACAAAAATAACTACGTATGTACATATGTGTATGTGTGATCTATTGTCGCGTGTGGAAGAGTTTGGATTGCAACTACTACTAAAACTACAAATATGAATATAAATAAAACAAACAGCGAATAACAACCAACAACAACTACACTAGAAGTAAGGGTGCTACACACAACCAGGTGTGCTTATGCCAATGCATATGTGTGTGTGTGTGTGTTTGATTTTGTTGTTGTTGCAGTCCTTCCACATTTTGAGCTGGTTTTCTGCGGCATTCATTCTGCCAGATGTACGAGAAACAGAACGAGAATGAGCACGAGAAACGCGTATTCTGCTTCCGTGCCGTGCCTTGAGTTTCAGTTTCAGTTTTAGTTTTGCTTTTTCTTTTGCTGCATTCATTTGCTTGCTTTCAAATAAATTTCCTTTTCAACAAACATTGCACAGCAGCTGTCAGCATCGCACGCACACACACACACACACGCTCACTAAACATATGTGTGTGCATAAGTACATTGCACATTTGGCTAAGCGTCTTTGGCGCGTCATTGCAATGCATTGGGGAAATTGTTAAATACCTCACGTTTTGTTCTCAGATTTTGCATAGTTGAGCGAGAAAAAGCAAACATTTCTCAGTTGTGCTCAAGCTTGTTATCGAGCGCATCAGCAACAATTACAACTACAACCAAAACTACAGCAATAACAACTACAAAGATAACATCGTCATCATCCAGCAGCAGCAGCATCATCCAAAAGCCCTGTGCAAAATGTCCGCAATTAGCAGCCGCAATCAGAAGATGGAACAACAGGTAGGTGGCAATGCTCACACATTTGCTCTGCAATTTGAATACGTATAATGTATGCGAGTATATAAATATTTATGCGAAAGCTGAATGCACATTTCTTTGTATATTTCACAACAAATTGAAAAGAAAATCTTCATTAAGTCTCTGTGCACAAAAAAAAAATGTATGAGTCATACAATCACAATTGAGGCTAATTTCAACATAGAATTAAATTAGTTAAACAAAACATGATGAAATACATATATGTATGTAGTATATGACAACACATTTACGATATTGCCAAAGCAAATTTAAAAGAATTTTAATTGGTTCTATAAATAACTAAATACTTTTACAATTATTTAAAATAAAATGGCGCAAAAATAATTGTATTTTGACGTTTTCCGATACAAGATTATTATTTTCATTAGATTTTCGTGCACTTTCAACGATAACAAGAAGTTGGAAAATTTCATAAAAATCTCGGCTTAAGAGAGCCTTAATTCTCAATCACATTTCACAGAATCGACACCCTAAGGACTTTTGAAGTGTTATACTGTTTTTTCTTGACTCCCACGTTCAATTCATTCCCCTTTTTTTCGTCTTCTTTGACTTTGCCCCACCTGGTGTCGTGTTCCCCAGACAACGGAATCGAATTAAATCGAATTTCAACCTCGAAATCGATTGGCTTTTACTTCTTAACATTACTTTTTTTCCCCCTGGCGGTCTTATCTTCACCCCATTCAAAAAATAATCATGCTATCGTTGCAAGTTGCATGTTAACATTTGCTCCAATTCAGAATTACTTTGTAGAGCCAATCATTAATATATCAACTATTCCATAAGGACGTACTCCATTGTTTGCTCTGATTTCCTTGTGTTCCAAGCAAGTTAATTAATAAATTACTACAATAATTTTACCAATAACAACATAACGAGTGGAGAAGCTCGTTATTAAAGTGTTTAAAATGTAATGGAAAATCTCTCTCTTTATATTGTGTTCTCCTATTTCTAAACATGTTAATTAATCGTTAGAGCACATAAAGAATATATCGGGTTGTGAAGGTCATTATTAAATAATGTAGAATGTGTCTATTAGTTTTGTTTTTCCCGATTTCCTGCGAACAATTAATTGACCTCTTAAATATTATTACAATTTTAACAAATGAACATCAAATCAAAAAACTTTGTTCAATCTAGAACCTTTTCAAGATATACGATTAAGGATATATACTCATACATATATTCCTTACTACAATAAGTTTTAATCCTTTATGCCCTCACTTTACAAATTCGATTGCAGTTTGACATTAAGTAACTTTTTGGTAACGTTGACAGTTATTTAAATTTCACTGCATAAAATTTTGAGCAGCTGTGAAGCAGCATAATGCATTTAATCCATGAGAATTACAATAAGTACTCGCATTCCATATTCGCAGCAAAGTCAACACTTAACTTGTTGGTTGCGAAGTGAGCCTTTGGATTAAGCAAACACTTGGCAAATGAAACTGTCTACGAATAAATGAAAGTAAACATTGTTTTAGCAACGAGCTCAAATGTAATGAATAAAAATCATGTGAGGGAGGAACAAAAAAAAGCTAAAGTGCACAGAGAAACAAAGTGAAAGAAGACAGAACGAGAGAGAGAGAGAGAGGAGAGAGAGAGAAGAGCATGCAATTTGCAGTTAACATAAATCAGCAACAATGTTTGTGCTTGTGGCAGTATAATTCATGATTAAAATAAAAATACACAAAGGATTAATAAAGGCAACAACGTTGAGAGCTCAAATAAAATTTGAGGAGACCAAATGAACAAACAAAATGTAAGGCGGAACCTTCAGTTCAGTTCAGTTCAGTTGAATACTTGTTGTTGTGCCCAGCGTAACTAGGGGCAACTATCGTAAATTATATTATACAAACACAACACACAAGACACACACGCACACACACACACACACACACACACAGAAAAGCGAACAAATATTTTGATTGTTGGATTCGGCTTTGGCTTTGGCTTTGAGCGTGGAATCAAGCGACATTTTCCACAGCTGAAAGAACAAATACGAATATCGATTTCGATTTCGTCTTCAACTTCGATGTGTCAATTAATCCAATGAGTCAAGCAATAAGTCAGCCAATTATTTACCACAGCACTCCTGACTTATCGAGCATATGTGAAAGCTCTCAAAAGGAAAGACAGAAAGAGGGAGAGCTCCATCATTCCTTCAAGCCAAGAAAGGCGTCTGCTCACATTAAGTGGCGCAATGTCTGTGGCTGCTTAAGTGGCTACATACTGCTGCCGTATTCAGTATGTGTTGCTGTCAAAAGTCAAAATACTCCCAGTCACATCACACCACCCACCGCACTCAATGGCCATCAATGCCATGGGCCGCATACCTCACAGTATTCAACACGTTTGGCAAATGTGGCTAACGGTTAACGGTTAGGCCAAGACCAAAACCAAAACCACCTTCCCAAACAAGTAAGAAAACACCAATCGAGTGTGATCGACTGTGAGATACCCGCTAACGATTCTTAAGAAAAGCCAAATAAAAAATGTTTGCTCAGCTATTGGTATATTAATATACCATACATACATTTCGGCATATTTAAATATTATTAGGTATAATTATTTGGTATTACTACTATTCTTAAATTATACAAAATTAATATACTAGAATATAGCAAAATATATATTTGTGTTTTTTTTTTAAATATACCGTAACGTGGGATATTATTATTTAAATATGCCAAATTAATGAACCTACAAATATTGTACCTACAAATATACCGAAATGTATTTATGGTACATTAATATACCAAGTTCTGACTAACCATTTTAGTTCTATCTTTTATAGCTTCTCAGCTTTAGCTGTTCAAACCATACCGTGCGGTATTGTTATATAAATATACCATATTAATATACCAAAAAACATTGAAATATACCGAAATGTATTTATGGTATGTTATAGCTCTATCTTTTATAAACTTTGAAATTTAGATGTTCAATCGGAGAGATGAACATGTCTACTTCGATTCGATCAAATGACGCTGATCAAGTATATATACACTTTATGCTCTATGGAGTCAGAGAAGGCAAAAAGTTGCAATACCTTCCTTCCTACCTTATTAGTAGTGGGTATAAAATCCCCACACAAAATTCTAAACGGAAATGACGCATCGCTATGGCTTTTGTTTTTGCTGTTGCTGTTTTCTGTTGCCGGCGCCTTTTCGGCATTTCTTTCTTGACTTGGCAGGATTGTAATTTGAGGGGTGTTGCGTTGGGGTTCTTGACCTATTGCTGCTGAAAACGTCCCGTCGGCATACGAATCCAATACTCGCACTCATTGTTCTGCACTTCTACTCCTTTGACTCTTTTGGGGCCCAGCTAACAACTTTGGCCAACAAACAAAAAAAAAAGCATTCTGTTTGCCACAATCATGTAGGACAACGCAAAAAGCAAACCACAAAATTGGAAACTGTGCTCCATTGCACTAAACAGCAAGCAAGAAAGCAAGCAAGAACATCAAAAACATACTAAGCCAACTTTTTGGGGCTTTGCTAGCATGTCCTCCTAGTCCTGGCTATGATACGACTGCTCGTACTTTCTGGGGGATTCCCTTTAACACAGCTTCTGCAATTTGTGGCTAAAAGCCGAGAAGCAAAGGCTCACAAGGATGCCAGGCAAAAGAAAAACTTGTGTTAGATGAGCATACATATAAGCTGCAGATTTCTATACCCTGTAACTAACACGTGAGGTATTCACATAAATTATGCATACTGTGTGTAGATTAATAGTTGAACAGCATGTGGAGTGAAGTGCTGCAAACTTGGATGAAAATGTAAACTTTGGGTATGTCAAAGTCTAGCGCAGCCTTTACACTCTTTTTTTTTTTGTCACCCATATGGAACAAAGAGGCAGAGAGATATAAACATGGCAGGGAAAAAATCTCGTAATACACGGCAACATTTTGTCGTAATTTGCAATTTATGCAATGCGAACGCGTCCTGCTGTGAGGCCTCATTTCAATTGCAGATTCCGTGAATTGCAATTTGCCAGCGAGCGGCAAGCTATGCCAATTGCTGCAGCAGCGCTGCCAACTTGATTCAATTTAGCAGAGCAGTCGGAAAAAGTTTCACCTCAGCACTGAGGGGAATAAAGTAGCTTCACAGCAGACTTGAATTTTAAAGCTTTTTGATTGCACCAAGAGTTTGCTTTGGGAGCATGATCGACTAAATGCCCATGGAACTATATTTATATACAATAGCAAAAATTGGAAAAACAAATTATAATAAAAATCAAAATTTCAACTTCTGTTACATATTCCTTAACTAGCTTTATTCCAATTCTCGCCTCTGTTAACAATTAAAGTTGTCAAATAGTTTGTAAAATTAAATCGTTAATTTGTAATCAAATTGTTTGCAGAACTTGTAATTCTGTGTGTCACAGTCATACATTGATAAACTGCCACTGCAACTTTGATTAAATGCGGTTTCTCTTGTTATTGACAGCGACACGAACAAAGTCCCAGATGGACATTCCCAAATGGAGATGTAGAGTGTTATTGATTGACAGCAGTTTATTGAATCCTTAATCATCCAATTGTTTCAGTTAAATTCACATGCATCCACAAATTGGTTGTGTCATTTCCATTTAGCGAATCTATGGAAGTGATTTAATATTAATGCAAATTTGTGCACTCAGCGCCAGAAATTGGATGGGCAACATTAAACATGAATGGCCAAATGAATTCAAATATAATGAGTACATTCGTTTGTAACATTATTACGTTTTAATTGCAAAATAATTGCAGCTGGAGGAAGCAGGAGGCTGGTTAATTAGTGAGCACTTGTATTGAAATGTTGTGAATACTAATTGAAATCAAGTGACATTTCCACACAAAGAGCGGAATGTGGCACTAGAAGACACTCTATATATATATATAAATTTGTATTGATCATCGATTGCTGAAAGTTTCCTTGACAGAATGTCGAAATCAAGTTAATTAAACTCACAAAAAACATTAATAAAGTCTTAGAATTTGAACTTGTCTATTTTGATACCTTGCTTGATTTACTTATTCGTAAAAAAAAACAGCATTAATAATTGATTGCTGTCAGTCTTAGTCTCATTAACGGTGCGATTAAATCAAGTTAATTAAGTGGAATTTGTAGCTAAATATAGGTATTATTAATTAATACAATTTGAACATTTGCTCTTTACTATTCCAATATCAAGTTTAGTTTTCTTTTTCAACTTTTTCTAAACAGCACAGAGAATAGGTATGGTAATGACAGATAGTTGCGAACAATATCATTTACAGAATGTAAAACGGAATTCACAGAAATGTTAATGTTAAAACACTATTTGAAATTAAATAGAATTTTATAATTTTAGTCTAAACATTTGTATACCAAGTTTGATTTACTTGTCAACTTTTCTTAAAGACACATCATTGATAATCAATTGCTGTTTCATCCAAAGATATTTAATAAAATGTAATTTAAAGCAGCATCTAGAAATGTTAAAGCAAAAACACAAGTTAATATTAGACTTCCAACTTACCTACATATATTTATATCGAGTTGGGCTTCAAACTTCGCATCTTTCTAAAAGACCCAGAGTATTATAAGTCTCGTAATGAAAAATGCAGCAACACTCAGCTTAAAGTGTGCACAAAGGGTATTGAAGTGTGCATTAAAGTCTTAAACCATTGAATGTTTAATGGGAATATTTCAACACTTGAATTTCAATTAAACGCATTAAAATTTCATTTGAAAAGTCGACCACTTGAAATGGAAATGCTGGCAATTTGAATGTTATTCTTGCTAAATTAGTTTGCTTGCCTATTTAATGGACTGTCGATAACAAGCTGAAACGCCAACCAACTAACATTTATAGTAGTAGTTGGTATTATCTGCTTAGCCAAAAAGCAAAGCACTAAAGGACACTTCAATGCAATTAGCCCGCCAGCTAATTGGGTCAAAAATTAAAGTAGTTTTCGTGGCCAGCATCGGAGGGAGTGGCATCTGCTTAAAGGTTGCCTGCAATTAGCCGACAGAATGCCAAACAATCAGACTGTGCCGCAAATTAGAAGTATCAACTGCGGTGCACAAGTGGTGAAGGAGAAAGAGGAGGAGGAGGCAAAGGAAGAGCCGCCCTCAAAGGTCGCGCTGCGTGAAGAAACCACAAAATTTAGCACGCGACAGCCGAAAAAAAGCAAAAAAAAATAAAACATTTATTCTGTTTTCGTCGAGTTTTCGAGAAAAGTTTCTGCAACGAGCTGTTTCACGCGAATTAATTATTGCATATTTTATTTCTCTGCTCTTCACTTGGCAAAGAATAACAAGTTCATCAGTGGTCCGAAATATTTCGGAGGAAAGTTGTTGGCATAAACAAATAAATAAATGTGTTTAACTTTAAAGGCATGGCAATTAAATTTAATGCGTTCTCAACAGCCAATTCTCTGTGAGACGCATTCCATTTGATGGCCAATTATGAAAAGTTGTAAGGAAATGCAGCGGAAAGTCCAAACAACATGAACCGAAAGGCTAAAAGCAACACACACACAACCAAAGCCAAAGGCCAGTCGACGATGCGTGGGTGGCATTCAGCAAAACAGGAATGCAGTAATAAGTTCCTTTTCATTTTATTATGTTGGCTGGCAGAAATGGGGTTCGTTCACTGGTTGCTGCAAGGATATTTATAGCTTATACTAAAAACACGCAACTTGTGGCTGGAATAAAATATAGAAGAAATGGCTCAATTATTGCTCGCAAACTCTCTTTTATGCATTTATATTTATTACTATGATAAAGGAGTTGAAATTTGCCTCAGCTTTTCATTTTCTTTCATCCGACTTTGTGGTTAACTGTTTAACCCAATTATTGCAATTAGGGCCAACTTTAAAATGAAATTTGCGTCCAGGCAATTTAACTTCTGATTTATGAAGGTTTTTGCAGCGGAATTTCCCTCTTGCAGGTGTCGAAATTCGAGGAATATAAACTTGCTACCATCCGATATAAATTCTGATTTATAATATTCTTCGTTGCTCCCACGCTCCTCAGTCAGCTGTCGACATAATTATGTATTCGCTTCAAGCATAAACTTGATGGGTTCTGGGGAGGACTCTGAGCTGGGGAAATTGTTTGGCTGTTTCATTTGAATGCCTGTCATAAGCGCCAAAGAGTCGACAACCATAAAGTGTGTTTATTGCGGTGCTTTCAATTTTTTTTTTTTTTTGTAGGTCATAGCAGAGTTGGTAAAGCTCAACACGCGTTTCCTTTTTTTTTGCTTTTACTATTTAAGTAAAGCTTTTGCTGTCAACAAATATCGCGCATAATATGTTAAATTTCCTCGTATTGATTGATGCTGTTACAAGTTTGCAATTCATAATAATGAAAGTACCAGGGATAAGATGGCCGGACAAGTTCGTTGTAAAGCTGTCATTGACAGCCTCTATTCAGTGCTCAACAAGTACCCAACTACGATGATCATTTAATAATCTGTCTCCTCGGCGCACAAAAAATCTGACACGCAAAAGAGACTGCACAAAAAAAAAAAAAAACAAGTAAGAAAGTTATTCGACTGTGAGATACTTGCTAAACATATTTAATAAAAGCAAAGCAGTGAGGTATTTATTTTAAAATATATATTGAATAGAACTACACACAAAATATACTATAGAGTGCAAAATTTACCAGATTTTCAGATAAAGAAACTAAGATTCGTTGTAAGGGTAGCGGTAGAGTGTGCTCGGCTGTGAGATACCCGTTACCCACTTTCAATAAAATCAAAACAGTGCGGTATTAGGGTAAAAGTATATTAAATTTACATACCAAGAACTGCTGAAAGATACCGAGCAATATGTTACCCCATAAGTTAAATATACTAAATGAATATACCAAATATGCCAAAATATTCCGATCAATGTGGTACTATAAGTTAAATATACCAAATGCAAAATATACTGAAATATACCTTTGAGTTAAATATACTGTATATACTGAACTAATCTACAAAAATACGGAATTGTGTCGAACAATGTGTATGAGTTAAATATACTAAATACATATACCGAACGTACTGAAATAAACCTAAATGTATACTTGGTATATTAATATAACACGTGCTGTCAAAACTATACCATAGTTATATTAAAATACAGCAGTATATTTTATCGCCTCTATATTGTCTGGGATAATGTCGCTGATCTAAAATATATACACTTTAAGAGGCCGGAGATGATTCCTTCCGTCTGTTGCATACATTTGCTGAAGTCCCAAAATTGTAATACCCTTCAACCTTAACGATAGCAGGTATGAAAAGAAGAAGCGACAGTAACAGTAACTGTGCCAGCCACTCGGCAGCCTTGGTGAATTTTTTTTGAACTGGATTTTCAGCTGGCACTTGTCCGCTTTTGAGCCTCCGTCTCCGTCTCCGCCTCCATCTCCGTCTCTGCCTGCTGCCTAACACCTGTCAAGGCGGCTAAAAGGCAGTTGGGCCGCGGAGTAAAGGAAAGTGATTTTGTAATAACGCAAAGTGGAATAAGCACACAACGTAAGGGAGTGAGATAGAGAGAAAGAGAGCGACAGACAGGGGCTTAGGGCGTTGCACAAAAAGTGACAGAATAAGCGCAGCCGTTGCCGTTGCCCGTCGACCAACATGACGTATGAGCGATATTAAATAAGCCGTGATATTAACGCCAGCTTGCCTTGAGTATTTGCTCATTTGCAATGCAATTGCTTCTGCCATCCACTTGCCGTCTGCAATATTGAATTATAATAAGGTGGAAGAATATAATCGATAGAAATTCTCAATTGAGTGTTGTTCACCTCGACATTCGCCTTAATTAAAAGCAACGCGATGGCATTGTTTGTGTGTGGCACAACAACAACAAGCACGCATCAACATGCCGCTGGCAAGTTCGATTAGGTAGGCTCGGCGTCAACCTGTCGCCTCGACTGAACACAAATCGAAGTGCCATTGATCTATCGGACATGTGAGCCACGCCTGCCATTGGCTGAAACACACACAATAAACTAACAACCAATGTCCTCGCTCGCATTCGCTTTTGCCATTGTCCTCGGCCCTGTCCAGCCATTCATTCATTCATTCATTCATTTATTTGGCCAGCTGCGTGGACGCTTTTCTAATCACCGACGGGCGCTGTTTTTGTGGGTGGGCGTTTGTTGTTGTTAGTGTCCTTGCACCTGCATTTCAATCGACTCTCTGCGCCTTTTGTCAGCTGTCATTGTTGTGTTTCTGTTTCTGTTTCTGTTTTTTATCGATTATGCGTCGCGTTTGTTCTACTTTACGACTTACAATAACAAAGCACCGCCCTCAATATAATAGAGAGTACACGAGTAGCATACACGGCGTATGCTTGATTGCAATTAAATTACTTTGCCCTTTTCATCCATTCGCATAGATAACTGGCTTCTGCCATTGTTTTTATCGTAGCGCAAAAAAAAAATACAAAAACAGAAGGGAAATTTACTAAAAATATTTGTATTGAAATTCCTGGTCATAAATCTTTCATGACAATTAATGGGAGCATTTGTTCGGGAGCAGTTGTTGGATTCTCTATCATCTCTCGCTCTCTGCGTTTTCTCGTTTGGACACCTTTGTCACGTCTACAGGGCCATTAATTATAATGCAAGGTCTTGACTCTTGCCATAGCGAAGAGCTTTAATCTTTATTTAATGGATTTGATTGAACATTTCTGATATCAGTGTAATTAGGTCAATGGGAAAATGTTTCGCTATTAAATTATAGCTTCAGATATCAAATCATAATTAGCCAGCACACGTGGCGTATACTTGATGAGCAAGGAATTTAGTCGAGCGTTGCTATAGTTCTGCATTCCTTTGTCCTAAAGGTTATCTACTTGCTTTATGAAGCGTATAAAAAGCTCGTAAAACTGATGTTGCTTAACATCTTAGCACAACAATAAAAGTCACTTAAGGTCACAATAATGTAAACAGCATTTTTATTGAAGCGACTAACATATTATTTTTTCGTTTCATTAGATTAACAACCTATAATACGAAAGGATTTATTAAAAGAATAAAAAACATTTTCCATTATTTCTATTAACTTTGAATATTTATTTAATTAATGTTTTATTTATAAAATAAGTTTTTGTAATTAAAAAATATTTAAGTGGTTAAAAAAAGATAAATTAACAATAACTGTTAGTCAAAATGTGATATTGATAACAGACACTATTTAAAAGTCACCGTTTTTTTCAATTAAAATTGCAAACAAAAATAATTGGGAGTATTTAATGGTATGAAAATGTATTATTTATTAAATACAAATTAATTTTTATTTTGTATACCACTTTTGTTTCGTTTTTAAGGTTATTTATTTATTAGTTTAGGTAACAAACAAATACATTTTTATCCATTACAATAAACAACAACAAGTTATGTGTTGGATTTTTGTTTTTGGTACAGAATAATTGATATTTTCTCCTTTGTAACATTTCTGTGAATATTAATGTTTCACATTTTCTTTTGTGTAAAGGTACAAATTTTACTTAAAAAGAAATACAATCAAAAATTCTCAATATTGAATCGTATTTATAATAACAATAATTTAATAAGAACAGATTCATTTTTTGTTTGGATTTTTATTAAAGCATTTGAATATTTATTTTAAACCCACTTTATCGATAACGAACATTATAGTAAAGCTGACAAATTGCTTTTGCGTGCTTTGAAGCGCATTTGGTTCATTCAAGGATAACTCGTCCTTTAATGCAATTTGCATGTTTTAATCAAATTGTTATGTTTGCTTTTAACACACACCGGCACACCCAGCTGACACACACACACACACACATATATATATTTGTACTCGTTTGGCGTCCCTTAAGTATTGAAATCATGGAAACAAAAAGAAAAAAAATACTGGGTACCTAGCTCAAGGGCGCAAATGTCGATTGGAAACAATTCAAAATGTGATATTGGCGTGCCATTCCATGTACATACATATGTATACCCTCATCCTTCCCTTCCCCTTCCTCCTCCCCCTTTCATCACTCCCTTTGACAAAAGGCTATTCGCGTTAACTCGCAACGTGCGCTAAAAACTGCAAATGAAATTGCAAAATGAATGCAATTTAAAGGCTGCTTGAATCGAAAAAAACCATGACAACGTTTTGATTGTTGTTGTTGTTGTTGTATTCGTCAGAATATCCTTCGACTTCGTTTTGTAGAAAGGGCAATGCAACAACTCAATTGTTGTTGCTGTTGTTGTTGCAGCAACATTAAGCAGCAATTTTTATTGATAAAACTTTTCTTCTGACGCTTGCGAGAAGCCAAGGCAAACATGTCCGCATACAAACCTCTTTTTCCTCTTTCTCCTCTTTCTTCCACTCAACTGAACTAACCACAAAGGGACGCCCTCTATCGGTGGGTAGTTGCTAGTTGATGATGTATTATGTGCTCTCGCTCAGCACCGTTGGACTGTTTACTCCACTGACACCTGTCTGTGTCTCTCTTTCTAACTGTCTACGTCTACATCCGTGTGTGTGTGTCTTTGTGTGTTTGTGTGTTTGTTTGTACAGTTTTCTTATCTTTGTCTGTGTCTTATGGAAACACTCACAATATGCAACTGAAGGTCGCTCAATTGTGCAAACATTTCTGCAACATTTTAGACACGTTACCAGAGAGGAATGCAAAAAGAAAACTTTGCAAATTGATATTGGCACATCAATTCTGCATACGATTATGCTAACAAAACAAAGTACAACACAAATGAAAAGCAAATCCAATAAGAGGGACAGGCCAAATGTTGTTTTTATGCAAATATTCAATACCTTATTGATGGTAATCAAGGAAAAAGGACAGACTGTCTTCACTCAAAGTATTTTAATGTGTTTTCCAAGGATATTGAAAGAATGCGGAAATTGTTAAATCAATGAATTTTGTTTAGAAAAAGGTACAAAACAAAACTGTTATGTGATTGCTATCTTTGCAAGGAGATTAGACAAATCTTTGCTTCTTGTTAAAACACTAATTTAGTTATTCAATTTTTACTTTTCTCCAATAGTTTTCTTCAGGGATTTATATATATTAAAACCGTTGATTGATTGCTATTTTCTTTAGGGATTAGACTAATTTTACTTTTTGTGGAACAACATTTCATTGAGGATTTGAATTATTACATTTGAAACACCTTCGATTTTCGATTGTCATTACGTTTTATAAAAAATTTGTATTTCTTATAAAAATGTATTTAAATAAAGATTAAAGCATTTAAATACTTTTTTTCAAAAATAAACCAAAACTTTTTTATTGCTTTCTTTGCCATATATAAAACAAATTTTACTTGATTTTAAAACCCAATTTAAATACAGATTTAAGCTATACAATTCTTAACACATTTTTTCACTTTTTTCACGAAATTTCCCCAAAGCATTTATATAAAGCAATACTGTTGTTTAATTGCTATTCTTGCTAAGGATTAAGATTACTTTTATTTTTTCCTGAAATAGTATTTAAATATGGAAAAATAAATTGTTGTATATTTATGTTTCTCCAAAGTTTCACTTTTTTTATATTTTTGCTTCTTGTTAATCAGAATTTAAATACAGCTTATGAGAAGAAATTTCCATTTTACACTTCGCTTCTTTTAAGAATTTTCCCTAACGCATTTACATAAAACACAACTGTTTTTTGATTGCTCTCTTTAAAGCATTTTTACTTCTTGGTAAACTGCATTTAAATATAGCTTATGTGAAGGGGTTTCTGGTTAACAATTTTTTCCTTTTGCAGCATAGTTTTTCACTTTTTTCCTAGAATTATCCCCAGCGCAATTTTATTGATGTAATAAAAAACCAGTATGAAACATAAATATTATGCATGTTGTTTTTCTAGGAATTAGTAAAAGTTCTTGTTAAAAAGAACCTAAAAACAAATTTGATATCAATAGCGATAGCTGCATAATTTATTTAACAAAATCTGTGCACACATGTGAATTGAATGGAATTATAAAATTCGATGTAGGATTCGCAGAATATAGTAATGAAGTTTTCCGCAATAAGCTTGTATATTTTACATTTTTAATGAAATGTGTCTCTGGGCGTATTCGCAAAAAGGGAAATTTGACTGCCGCTTAATATACGATAAATGTTTTCAATTCATTTTGCGACGACGCAATCAAAATGACATCCTCAGGAAGCTGGCAACTAATTAAGGACTTTGTCGTTCTACCCTCAAATGGCAGCCAGAGAGTCGTTTAATCTGCTCAGTTTGTACTTTTACTTTTGCAGCAGCAGCCAATTCGACATAATTAAAGCAATTGTTGCATGCAACACGACCGCTGTCGACAGTTGTCACTTGCTGCCACTCGAGAGGGTTTGCCACTACACTCACACACACACACACCTGAGCAAAGACGACTTAAAGACACAAGGACACAAGGATGATTATGAGATGAGGCTGAGCTAAAAAGTTGTTGGCTTTTGAGTGAACCACTTGACGCAATAGCTTAAGGCAGACAAAGACAGAGAGAGGGAGAGATGTCTAAAAGCTTTTGATTAGTTGCTGCACATTTGGATGAATTTTACACAAGTTAAGCGGACTGGACATGGCAACGTAATTAGCGTAATTAAATACCAATTTGGACAATCAAATGAATGCGTTGGCAATCACAATCCGCAATCCACAATCGTGTCCCATGTTCTTTATGCTCTGCGACTCCTTCGGCAAACACTCGCACGTAATTGCACGTGAATTATGAAAATGCCCGTGGGGTCAGTTTGCCGGATACGGCTCTGTCATGCGACTTTTTGATAGCCGGAGGTCTGATGAAATGCATTGCTCAGTGCCTCCAGAGGCTCCCCAATCGACAGTCTGAGCTGCTGCTGCTGTTGCTTCTGTTGTTCCGCTGTTCGTTAATATTAAATCGACTCGTTTTTGCCGATGACAAGCCAAGCATTTAAGGGTTTAATACAGGATATACTCGAGTGTGTGTGTGTATGTGAATGCGATGCTGTTGCTCGTTAAGAGCGAAAGCCAATGCCAAACCACAGGCGAAACTTGTCAATTCCCCCACGTCCAATCCAGGCAACATTCATTCCTATTTATCATCATACCTGGAATAAAAACAGAAAATCGAAAAGAGAGAGAGCTCGCATTGAACTTTTCCGAGGAAATTGGCAACAAGCAGTTGCGAGTTTTCCAAGCGGATTAAACGAGAATGTTCAACAATGTTGTCATGTCAGGCTATTACATCAAAGCCTCAAATCCTCAACTGCATTTGTGCATCCTTTTTCAAAAGCACTCAAAGTCGAACCAAGTTCACTAAGACACAATAAATAGCAAAAGCAGACGTGAGTTAGAGCAGTCTTAAAATGCAGTCTCCGAATGGATATTGAAGAAAAAAGCAATGCAAAAAGGAAATAAAATGTTAACGTGAATGTTGCTCAACTTTAAGATACTTATAGAAATGGAACAACTATCATAACTTATAAGTGTTTACCCAAGAATAGTAGTAAAGAAATTTGTACTAAGTTCTGGATTTATTCAATTTTGTAATAGCAATAGTATTGACAATATGAGTAATATGATAACTTCTCTGTTTAACAAGTCAATTTCGTGTTTATTTATTTTGAATTCAACTAAATAATATGAACCTTAACTCTAAATCACTCTTTAGTAATAGTTCTATTAATATTAAACTTTCTAATGTGATTGTCAAAGCTTCAAATCTTTAAAATACATTTGAAATATAATACTACGTCGAATGGATACAATATTTTTTAACCTGTTAGCCATAGGATAGAATGGTATTATAATATTGTGCCGACAGGAAATGTATGTAACAGGCAGAAGAAGAAATCTCCATGAAATACTTTTATTCTTCTCCGTATTTGTAAATATATATCTTAGATACTAAAAATGATGGAGATATTTTAATATAGTAGTCTATCGATATACAAAATATAGTATATTCAAACTTTAATACGTTGAATATGTACATTATTTTGCACCAAGATCTCAGAGAATATAATAGATAGCCATTTAAATATTATCTAAAGTATATATTCAATGAATTAGTATATCGATATACACAATAGCTTTTGGTTTATTTCAGTATTATGCGATATATTTATCCGTTATATTTTAAAAATAAAACCGCACTCTTTTGCTTGTACTAAAAATGGGTAGCGGGTATCTAAAAGTAAAGCACTCTCGTCTGTAGCTTCCAAACTTATTGCAGCACATCAGCTTATGACGCTACTCTATCACATTTAATAGATTTGTCAACTACTTCCTAGGCACATTTTCTATAGTCTAGTCTAGCATTCTTTTGCACAAACATTTTCAAAGAGTATAACGGATATAAATCTACGAGTAGCTCGATAGAATATGGAATGCCTGCCAAAATATGAAATGAATATGTGAAATTCTGCGGCTATGCTAGACCGTAAATACGCACACACACATACTTCTAAATATGTGTATGTGTATGTGTATGTATTCATGTGTTGGTGGCTTGTATGGAATTTTATGTGCAAACTTCGTGGCGCTTTTAAAGCTCTTAAACCGTCATTGGAAAGCAAAGGAAAAACGCAGCAATTGCAATGCTCAGTTGAGTTTTTCACTTTTCACTTTGATAACGAGAAATAGACGAAGGAATAGAGCAAAAGGATTTCAGAGTTCAGGGTTGGCTTGTCAGCAAACTGGAAAAGGATTAGCCTTCAGAACGGAATTCAGGTTATTTACACAATAACGTGACCTAAGCGACTCTTATCTTTCGGTTGGCCATGTTGCAGCTGGGTGCAAGAAGCATTTCTTATTAAAGAAAAGTATCTTGGCCAAAAACGTTGGGCCATTAATTAAAATACTTAGAGCAAACCGCTGAAAACTTTTGTGCAGCACGCAACTTTGTGCTCTAACTTTAGCATTGAAATCGTTCATGCAGCACTAACAATGCACCGAAAGTTGCTCCGTAATAATAATAAATATATTTCGCTAGTTGAAAATGTAACAAATTGCTGCATTCACTCACTCACATTGTTATGCAGCGTCATTCGCCTTTATCACCGTTGTGCTCGTCCAGCATCCAAATGAACCCGTATATATCCTGTATGTTAAAGACTTGCCACATATTCGCTGCTGTTGCGACATGCCGCATAAATATTAATGGTAGCACCTTCAGCTTCAGGCAGACAGATGGACAAGGCAACCTTTGTTTGTGCTACACAAATATTTACACACAGACCAGGCGAGCATTGACCACAGCGGAAGCGAGTTAGAAAGAAACAGCAAGCTTGAGAGAAAGAGAGAGCGAGACGTTTCGTGGCAGCTTCTGTTGCTGTTTGACTTTGCCTTTATTGAACTGTCAGAGGACTGAAACAGCAGCAGAAGCAGCATATTCCCTTCTCTTTGCTGATGAAATGCTTGAACTGAATTTGACCTTTTGTAGCAAACATGTTGACTTCATCCATGTTCGGGGTGCTAACGAGTGAAATCCATGGACTCATTGTTAACCCGCGTGCATGCAAAAAGCGTGTTCGTCTCTGTATGTGTATTAGCGGGTGTGTGTGTGTGTGTGTGTCAACATAACAAAGGATTCCATTCGCCCGAAGCTCTGTTACTTTGCGCTTTGGCCTTTGTGCCGCTGCGTGCCTTTCTCACATGCCCAGTCACTTGCCACTTGCCACTTGCCCCACTACCAAACATGCCAACTCGTCACATTTTACTGCATACTTTCAGGCGCGCCCAGCAGCCGCCAACGCCGCAGTCGACGTCGCAGTCGCAGTCGACGTCGGCCATTGTTATTATTGTTGGCTCGAAAATTTGCATACAAAGTGCAGAGGCAATTGAGCCATTTAGGCCACTACAAAACGTGGCTAATTTCTGCCCAAGAGCCATAAGGATTCGCAAATAGTATTACAAGCAGCGAGCATCAGCGGGTATTCTCAAGAGCTTAACCGTAAAGTGGCATTCTTTTCTTCAGCTATTTTCTAATCTTCAATGCCAGGTGAAGATGCTGTGACAAACTTTGGCGACAAACTGGCACAACTTTTGTGTCATGTTAGAGAGGAATATCAACTGCTGCCCAAAATGTACTCTGAAAAAGGCAAAGCCACAGAGCCACACAGCACTTTCTCATTGTCTGTTGTACTTTCGCAATCGCAACGAAGTAACAAGCTGACAAAGAAATAAATGTTCCGAGTACGAGTACGACAAGCATCACAACATTTTTGCATGCTTCCCTCTTTTTTTTATTACCTGAAACTGTCGTCAGTCCCTAAAAAAGAAAAAAGGTAGAAACATCCAGCTATTTAAAGCCTTAAAGCCGGATATTAAACAATGCTAGAATGCTTTGGCAGCTTACTCGTAAATGGCCTCCCCCCAGAAAATTGTGGCTAAGATTTAATCCAAGCATTTTGCCAACACACATCATTAAGACATTTTATGTTTTTTTTTATTTTGTGTGTTGAATAATCTGGCCAATAAAATCTGTGCGAATGTCAAGTATTCACTTTCTATCGCTATCCGTAGTTGAATGTGTTTTCAAATAATGTCACGTCTCTCTGCAGCGACTGGAAAGCATGATAACTTATTGCATGAGCTCAGGGGCACTTATGATGTATTGCAGAGTTTGCAGAATTTATTCAAGCAACCATTTGATATATATTTCCTTAGCTGGGAATGCAGAAACTATTGCCAAATTTTGTACAGCATGTTTCTCGACTACTGCACTCATAGTTGACAGTTTTTAAGAAACTAATAGTGCGGTATTATACAAAAATATACCAAATTAATAAACCGAAATAATACTGAAATATACCGAATCGATATAGAGTACCACATTTAAAATATACAAAATGACCAACACAATACTAAAATATACGCAAAGCTTATTTTGGTTTATCAATATAGTAAATATACCATAGACTATATAATATACCAGATTATCAACCAAAGCAATGTGGTCACAGGCGAAATAATACTAAAACATACCGAAAGTTGTATTTGATATATTTCTATATAGTACTATATTTAAAATATACCATATTATCAATAAAAGCAACCCGAAATCCGTTTCTTAGCAAAAGTAATAAGCAAAATCTTTTTTTTTTGTTAGCTGGTACACAAATTCCAGCAAATGCAGGTTTTGAGACCTCAATTCACAAAAAATTATTTCAGCTTTATAACACAGCTAATGCTGCGCAAAAAAAAGTGTTTATATTTTACAAAATTTAATTAAAACTTAATACCGTCTAAAGCGCCTTTGACATTATTAAACTGCTCATGTGTAAATAACAAATGTTATTAGAAAAACAAACATATGAAAAAGACATCCTATTAACTATTCATAAATATTATTATATTCATAAATGTTTTTTGCTATTGTGAAATTAAAAAAAAAAATAAACATAATTAAATTCACAAAGCAATTAACACCAAATGGCAAAACCAATAAGCGAGAAATATTTAGCAAAATGATATCTTAATGCACGAATGCTTTAAACAAGTTTTGTGTAAGCCTCTTAAATGGACTACAAATAAAATTAAAGTGCAGCTGAAACGTTACTCAAACTCTAATATAAATTTGATACAGAATCAATAGACTTCGTTACGAAAGTTGAGAACGTGTTTGACATATTGAATTTAAGAGCATCATGCTTATAATCAGATTTATCATCCTTGATGACATACGAGAGTACTAAATCCTTATTGAAGCTGAATTGTGGTAAATAAGCTCTTTGTTTGTGGGCCAAATAAAAGAAGAATAAATTGCAGAGTCGATGAGGCTGATGCTGAGGCCAAAGTCGAGTCTTTAAATTGAATTCACAAAGCTGGGAAAACAAAGCACTTTAGGCCAGGAGTTGCAATCAGCGTCACAGACAAGGTGGTAAATTCATTTAATCCGGCTTTAAGCTTATGGCAAGATATGTGACGCACATTCCAATGAAGAACTTATTGTGAGTGCCACAAACAGAGACAGCTAGAAAAGAGAGAGAGATAGGGAGAGACAGGGACAAAGGCAAAAACAGGACATGACATGACAACATCGATGTACTCTTAGTTGGAAAAAAAAGGTGGATTGGGCTTATGGCTTAATGAAGCGGCGGCTAAATGGATGCCAAATAAAAAAGGACCACCACACACACACACACACTTACTCATACTCACTCACACGCATGTACGAACATGTCGAGAGGGCAACAGCCCAACAGTCAAAGGCGGATATAAAAGCTTGTAATAGTTTGCATCTAACCCAATATCCATTTTATGGTCGCCTCGTATTTTCTTCGCCTCTTTTTTTTTGCTGCTAAGGTTAATCGTCAGCTCGTGTGAGTTGTCGTCCAAATCGATGAGTATTTTTCCAAGCCATTGGTCATTGGTTATCGTCGATACATCCAGAGGAGAGAGACAGTCCTCTGTTGGCTGCTCAGCGGCGCATTAATTATTCAATAGTTCGGTCTGACTGTAAACACAACGAGTTTGCTTTCACATTACTCAGATTCAATTTAAATTATAAATGTATCAAACATATTTATGCAGAGACTGTGCTCCAGTCAACTACGTGAATCTTAACAAGTCAGAAAGCTACAGTCGAGTGTGCTAGGCTTGGAAATACCCGCTACACATTTCCAATAAAAGAAAAGCATTGCGGTATTTATATAGAAATCGTTACTGTAACTTTAAAATAAGTAACAAAGCTACAGTCAGGTGTGCTCGACTTTAAGATGTCCACTAATATTACGACTTTTTTTAAATATAATAATTAATATACCAAAAAATACTGAAATGTGCTGAAGAGTATGTTTGGTATATACATTTAAAATATACCATAAAGTGAACCCAAATAGTTTTCTTCCATATGCAATATTTCTTAAAAAACTTTAACAATTCTTATCTGATCGACTTTGTTCAGAAATCCGAAAAACTTTAGTTATCGAAACTCTAGCTTTAAAATTAAGTTCACTTAAAGTCGTACCATTCGCTTTTCAATCATAGAATTTAATATTATATAGACAAAGCCATGTGACTCTCAATTAGAGTATTAGCAGCTGTCTAAGCTTGCGTTGTGGTGCTGACTTTATCAATTTGGTCGTGCCACGCGGCGTATGAGTAATCATTTTATTGCACGACCCCAAACACATTACAAGCATTTAAGCATGTGTTGTGCGTGTGTATGCGTGAGGCAGCATATGCTTTTTATAGCTCACTGTAACGCCCTTTAATTTTACGCAAATTTGTCTGGCCAAATGAAAATGAAAATGAATATGAATATGTGTGTAAGTATGTACATGTATGTATGTATAATACACTCACTCACATTGCGCTGCATTTTTGATATTTGACCATTAATTCTGCTTATTTTTGGTGAGAATTTATGTGCGACATTGAATTTAATAACCCATATCAAATATGCAGCCAGCCAGCTGCTTTTGCCAGCTTCTGTTGCTTCCAATGCACATGACTTTCGCTCTTCTTTTCTCTGGCTGACTTTCTTTTGGGCCATAAAGTGGTACTAACCTTGTAACGAGTACTTGGTGCATACGGTTATTATACTTTTCTTTTTTTTTTTGATGTTGTGTGGCAATTCTTTTGCACTCATCAACTATCTCTCATGTCGGAGGATTCTAAAATTCCCATATCTTTTTGCGCACTCTCGTAAAGTCATTTCTCAACCGATTATTCCCTTGTCAGCTATATATCATAGTCATAATTTGACAACGTTAGCGTTTGCAGCTTGTAAAATCTTGATACTGAGTATGAGCCTTAATTTTAACAGTACAGTAAATTCAGTTAACAGATAACAAGTCAATGAGGAAGTTAGTATTTTGGCTGTTCATAAAAGGTACATATTTACTCGTAATACATGTTTTGAATTTAAAATAGGAGAATTCGAGATGTCAATCGGATACTTTCACTTGATGGTTTTGAAATATTATAATCTATATATTTTATGACAGCTTTTTGAAGATTATACGTAGATCAAAAACATATCTTCATTCTTAAATTTTCTTTACAATCTTGACATTTAAAAAACAGTACAAGCAAAGATGTCAATTAGGAACTAAGTGTTTCTGATGTGTATTATAATCCTAATACATATTTCGAAAATTGATAAAATAAAATATCTAGAATAACATATTATATACATTATTACGGCTTTAAGGTATTGTAATTTAAAATGTCAAAGAAAGTGAAGTAAAGAATTTCAACAAACTAATATATCAAAGTATTATATTTTTAAGTAGAATCCTCGGGAAGCACTTAATAAACATGTCTTCGCTAGCCTCAGTCCGATCAAAATACTTCAAGAAGTTGAGTTGATGTGAAAGTTATGAACTCTTAGAAACAGTTAATAAAAATAAAAGTCTTTGCAAAACTCAATCCTATCAAAATAATTCAAGGAGTTGAGCTAGTGGGAAAGATACTCGTATAAATCCGATGTTTAGCGAGTTTATAAAATTGTATATCTACATTCTTCAATTATTTTTTAATATAAGTGAATTTGTTCCACACTTTTTCACTATATCGAACACTAACTTTAAACATTGCTCTAAATTTCTTGGCATCTCTATCAAACTGTTTCTTCTTCTCCTCAAGAGCATTTGCGAAAATAGGTTTCCCCCACACGCAGTCAAAAAAAAAAGTGCGCAAACAACGGTGAACCGTAAAACCACGAAATGTCGCAGCTACAACTACAGTAACGAGTACTCATACACTCAAACACTCACATGCACTTGTGTAGTCGTGAATATGTAATTGCAGATAAATTACGCGACAGTTGACAAAGTTTTGGGCATTTGAATAGAATTCTAGGTTTGAATTGACCCCGCAGCGAGGCACATGCGAATTGAGTGTGTGAATGAATAAGTAAATGAATGAGTGAGTGAGTGAGTGAGTAAATAGAGATTGACAAACGGACAGATTGATGTACTGAGGCGAACCCCCATCAAGGCGAACGCTTTTGCGCAGCTCTCAAAATCAAATTCATTTATTATTTTTGCGCGCCGACAACTGATGACGTCGTCTGTAGTTGTAGTTGTAGTGTAGCTGTAAAAGTATCTGTATCTGTAGTCGAAACTATCTACAGCTGAAATTGTATCTGTAGCTGTCTATATCTGTATATCTGTGGCATCAACTGTAGCTGTATCTCTGCAGCATCAACCGAGATGTATCTGTATCTGTATCTGTCATTGCAAATGTAATCTGTATCTGTGTGCAACACGTGCGAAACTGGACTGAATTCATTTCATTCCACTTCCCCACTTCCATTTCCTCCATTTCATTTCCATTTTGAATTTGAATTTCAACTCGATTCATTCAGTTGACAATTCGCACTCGCTGTGCTGATAGCGATTGAGCTACCGCGAGCATTTATCGCCTCGCCAAGATGTGTCGTAAATCGCCCATTGCGCCACAGTGATAACACACACACACACACACACACACACACACACACGTAGAGCATGAGCCACCTAAAGCTGCTGCTGCTGTTGCCACCAGTCGCGACGCGTTCGTCGCCGAGTTCACAACTCAGACCGAAAAAAACAAAAAACTTCTCCGTTTGCCATGGGCAAAACCTTTGTGGCACTGGGCATCGCCTGGCTGAGCGCACTCTGCCTGCTGCCGGTGGCCACGCATTGCGACAGTGATTCGTACTACGAGAAGTATTATGCCGCACGCCGTTTCGTGCCCCTCAAACGCAACGCGCCCCTCACGTTCAACGTTACGCTCACCATACTGCCCGAGGATCAACTCGCTGCCCACGAGCGTCCCGCTCTAGTTGGCAATCTGGCTGCTCTTGGCGAGTGGCAGGCGAATCGTGCTGTGCTCCTCAATCGCACCGAGCTGTACAACGTGTGGCAGGGCACGCTGCTGTTGCCGCAGAACAGCAGCGTCGAGTATCGTTACTTTGTCGGCGCCGTGGCGCGTTCGGGTGGCGTGCAAATCCGCCGCTGGGAGTCGCATGTGCATCCGCGTAGCTTCAACACAACAAAGTATGCAGTTAATCGCACCGACGTGCTCAGCATCATCGATGGCGAGCGGCAGTTGACACGCGGCTGGCTGCAAAAAGCTGGCAGCATTGTGCAACTCAAAGTGTTCCGCGAAGCGCTGCAGCTGGAGGAATCAACGCTGCCCGAGGACGCGCATCTGCGACTGCGTGTGCAGCCCGTGCATCCGGAGAATCTGTCGCCCATACTCAGCTCTGCCACCGCCAATGTGGAGTACGTGCGTCTCGTCTACAGCGACAGCAAGTTGCGGCCGCAGCCTGAGTTTGGTGTGCGCTACGATCAGTCGAAGGATCTGCTCATGTTTCACATTGCAGTCGATCAACTGACGCAGGTCGCCTATCAGCTGCAGCTCTACGGCGAGCAGCAGGACACCGTGCGTCTCCTGGGCACAGCTCAACTGCAGCCACAGGCTTTGGCAGGCAGCGAAGGCAACTTGACGCTGCCGCTGCTGTCGCCGCTGTGGCAACGTGTTGTGGGTGCACTGCAACTGGAGTATTTGGTGGTGCAACCGATGACCAATGGCAGCTCGGACTTTCGCACTAGCTTTGTGAACTATTGGCGCCACAACTGGACAGAGCTGGAGATCGGTCATCGTGGTCTGGGCAAGAGTTTGTCACTCACAGCCGCAACAGCTGCGCCACTGATTGAGAACACGCTGGCTACGATGCAGGCGGCGGGGCAATTGGGCGCCGACATGGTCGAGTTCGATGTGCAATTGACCAGCGATCTGGTGCCGATCATACACCACGATTACTCCATTCGGGTGTGCATCGATTCGAAGACACCCACGACTGCCAACGATCTGACCGAGGTGCTGATCAAGGACATCACGTACGAGCAGCTGAAGCAGCTGAAGACCTATCAGGTGGTCAGCAACAAGATCGTCGAGTATCCCGCCCACAACAATGTGGAGCAAGTGGAGCAGCGACTCTTTCCCACACTCCAAGACTTCTTCGAGAATGTCAACCTAACCGTTGGCTTCGACATTGAGATCAAGTGGCCGCAACTCAAGTCGAATGGAGTGTACGAGAGCGAGCAGACGATCGACAAGAATCTGTTTGTCGATCGCATATTGGAGGTGATAGAACAGCATGGCTGTGGTCGACTGAACATCATCAAGAGCTTCGATGCGGATCTGTGCACGCTGCTGCGCTTCAAGCAGAACATGTACCCAGTGCTGTTCCTCACCAGCAGCGTGGAGAATCCGTTCGTTGATCCACGCACCAGCACCGTGGAGCAGAGCATTAACTTTGCCCAGGCCTTCGATCTGGCGGGCATTGTGCCCAATGCGGTGTTCATCAAGGCGGACCCATCGCTGGTGCAGCGAGCCAAGTCACAGGTGCCGCTGATGCTGCTCTGGGGATCGGACCTCAAGGATCGCACATCGATCGATTGGTTCATTCAGCAGGGACCCAACGGAGTGGTCTACGATCGCATGGATCTTTGGCTGCCGGCGAACAAGACGAGCGCCTTTGAGGTGGAGGATGATCTGCCCGAGTTCTTTCAGCTGCAGTGTGCGCCCGCTGGCAAGAAGAGCGTTCACAATGCGACCATCGAGAGCATCCTGAGCAATGTCAACTTGCTGTAGTGTTGTTCACTCTGTAGATTTATTGAGAGCAATAAAAAAATGTGCACTAGAAAACTAACGTCAATTTCCTCACAGTGCTTAGCACGCTTCGGAGCAACTGAAAAGCTGTAAAAAGGATTTCCACATAATTGCCTTTTCCTCGCAGAAGTTTGCCAAGCGGAACGTGCATTGTTTCCCCATTGAGAAAGTAAAAAAGAAGGAGAAAGAAGGGATAGAAATTGAAAACACATTTAGTCCTGGCAGGGAAAAAGTATCTTTTAAACAGCGGCGCAGTTTGGCAGCGTTTCACATTTGTTTTCGCTTTTTTAGTAGTTGTTGTTGTCTTTGTGCTGAACTTGAATTTAAATGTTTAATGAAATCATTGCCATCAACGTGCTCAGTCGCTCACTCGCAGTCGCAGTCGCTGTCGCCCATTCGCTGTCATGTCATGTCATGTCAAAAGCGACAAGCCCCAGGCAAAGTGGTCAACTAAAAGCAACGCAGCTGCCCTGCGGTGCAACATATGTTGAAGCTGATGATGATGCAACTGCAACGGGAACAATCACCCATGTCGGTCCCTCTTTGCATGGGGATTAATGGTTGTGCGCTTGCGAATTGGGATGTCACGGTGTCGTATACTTGTTGTGGGTATCCATGCATACGAAACAACTTTCAGCTATTTGCTCATTTGCGTTTCTCACTTTGCTTTTGCTAAATGCCAAATGAGAAAATTATACTTGTATAATAAATATATATTCTGCCTACTATACAGCTACTACATTCTACTATATATCATAGAGCAAGAAAATCACTATGAATACATTAAGTATACGCGGCGTAATTGCGACGGCAATCAAATGCTAATTAAGTGCAACTTATTTATAATTAGGTAATGCGCTCGATTTAGAATATTTCTGTAACCAATTATTCTACATCAATTTGTCTCAGTTGGCTATTGTTCTAGTTATAAAACCATTAAGTAATAGACATAAAGCCCGAAGCAGCTGAATAAATGAATATGAAAGCGATGTAACAAAAGCTTTGTTTAGCAGCTTGAAAATGGACAGTAAAGTTATATTTTTCACTGTAAATAAATTTACTTTTTGCAGTGAAAACTCTATTTGCATTGAACTGTTGATAAATATTAAGTATACGCTTGTTGCTCCCAGTGGGCTGTCATAAAGATATCGCCACATTTGTCGCTCTAATCGCATCGTCTGCCAAAGAGGCCATAAATCTTTTGAATAAACGTGCGATTTTTTGTTTACTATCTGCATTTATTGATTTATAATGTTCGGCACATGTGAAAACACAAATAGAATTATTATTTCATCGACTTGTTTACAGCAATTTAAGTAGAAATTATTGTAGCGGAAATTTGTTTCATTTTTGACATTCAAAAGTCTTATGTTATGAGGTTTTTCCTCAAATATATATCACTCAAACTATTGTCTGCTATGTTGCTTACTTGTTCTATTTGTTGCTAAGTTAATATGTCCAAATTAGAAGGGTATTATAACATTTTGCCTGCAGGCAGAGGGAAACATAGAAAGTGTACGTATTATTTATTCAAGTGAAAAGAATATCTTAAATGAATATTCCAATATACCAAATATCATATAACCTTTGCTACAATTCAGTATTTTTTGATGTATTAATTCGGTATATTTTAAATTTCATACCTGTTTTTTCTACTCTTTACTCATGAACACTTGCAAATATTTCATTTTATAATAAGATGTGGTATAAGTCATCAAATAATTAAAATAGTTTAAAGAGAAACCTTAAATCAAATATAAGGAGTATTTGTGATAAGATATCTATCCATAAGTCATATATACGATTGAATCTAAAATACTCTAAGAATTAGAAAAAACTAATTTTGGCATACATATAATGAAAATAATTTTCAAATATATTTTTAAATACGAAATTAAATAGAATTAGTTTATTTGTACTTTTTTTCATCAACCGAAATGAAATTGTAAAATACATATTTGTTGTTACAGCGCCAGCTGATGGACGCTTACATCCGACAGAAGCGCGCCTCGCCGGGAATGGTGCAGGCAAGTGACCTACAGATCAACCGGCCCATGTCCGGCATGCGAAGCAACAGCCGGGAGCTGCATGCGTACGATGGACCCATGCAGTTCATGGGCTCGACACAGAACCCGGATCAGATACTGAGCAACAACAGTGGCAGCGTCAACCTGTCGACCTCAGTTCACTCGAATCGCAACAATTCGAACAACTTGCGCAGCCTTAGCACCATCAATCAGGAAGGTAAGTTGCACTCACGAGTAGAGAGTTCAAAACAAGTTTTACCTAAAACTACTCTTCATTTAGCCGACTTGATTGAGGAGATCTCGTCGCATGAGCTGGAGGATGAGGAGAGCAGCCCGGTGACAGTTGTTGAGCAGCCGCTGCCTCCGCTCAGTGCCAACTCGACACAATCGCAGCGGACTCGCTTGCGACAGCAAAGTTTCAGCGATACCTTGGATGAAGATGACTACGCTAATCGGAATATATCGAACGTTGCCCCAGTGCGTCCGGCTGGCATCAGTTCGTCCTACAAAGACGATGGCGAACTGGAGGGCAGCAATGGGGCAGGCAATGGCAGCGGCAGTGTTGGAGGAAGCGGCGAGTCCGAGGGTGATGTCATTGGCAACATCGATCAGTTCGTTATGCAACCGGCGCCGCAGGGAGTGCTCTACAAGTGCCGCATTACACGCGATCGCAAGGGCATGGATAGGGGTCTATTTCCCATCTATTATCTGCATCTGGAGCGTGACTATGGCAAAAAGATCTTTCTGCTAGGTGGTAAGTTTAATAGTTCAATTTAAGATTTTCATTTTACGATTGAAAAACTTTCATTTCAATATTTATTTTCAATAAAATTTATTGTTGTTGCAATTAATATATTCACAAGCGAATGTATGCTCGCATATGCGTGTGAATGTATACCAATACATACGCAAAAGACTTTTTGCTTCACTGAACACGACAAAACGGTCTTGGAACAACCGAAACAAAACAGAATAGAAAAAAACGGTTTCGCTCTGAGCGCGAGCGATCTTCTTCAAGAACCCATGAAACGGTTGCTCTCTGAGTCTTTTCGTAAAGAGTCAGAAAGAAACACATATTTAAAGACAACAAAAAACGGTCGGCAGTTATTTGCAAGCTCTGGTGTTTACACAAAAAAGCGTCATAGACCAAGAACAAATTCTTGAATATTAATGTTTCTTTATCCAAACTGAATTCAAAAGCAAATTTCTTAAATCATGATCGAAATTCTACAAGAATTTTAGATTCTAGACTAAGAATATATTCTTTATTCAAAAATGTAAAAATGTCACGATTTGCTCCGAGAAACCAAATTCTAAATCAAGACTACGAAATAGGTAGAAATAAGATCGTTATTACTTTAAACGGGTAGAAGAAACATTCTCAATTCAAAAATATATTCTTATTTCAAGATCAAATGTTTTTAAATAAGATAGCTTTTAATAATACAAAAATAAATTGCTTTCAATATAGAGCAGATTATTTTAGAAAGTCATTTCTTTCTAAGAAATTAAAAGATTCTTTTAGAAAGATTTTAATACTGAAATAAAATGTTGTTTAGTCGTAAAATGGAGATCTAAAATTTAAACTTTTTTTCAAGAATTTTTCAATCAATTAAATTTATTCTTAGGACGCAAGCGTAAGAAGAGCAAAACATCCAACTATATCGTCAGCTGCGATCCCACCGATTTGTCGCGCAATGCGGATGGTTTTTGCGGCAAGCTGCGTTCTAATGTATTTGGCACCTCATTCACAGTCTTTGACAATGGCAACAAGGAGAGCACGGAGAGTCCTCGTCTCGATCTGGCAGTAATCATCTATGTGAGTCAATCTATTTTAACATATATCTTTTCTATTTATGATTAATAAACTATTTCCCATCATAGGACACCAATATACTTGGCTTCAAGGGACCACGCAACATGACTGTGATACTGCCAGGCATGACGGAGGATGATCAGCGCGTTAAGATCAGCTCAGCGGATCCCAAGCAGCAAGGCATACTCGACTTGTGGAAAATGAAGGTGAGATTTACCTAATTCCATAATATTCCTTACTAACTAATCTTCTGCTCACTTAGAACATGGACAACATTGTGGAGCTGCACAACAAGACGCCAGTTTGGAACGATGAAACACAATCGTATGTGCTCAATTTTCACGGTCGTGTCACGCAGGCATCGGTGAAGAACTTTCAGCTGGTGCACGACTCCGATCCAGAGTATATAGTCATGCAGTTTGGTCGCACATCGGAGGATGTGTTTACCATGGATTATCGCTATCCCTTGTGCGCCATGCAGGCCTTTGCCATAGCCCTGAGCAGCTTCGATGGCAAGATTGCCTGCGAGTGAAGGCGAGCACACACACACACACACACACACACTTGTCCTGCATGCAAGGACTTTTGCCTTATTTATACTCAATCATTGTGTCGCCTACAAGTTTCAAGTAAAAGCAACTTTAATGTTCTTCTGGCATTTAAGAGTCACTTCTCGACTCCATCAAGAACTTCAGCCAGTTGCATCTATCTTAAATATATCTGTATATCTGTCAATTCACAACTCGAATTATATCTAAATGTAAATGCTGATACTATCAGTAATATCCTTCTCTAAATGTTTCACTGCTCAAATGTCAAGTGTATGTGTACTATACTTAAAGATCTGTATTTAGCTATTCCACAAATCTAGTCACCCGGCCTGGTAGATAACAAACCAAATATATATATGTATATGTTTAGAGAAGTGCATATATAGACTAAATTTATGAGATATTGTATATTGACGGCTAACTTCATTGTACCATTTATGCAAAATAAAAATGTGCTCACCGATTTTGTAAAACGGGAAAGAAAAGGAAAGAAATCAAAACAATGCAAAATGCAAAACAATTTTATAATTTGAATACAGCTGGCGAGCGAAATGAATATAAAATATATATATAGTATATATATATTTATTCGTAAGCAACTATTTATATTTATATGTATTGATGTGTATCATAAACGATTACTATTAGTCCATAAGAGAGCATTACTATTTGTGCCGAGCTCTTCTTACAATTAAGTCGGAATCTTACTTAGCAAATAATTATTTTTCAACATATATTTATGTATGTATTACGAATTAAGAAATTGTCAATAAAAATCAATACAAATCGAAATGCTATTATAAATAAATGGAATTTATTTAACTTAACACAATATATCTTTTATTAATTCGGAATAAAAACAAGCAAGATAACTACAGTCGAGAGTGCTTTGGAAAAAAACATAATAGCGCGGTATTATTCATAAAATATACCAAATTAATGTATAATTAGTATATTGATGTATTACTACATTAAAAATATACCATAGATAGCAACATATACCTGATTGTCAACCAAATAAAATACGATCCGTCGTAAGCACGCGTTTTTATCCACACAAAAATATTTCTTAAGTAACTCGTACAATTTCTATCTGATCGCTACCAAATTTTCATACTATAGTAACTATAGTATAGTTATGTATCGCCTATCTACGTTTGTCATTCGAATTTTGTCGATTTGTAGGGGCGCGACCGGGCGCAAAGAAAACAAACATGATCAGAGAAAATAAATTATAAATTCAATTTCAATTTAGAAACAAATTTGAAACTACAACTTTGAAATATTACGGCTCAAGCTTACAATGAATTTGCAATCAGTCATAGCTTACTCATTAATATGCTATATTTTATAAGTTCACAAAACCGTTTCACCATTAAGTACATTTAGTTTTATTTAATGCCATTAAGTACAAGTTAATTTGTATACAATAAATGCAGTATTTCGGCGTACGTCATTTGCTTAAAAACAACAATTGAATACTATTTACAAAACAAAGTTCAGGTTGAGATTACGTAGTTTGTTACCAGCTAGTATTTTGTTATTAAAAACACGACCATTTCATTGGGATGATCAAATCAAAATCAAATTTAAAAAAATGTGACTACTACCGCAAAATAATCATGATCTCACATTTACAAGGGCTTAGAGCAAGTGTTGCTATGATCGCGTTCGAGCTTTGTGCATGCCCCGACTATCTGGCAGCTTGTATTCGAGGGGATCGTAATCCTCGTAGGCCAACTGCCGCTCAGGCGATGTATCAGGTAACTTGTTGATTTTCTGCAGACGCGAAATGACAATCTGCAGATGCCGGCCGATGTAATCCTCGCCAGGTGCGAGACGCTGAGCGTATTGCAGGCATGAGGCCGCTTTGGCAAGCCATTTGCGCTCCACGAAGACCACACAGAGATTGTGCAGACCCTGAGTGTTGTGTGGCTCGTTTCGCAGAATGCTGCGATAGCATTTCTCGGCCGCATCCAGATCCTTCATGTGATTGATGTAGATGTCGCCCAGCAAGATCAGACCTTTCACATGCGTCGGATGGTGGCGTATCAATTGATTTAGAAATGGCACAGCATCCAATGGTCGCTTGGTGTCCGCCAGCAACAGTGCCAAATTGAAGAGAGCGCTGCGAAAGTTCGATTTGAGGTGAATGGCGCGCTTGAAGAACTGTTCAGCCTCGTCAAAGCTGGACTCATCCATGGCCAGCATGCCGAGATTGAAGTACACCTTCTCGTTGTTGTCATCCCTGGCCAGCACCTGATAGAGACGTTCGCGAGACAGTTGACGCGCCTCCTCGCCGCCCAGCTCCTGCAGCAGAATGGCCGAATTTAACAGCGCCTGTTCATGCTCCGGAAAAAGTTCGATGGCCTTGTTAAAGTAGACGTGCGCCTGCTGGCTCTTGCCCTGCTCCAGAAACACGACCCCCAAATTGTAATAGATGTCCGCGTTCTCGCTGTCATAGAGCAGCGCCTGCTCGTAAACCTCCTGCGCCTGAGCTGTGCGATTCAGCTTCATTAGTATATCACCGCGATTGATGTAGGCCTAAGGTTAAAACATAATATGTTTAAAATACTTTGTAGCAGCACAAAAGTGGTCTCAACTTACCTGCACATAATCGCTTCGCATGCTGATGGCCTGACGATACAAATGATCCGCCTCCTCCAGCCGGGTTTGGTTCTTGGCTATCAGATTGGCGAGATTGATAAAGACATTTAAGTGATTGGGCGCAATGCGTGCATGATAGCTAACGCCAGGCTTGGCCTGCGGAAACAAAGCCTTGGCACGCACATAGGCCTGCTCAGCTTCCGCATAGCGCTTGAGATTGTTAAAGGTTCGTCCCACGTTGATGTGAGCGCCAATATCATCCGCCTGTATGCGCACCGCCTGCTGGAAATACAACAGCGCCTCCTCGTATTGTGCCTCGTTCTCCAGCGCGTGTCCCACATTGTTGTACAGCTTGGCATTGCGTTGATTCACATGCACACCGGACATGAACAGCGAGTACTCGCTGCGCCAGTCCCAGTTGCGTTGCTGCGTCTTCAGCGCATGCGACACCAGCAAAGCAACCAGCGCCAACTGTGCCACACGGCGTCCACTGCGGCTCCAACGCGACTGCAGCTGCTGAAAGCCATAGGCAACCAGCAGGCAATAGCCCATCGAAGGCATGTAGAGAATGCGCTCGGCTACCACAAAGCCCACGGGAAAGAAGAGATTCGAGGCGGGCAAAAAGGGCAGCACCAGCCAGCCGAGGCACATGAGCAGTATGCGCGACTGTGGCAGATTGCGTGAGCAGCAGGCCTTGGCTGTGAGTGCAGCAAGTCCCAGAAAGGTGCACAGCGTAGCCACGTTTCGCACATCCGCAAATCCCTCCAACAGCGGTACAGTGCCTGCAAGAGAAAATCAATTAAAACATCTAAAAGAGAAAGATATTCATTACAGTCTTACCCATGGTCCAATCACAGCAGAGCAGCGATGGACACAACAGCAGCCAAGAGTTCAGATAGATGAGGTAACCGTAGGTGAGCTGGCGTATGGGAGTTGGAGCTGAAGAGGCGGGATTGTCGAAGCGCGTAAAGATGGGCAACTGGGAGCCCATCACGTACACACGGCCCACGAGCAGCGCCACTGTGACGCTGGCCAAGAAGGCCAAGCGCTTCCAAAGCGTCGACGACCAGCGTCTGCTTGGGCTGCCTGCGGATGGCGACGAAAGCTTCGCCGATGGCTGCTCTTCGAACAGACGCAGCACAAAGTTGCACAGATGCAGCGGTCGCAGTTGTTGCACCACAAACAGCTCGTAGACGGCACAGATGCCGGCAACCGTGATGCCCTGCTCCTTGCACAGCATTGAGGCCAGCAGGCAACTGGCAAAGCACAGACACAGTGTTGGCCACTTCGTGCGACGAGCGGCACTCGTTGCATGCGCATAGCTGAGAAAAGCGCCCAGGTAGCAGATGGAAGAGAGCAATTCAGCGCGACCAACGACGCCAGTAACGGCCTCGGTGTGCACCGGGTGTGTGGCAAATAGGAGCGAGGCCACAAAGGCGCATGTGTTGAGCGAACTGCTCGATAGGGTTGAGTGTGGTGTTGGCGTCGTCTCGTCACTGGGTTGCAGTGCAACGCATTGGCGCAGCAGGAGGCGGCAGACACGACGCCACAGCAAACAGACAGCGATGTGCAGCAGCAGGTTGACGAAATGATAGCCGAACGGCTCCAGAGCATGCAGCAAGTAGTTGAAACGGAATGTGAGCACTGTCAGTGGCCGATACGATTTGTGTGACTGCTCCTTGCGCATAGGCGTACCCCAGAAATCGTTGAGGAACACATTACGCAGCGGCGTGCTCGGTCGCAGATCCTTGTTGTCCCTAATCGCGCTAATATCGTCAAACACCAAGCCGCACTGTGTGCTGTTGTAATAGCACACGATGCACGCAATGCAAATGCTCAGAAATTCGAGCAAATTGCGCTTGGAGCTGCTGCAGTTCTCTGTTGTTTTGTTGACACTGCCACCACATCGGGCCCTCTTAGTGCTGCTGTTGCTCCCAGTCCGCTCTCTTGCTGTTGTTATTGGTGTTGCATGTTGTTGATGTAACTGCTGCTGCTGCTGCTGGTGTTGTTGTTGGTTGGGGTTCGTTGACATGGTTAACTCTTGCGCGTGGTGTCTCTATTTCAGCCTTTGCCTCTGCCCTTCCCGTTACTTGCTGCGCTTTCCAGTCCGTGCAGCGCCTCAATTCATGTATCCATAATTACTTCACGAGACCAAAATTGGAATGTTGTAAGCCAGCTGCCAAAGTTTGCAATGAATGTGTGTGAGTGTTTGTGTCCTTAAAGCGTATGAGAAAGCTTCTACATTGTCTGCAAAAAATAGCAAAATCAAACAATTTTATTAGTGAAGTTAAAAAAGAGGTATTTCCGCTTAAACTATCATATCATTAGTTATCTAGTTTCTTAAAAGTTTAATTTTTATATGATAAATTAAACTATACTTGAAGAATTTATATACTATCAGTACTTTAGTTCCTTTAATGTCTTATTTCTATATTAACTTTTAAAATAAATGTCAAACTTACCACACTTGCCACACTTACAGCAAGCTGCAACTAAGTGCTTACAATGTTTTCCCTTCTTTCTTTTTTAGCAACAATATTTTACTTGAATTTTCTTTTAACTGTTGTATGGCAAAGAACCCGGAAAAAATCAATTAATGCGCAACAAAGTAACTTCGTTCCGGTTACTGTCCTCAATACCAAATACCGACTGCAAACAGCAACGTCCCGAAGTTAACAAAGTTGTAACTGGCGCAGCAGCAACGTCGAAGTCGACGTCGATGGCGGCGTCAGCAGCAGCAGCACCAGAGAGGCAGCAGCAGCGACTGCCGGCAAAACTTGCACAGAGAGAAAATCGCAGTGCGAAGAAGTCAAGTAAATGAGAAAAAATGTATTACTGGGCGAGGCCAGGAAAGGTCAGAGCAGGGCAGGACATGCAGTTGCGAGTTCATCGGTATGCGGATGTGTGGATGCAACATTTCCAGCAGAAGCAGCGACAACAATGTTGCACTCAATGTCATCGATTTTGTGGCAACGGCAGCAGGCAGCAGGCAGTCAAAACAAAACACCACCAAAGTAAACGTAATCACCAGCGTCGCGCAAAGTAGAGAGAGCGAGTACGAGTGAGAGAAACAGTTAAGCAAACAAAAAGAGAGTGAGAGCGAATACACTCACACATAAACAGTGTTGTGAGAGCAACTTTGTTGCACGACCGACATAATTTGCACGAAGGACGACGAATTGTATATTGACGAGGCACGTGTGCCGGCAACACAAGGAAAAGCTTGTTGATTTTTCCCGCCTTTTGCGGCGCATGCTCATCTCGAATCCTTGCACTTTCGTTTTTTGGTGTCAACAACAGCACAAACACACACATACAGACATATGGGCGCTCTCACGCGCCGCTCTTTCCAAAGTGTTTTTGTAAAATTACTTTGACCGAGATCCCTGCAACTTCGTCAAGGAAGCTGCTGCTGCTGCTGCTGGTAAAACACTGCTATCAGCCACCCCCGATTTATGCCGCGCGTGTACTCTTTCCACACATGTACATTTTTGCGACGCCATTACATCGCAACTACAACAACAATGAAACCAGAAACAAGCCTATAAATGTTGCACATAACACGCACAGTTCGCCTACTTTGTTGCAAATTATTGCATTATGTTACTACAATGTTGTCATTGATTTCTAAATTACTTTTCACATTCACTTCAACTGTGACCTTTGCTTACCGCATTAAATCCGCATGTTATCGAGGTAGTTACAGCTAAATTAAATAAAGTTACATTTTAACACAAAATCAAACTCGGCTTTGGCCAATTTGTCTTTCTTATCAGCGTGACCACATCTTATGTCGTAAAATATACCAAGCCCAATATAAACACATTGGTTACACTTGTTCTGCTGCCAGCAAATGATTGAGAATTGGCGCAACTTTTTTAATAGAACGAATTTATTATTAAATAAATATAATAAAAATGTGTCTTTTAAACGTAATATATTCTTAAAAAAAAAAACGTTTATTAATGAAAAAGACTCATTTTGGTCGCATTCATGCTTGGAAATCGATATACACAACCACTTATCGAATATTTGCACTTTGCCGATACCGGCATTTTAAGCAATATGACCATTCTGTAGTTTTTTAGTATATTTCTCCATTTAGCTTGCAGTCACTCTTGTAGAAAGCAGCGTTTTGCAGAGAAATATTTTCGCTTTGGTAAATTGGCCGAAAAAAGAATTTACCGCAGTTAAATAACAAACAACAAAGTTATGTCAACCGAGGACTTCTATTTGCGCTACTATGTGGGCCACAAAGGCAAGTTTGGCCACGAGTTTCTGGAGTTCGAGTTCCGACCAGATGGTAAACTGCGATACGCCAACAATTCCAACTACAAAAATGACACCATGATCCGAAAAGAAGCATTTGTGCACCAGTCAGTGATGGAGGAACTGAAACGCATCATTATCGACTCTGAAATAATGCAGGAGGATGATCTCCCTTGGCCGCCACCAGATCGCGTTGGTCGCCAGGTAAGTTATATGGTTTTCAGTACAGTTATCGATTCCTATTAACCGACTTGCATGATATGTATCATTTTAGGAGTTGGAGATTGTCATTGGTGATGAGCACATTTCGTTTACTACGTCAAAGACCGGCTCATTAGTGGATGTTAACCGTTCAAAAGATCCAGAAGGCTTGCGATGCTTCTATTATCTAGTGCAGGATCTCAAGTGTTTGGTCTTTTCATTGATCGGGCTGCACTTCAAGATTAAGCCCATATAATATCGAATAATTCACAGCTCCCCAAATGTATTCAACTCATTTTCTATAATAAACAATAATTTGTACATTAGCTGACTCATAAAATTTTGTAATTCCATGATTTATTGACTTGGCGAAGTTGTTGTAATATCATTTATTGAACAACATATTAAAAACGTATGGATAAAAAATATTTAAGTCCTTTACATTTGTACAATTTGTAAACTATAATTATGGTATGCGTGTATAGACAACTCTTAAGATATATTTATATATACTGATATTTTCTCTATATATATATTTTAAAAAACGGATATATCTTACAGTCAGATTCAAGTTGGTTTAGAAGCTCACAAGTTCATTTTGATTAATTACTTATCGTTAAGTACAATTGTTTTGTAAAAGAAACCAAGGTCTAAGGCTACGTAGATTCGCAAATTGAATGTATTGAATATGTTGCTGGTTGATTTGCTTACTAAATTCAGTCTTTGGGGTTACTTAGCAGTTCTAAATTAAGACTACGGCACTGTAAAATGCACTTGATAAACGCACATTACATTAACATTTAACTACTACGTGAAACTAGAGAAAGCTCTTGTAGAGCCGAATGCGTAGATCTCAGAGTCATAACTGTGGCTGCTGCTGGTGCAGGGCAAGAGTGGCCGCAATATTTGTGCTGGGACGCTCCAAATAGCTGCCAGGCATTGGTCCCAATCCCGGCATCTCCAGTTGCTGCAACTGTTGGTGTTGCTGATGCTGCTGTTGTTGTTGTTCTGTTGTGACTGCGGTGCCTTTAGCAGGCTGGGCGATGCCTGAAGAGGTGTGTTGGATCCCAATCCCACGCTGCTGCCGCCGGGACTGGGACCTCCCTCTTTGAGCGGACAACCGATGGTGAGGCGCACATGCAATCCTGACTCCTTGATCAGATTGACGACGTCGCCGTGCGACATGCCCGCAATGTCAATGCGATTAACAGCGATGATGCGATCGCCGACCTTAAGCTCGCCACAACGATCTGCGGGACTGCCAGGAATCAGTTTGCCTAGAATTGGAAAAACAAGTAGTATAAATATATGTTGTTTCATTTACAAGGCTAAGGCACTTACCTATTGTGGAGCCATAGTAGTGGTTGGAAGACGAGATGATGACAAAGCCAAAGCCCTCGTTCTCGTGGCGACTCACAATCACATCGTAGGGATAGCGACGCAGCTGCGCCAGCGGCGCCTGCTGCAGCAGAGAAGTACGACGACGACGCAGTATCATTGTGACCTGACCACGAACTGCAGACTCGCCCACCAGCGAGACAACTTTGTGGTGCGATGAATTGAGCTAAGTTAAGAAGAGAACATAGTCAACAATAGTTAATGAAGTGCACTAATTTCCTACTCACCACATTGATACCATCGATGCTGAGTATCTCGTCGCCTGTGGCAATGCGCTGATCATTGTCTGCCGCACCTCCGGGCACAATGTGACCCACAGTCACCTGGGAGCCCTCCTCGGTGCCGCCGACAATGCGAAAGCCAAAGCCCATGGCCTGACGCTCCAGCGTCACCTCGGTGAGCTCACACTGATCCGCATCCTCCGAGACATCGAGCAATGCGCCATTACGCCAGCTGGGCGAATGCTGCATCTGCAGCGGCATCGTCAACTGCTGCTGCTGTGCCTGCGGCTCCAGATTGGCGAATCCCACGCGTCTTCTGTCGCTGAGCAACTCATTGACACGCCGCTGCATGCGCTCGTTCTGAATGTGCGCCGCCTGCATTGGCGAGTACTGACCAGGCGGAACAGTAGGGACTGCCGCTGACTGCTGCACATAGTAGCCCAGCTGGGAGGCGGAGGTGGCTGGCTGGGGTCGTTGATAGCGCTGTGCTTGGCAGTCGTAGCAATAGCAGGACTCGTGATGCGCGAGTGGCAAGGGCAATGGTTGCATGCTCGGCGGCAGGCCATAAATGGGATTGTAATTGCCGCCACCATCGTCCACATCCACGTTCACGTCGACAACACCCTGAAGCGTGGCCTCGGCCAGGCGTTCGCTCAGGCGACTGACCATCTTGGGATAGGGATCCATGAAGGGAATGTCGTCCAGTTCCTGCAGACTGTTGTTCGACTTGCCCTGTGCCTGCAGGTGCAGAGCCTTATTCTCCGTTGTCGCCTCAACATCCGCCAGCTGCTGCTGCTGATGCTGCAGCTCATTGCTGGGCGTGAGGACTCGAGCACGTCGCGTGTCCACCAGCGGCGTTTTCGGACGCATTGGCAGCACCTCCTTGGGCTGTGTGCTGTACAGATCCGCAGTCGGTGTCTTGCTGCGAAACAATCCGCCGCCGGTGCCGCCCACAAAGTTCTTGCGCAGCTTAGCCACATTGCCCAATCCCAGTTGATTGCTCTGGCTGGGCGCTGGCTGCTCGGGCGGCGTGCGTTGTATCTTAAGGGCTGTGGGCGTGGTTTGGCTGCACTCCTTGAGCAGCTCCACAACATAGAAATGCGGCTTGTTGCGCACATTGATGCCATTGATCTCGAGCAGCACATCGCCTTCGAGCAGTTGTGTGCAGCAATTGCGATCGAGAATCTTCTTTACAATCTGACCACAGGCGGAGTCCGCAATGGTAAAGCCAAAGCCCATGGAACCCTTCATGATGGAGAAGGTATAGAGCTCAGGTTTCTTCATCAGTATAAAGCCACTGCCAGCTGTTTTGCTGCCGCCCTCGCCGGAAAGATCCAAGAAATTGTAGTTGCCATCCATGTTGAGATCAACATTGAGGCGACGCTGCTTCTCCGCATCGCACGGCAAACCATCCACGGCCATGGTGGTGACCACCTCAGTGTTGGGATCATTGGGATCGAAAGGCAGCGGATAGCCACGACAAACCTCCAAGGCAGCCGTCTCTCCAGGCAGTATGGATTGAAAGATGTTGACCATATCGTGATGCGTATAACCCAGCACACAAGTATCGTTTACATAGACCAGCACATCGCCCGTCTGCAGTTGACCATCGAGCCAAGCCGGACCATTCGGCACCACAGTTTTGATCTGCAGAAACTCCTCGACATCACTGCCATTGCTGCCATCGCTGCCCACAATAGTGAAGCCCAAGCCTCGCGTCGACTTCAGCAACGTTGTATTGATGCGCTGTCCCTGCAACTCCGCCGGATTGCGTGTGAATTTATACGGCAGCTTGGACATGGGCAATGATGTGTCTGGCAACGGCGTTTGCATGGTCGTCGCTTCCAGAGCCGCTGTGGGTGTCTTTGAGCGTTGCTGTGGCTGCTGCGGTGGCAGTTGCGATTGCTGCTGTTGCAGCTGCAGCTGCTCCTGTTGCTGTTGTCGCTGCTCGGCCGCACGACGCTTTGCCTCCAGCACGGGATTCTCGTACTGTGTGCGGCGATTCACATGATCGATAAAGTACATGCCATACATGGAGTCCTCGATCTTCTCCCAGCCATAGGGCAGCTCGTCCTCACAGCAATCTTCCAGCGATTTCTTCTGATACTTCGAGAGACGTGGATCCAGCCAATGCGAGGTGCCCGTATTGTGGCTACAGAAGGAAATTTTTATTTAATTAGTTGTACTTTATGAATGGGATTAAGTGTACTTACTCTATGAAGTACAGCTCGCCACGCTCCGTGTAAGCTGTCTCCCATTTGGGAGGCAGTGGTCCAAGACCGTCGCCGGGATCTTCGTGGTTCGTCTGATTGATCTCTGGTCCACCGCACTCGCTGCCCATGCTGCTGCCGCCGCCTTCGCCATTGTAATACGTATTCTGCAGCAGGTTTTCTATGGGAAGACATAAAGAAGATTTTAGGTTGCGATGAAGTAAGGGTTAATTGATTTTATAGATCTGTAAATTTTACCAAAAGTGCTGGTAACAATGAGATCTACTGTTTCAAGTTATTACTAATTTGTAATCTTTATTGGAAATAAATTTTTTTCTTCCCTCTTTAAGATATCTCCTTTCTTTCGGTACTAAATTTTAATACCATGATAAGTAAAACACAATGATTTCTAATGAAGTGTTGGATTCTTATTTTTTTAATAGATTGCTTTAGAACCTTGATCTCTTTCTACAAATCATCAAATCGAAAAAAAAAACAAGTAAGAAAGCTACAGTCGAGTGTGCTCGACTGTGAGATACCCGCTAGCCATTTAGAATAAAAGCAAAATATTGCGGTATTATTTTCAAAATATACCAAAAATACTAAAAAATACTGCAAATTATTCCAAGTGGTATATTTAGTATATCGATATAATACCACATTCAAAATATACCATAGACGGCATAATATACCAGATTGTCGTCCAAAGCAACTGAGGCCCCTAGTAAGTAAGCGTTTTTGCCCATACAAAATCAATAACTTCCACAATTTTCAACTGAACGCAACCAAATTTTCAGAAATCATAAATACTATTGTTATGATTATATGTGCCAAAACTGGCAGCTCTAGCTTTAAAATTACACTTGTAATTCGATTTTTTTGATTTTCGGGGGCGGAAAAAAAATTATAGCTCTATCTCTTATAGTCTCTGAGATCCAGTGTTTCATACAGACAGACGGACAGACAGACAGACGGACAGACGGACATGGCTAGATCGTCTCGGCAGTTGATGCTGATCAAGAATATATATACTTTATAGGGTCGGAGATGCCTCCTTCTACCTGTTACATACATTTCCTGCCGGCACAAAGTTATAATACCCTTCTACCCTATGGGTAGCGGGTATAAAAATGTAAATCAACGACTTCTTGGGAAATTAAGCTGTTTAAAATGCAACACAATATATACCTGACAAGTAGATAAATTATTATTATATTATATTATATTAAATTATATATTATAGTTTTTCACAAATGTTTATAGCCTCTTTTTACTACCTCTAATTTTAGAGAATCATTTTTGGAACAGGAATAAATTAAAATCCTATAATAAATGCAAAGTCTATATAGAACATTTTATTAGAACGCAATAGAACAATTTTCGTATGATATTGAAGTCTTAACTATAACTATTCCATTAATAGAAAAGCTTCCCACGATTGGAGCACAGTCCAAATTCACAAAAACAAAACTATTCACTCAATTGGAGTCGATCAATGAACCTGACAACCAATAAAGCCAATAAAACTAACCTCAAACCGGATATGTTTATGTTCGGTTCACAATCAGCGTTTGGTTGAATGATTCGTCGCCCTAGCCAAAGAGTTTTGCTGTGCAGCGAGCCGAAAATACTTGGCTCCCTTCTGGCTATAGGACGTGGCTGCTGCTGCATTGGACTCGACTTCACTCGCCCTCAAGGGCCAATTGCTACTGCAGTGTTGAGTGAACCGTAAACTGTTTTGATGCCAGCCAAATAGACAAAGAAGTCCGCAGTCCGGGCATTATTAACCAAACACAGCTTAATTGTGCTTATGACCTAGTTGTAGCAGCATTTGTATTGATTAACTGCAGACCAAGAAAAATCAGCTAAATGACCCAGACTGCGATTGGTATGCAAACAGTGTTCAGTAACTAGGAAATGGAATGGTGAATGGAGAGATCGAATGGAGAAGTCATTGGACCAACGACGATGACTTAATGTGATGCAAAAAACATGCTGCTCATTAAAATAGAGGCGCAGGCTTTTAATGAAACTGCGATCGAGCTGTCGTCGAGTCAGCACCGCTTAGCTCAGTTCAGCCATCGTTAGCCCATTTATAGAGAACTGGCCCATATATAGAATGAGTCGCGTATTATTCATATTCATATCGTTTGTTCGGCCAGACAACACACACTCGAAACTCATCGCAAAAAATCAACTCATCGTAACGAATGCGAATCATTTGCATAGCAAAAGATAAATATTTATATGTGCCGTTTGCCAGCTGCTGCTGCTGCGCTGCACACAAAGGGCAAACAGAGAGGCAAGGGATAGACAATGCGAGCGACAGAGATAGAGAGAGAGGGCAGTTGGAGATGGGAGTCTTATCAAAGGCGAGCGTCGGTAAACGGTAAAAGCGCTTCGTGTTCGATTCACGTTGGGGGCAACTAACGCAAATAGAAGCTTCAATGTATAAGAACTCCACACACATGTCCATCTCGCTGTCTCTCTCTCTCTCTCTATCTGTCACTGTGTGTGTGTGTGTGAGTTTGACTGGAGGCTGCATAATCCAGAAAGTGTGAACGAACGAGCCCAAGCACGGAAGTTGTTGGCGCTGCGCTTCTTTTTTTCTCTTTTTTTTGCTGTGGCACAGTTTGCTTAAATAGTTGCCCCTCCACCCGCTGCCGCCCCCTTGGTTGTGTACACATATTTGTGGAGCAAGCGAGAGACGACGAACCCAACCCAACCCAGTATTGGGATCGCCAGATGTGGCACAAAAATACAGTTCTTTTTATTACCGAGGGCTCAATGAAAGCGAACCAGGTAAGAGTCTGTTATAACATACCTCTGATAGCCGAGTCGTGATAACACATTTAAAACTGCGTGAGTCGCTGATGTCGTGACACGAACATTGCAACGATTGCGTGCTTTCATCAAAATTACAGTAATGGCGAAAATATTTAGAGCAGATTGGTTCAATAAACTAAGAATACGAATATTAGGAAATATGGGGCCAGATTTGATATGTTAAACGCTCATTAATGTATTATTCATTTTATGACCAAATTGGCAATTAAACAAAACATAAAACAAAGGTGTTTGCTATGAATTACTTAAAAGCAAAATATGAACTAGAGGTTAATAAAAGTGCTGCACAATTTTTATAAATATAAATCATATAACTGAGATATATATGAGCAAATATTACAGGAGAAATGGAAAGACTGAAATAATAATAAATGAGTTTTTAAATAAAATAACATTTAGGGATTTTAAATTACGTTTTTCGTTCCTAAAACAATTAAAAACTATACATTTATCATTTATTTTTATCAAGTAAGCAAAAGGAAATATTTTTCAATTTCATATCACTATTAATCGGAAAATAATTGCTATGATAGTTGTTTGCATACAGCACATTTCAAAGATAGTGGAAACATGGAACCCTAATTATCTATTAGTTGAAAGTGTTTGCATTTTGTGTTTGCACATCTCTGTTAGTTCTGAAATTTCAGTATCTTCGGCTACTGTTCAGTTTGCACTAGTTATCTATTTCTCCAGTTTCGGTATCTATGCAAAATAATGCTTATCTTACATTTGCTTTGCACAAGATAAATAGAGAACTAGAAACCTTGAAACAAAAAACTTCATCAACATAAAGTAGTTGAGATGAACGAGAAACTAAAGACGAAAGCATAAAAACAAAAAATCACAGACAGAGAGAGGAGAAGTCGAAGAAGTCATCTATTCGATGCCAATCTAAAAGACATTAAAAGTTCTATTGAATTTGGACGATTACGAGCACTGATCTTCTGTTTAGTATACAAGTTTAAGAGCTGATCGTTTCTTGCTGGGATTTGCTTTCTTTTGGAAGTCAATGAACTGTTCATAAATAACATGTTGCTTCAATTGTTGTGCCTCGCCACTGTTGCATGCCCCATCTGTAAGTTTTCTTTTCTTTTTTCGGGGCGTGTCTGATTCTGTTTATATTTAGCTAGCTTGAGAATGCATTGTTGCCTGATCTAACAATGAATCCAAGTTGCAAACGAATTGCAATCTGGAACTGCAGTCGCATCTCTTTCAAAGATTCTCGAATCTGCAATTAAGCACAATTTTTGCGTGATTATCGTTTCGTTGTCAATCAGGCAGCAGAAGTCAAGACTTCACAGTCTGCGGTCTGCAGACGAAACCTCTAATTATGAGTAATGGATGGATGTATTCTTTGACAGCTAAACAAACTTCGAAGGTGAATCGCTTGACTGCAGAGTATGAGTCACTCTGCAGTCGTGCCAGCTTGTGGGAAATTCCAATATAATTTCAAACCAAAAAAAAAAAAGAAAACAAAACTCAAGCTTGACTCATGGATACCTGGCATACCTAACTGATCGATAAGATAAGCACATAATAAAAGAGAAATGTTCTTAGAAATGGCATTACATAAAATCTGAATGAACGCATTCAAAATGTGACAGTATTTCTTCAAAATTTAATTGTTTTTGATTTATACGAAAGAGGTCGCCAGTATCTATAATTTCGGATAATTTTATTAATGTCATATTGGCTTCTTTACATTACTCTTCCTCAGGGTGTTAGTTTCTTATTTAATAGTCTGGTATATTTTTTGTAGTTTATAGTATATTTTGAATTTAGAACTTTATATATCGATCTACTAAACTAACCATCAGAAATATTTTAAGTATTTTTCGTATTAATTCTGTATATTTTCGGAATATGGTAGTTGACTGATGATACATTATCTGCTTCTTCTTTGGGTCTTAGTTTATTTGGCTGATAGTCTGGTATATTTTGTACTCTATAGTATATTTCGAAATATTTTAGTATTTTTCTGTATATAAATTTGGTATATTTGAATAATATGGTTTTATTGAAAATGGCTACCGCATATCTCACAAGATTATACTTTCTTACACGTTTTAATAAAAAATACATTAATAAAGTCACCTACATTTCGAATGATCAGCAAGCTATGTATACACCATGCAATATTTAGGGACCGGGCATTCGGAATAAAGTCGGACAAAGGAGGGTCACTTACAAAGAACTTTATTTCTATAGGTGCCTTAAGGCAGGCGGCATAATCAATTTGTTATTCATAGCAGAGGCGAGTGAGTGCACTTCAATTAAGTGCAACTAACAATTTAGTGAGGTCTGGACTGCTGCCGGTCAAATCTATTGAAAAAGAGAGTCGATGTCTAAGTCGATGGCAAAGCTCTCTCTTCGCATGTGCGCCACAAAATTAGTGTCATTGAGCCGGGGCCAAATGTGCTCCACTTGATTGGAGACAGCACTTGAAGGCAATGTCTTTGTTCTAAAGGGAAGAAGCAAGACTGCAGCTGATTCATCATTCGTTGGGGTTTGTGGCAGTCGCCCTAATGATTGCATCTAATTGGCTTTTGCTGTGCTTCGTTAACTTGGCTTGCACGAAGTGCCCAAGACCTTTTTGTTCGGTGTTCCTTTTGCATGTCACAATGTTGTCGTAATCAAGAAATTAATAATCGCATCATATGACGCGAATGCCAACGTCGTCGGTTCTGCTAATTGAGTCTGACGTGACGCGTAAATGATAAGGCGCAACGTAGCGCGATGTTGCAAGGTGTTTCCTCGTGGGTGACCGTCAAGTTCATTGCCACCACTGGTGCACATACTACAGTGGTGTCTCATTCACCAGCAACCGCATTATCATTAGCATACACTGAGACTCGGTTTCAGTTCAACCAATAAATTCACACATTTTACGCGCTAATAATTAAGCTGAAGTAAACTTTTGAGCTGTTAGCAAAGCTATAACAATGCTATAGCCATCATCAACAACACAAACAAACAAGAGACAAACAGACGGACAGACAGACAACTCTATTGAGTCACCTCACCACTTGCTCAACTTCCGTTGGAAGCGCACAAATCGAAATAGCTTTTTCTTTTGAAAATTGCCCTAATTTGGCTTTGTTTTACATCGTCCGCTTTTTGGATTTAAAGTGACTGGCCAGGTCAAGTGGGTGTCGTCTTCTTCTGGCTACGCAAAACGTTGTGTTCAACATGTTAATCAAGAGCGTTTAACCAATTGCCCACTCCACGCTTTGAATTTGTTTTTAAACTATAAATATCAATAATTCGCCACGCCTAACCGCCCCCAAAAGCAACATCCATCCACACATCGGAGCAGCTGCCTCACATGACATGTGGGTCGACGATTTGACTTTGGCGTGAACTCGTTTTGCTTATCCGTGGTTTGGCTTTGGGTTTCATGAATGAACATGTGTGTCTCTCAGTCTCTGTCTCACTCTGTGTGTGTGTGTGTGGATGTAAATGTGGTTAACCCACTATCACAATAATTTACTACGACGCCTTGCAATGCTATTTAATGCGATGGCAAGTGGATTTGTCAAAGAATGTGCCACTTGACGCGGAATTGGAGCAAAGTTTACTCGCGTATTATGATTGCTCTCTGTCATCGGCGATGTGCTTTAATCCGGCTGAAAGAAATTGACCAAAGCTCTGCAGAGTTCAAGTGAAAGAAAGAGACGCGGACAATACATTGAAAGCGAATTGTTTAGCCGTCTTAGAAAAAAGAAGACCCACAAGCAGAAGTGAGAAATGGGTTTGTCTTACAGCTGCTGACCCTTTGTCTTTACTTACATATTCATTTCTTTTTATTTATTTTTAGTTGAGCATGACGTGTAAACAATTGGCACGTGGCGGCTGGCAGAACAACAACAGAAACAAAAAGGCAGCAAGACAACAACACAGCAGCAAAACAAAAGTAAAAGCAAAAGCAAAAGCCGTAAAACAAGCCGAATCAATTGAACTTTTACGTTCACACTTATTGCTCAGCCGCCCCGTTGTGCCTTACCTTGCCTTCCATTGCCTCGATTCGACACTCGACTCGCCTCGGCTGTGGCAAGTTGAATCACATTTCTTCTCACCCTCTGCCTCAGGAGGCAGTTGCACATTTACTCTCAACTCTGTGGCATTCAAAGTGCATTAGTCGAATTCGTATCATGCGGTCGCCATGTGGGCGGAAATGGAAAAAGATGGACGATATTTGGGTTGTTATTTGGACCGGAATGATTAACAGAAACTGCAGCAAAAGAACTGCTTCAGACGCAGGCCAAACAAGTCATTTATTTAGGCAAATGTGGAGATAGATGTCTGCCACTCTTCTCTATTTAGGATTAGCAAATAAAATGAGAGTGCTTGACTTTTGAGTGCAAATGCATTGAAATAACTTGATTTTAAATGCGTTTGTTTTTTGTTTCCCATTTTATACATTTAATTATTTGTTTTTGGGATAAGACTAGTAAAAAACTAAGTTAAGGCCTTCGGCTATACATTTAAAATTTTTCAAAGGTACGAAGTTCTCTTTAGCATTTTGTTTTAAAAATACATTTTGAAACAGTTTTGTTTTCATTTGAAAAGAATAAGAAATAAGTTGATGAAAGCTAAAACCAATTTAACTTTATAAGAACGCTATCAATAAGTTTGAAGCTGTAGTAATCTTACAGTGCACTTCAGAGTGATTTTTAAGTGGCAATTTTTCCAAAAAGAAAAAGACGTCGGGTAAACTCAGAAAATTTTTGAGTCGCCGGTGAAAGATAGAAGCTTATCGATGGAAATTAAATGCATTCTATTGCTTAGCTTTTAATGATCGAGGTATTCAAATGAATGAATGTGGGGGCTTATACTAATGATAGTTTCGATTTTATCAAAACAAACGTCATTTTATCCGCCACTAGCGTAATTTGATATGCTTTCAATTGCACTATGTATTTGTTCTTTAAATATTTCAAAATACAGAAAGAGACAAACTAACCTTAAAGGTCTTTAGAACCCAAAATTGCAAATTTTCGGTTATTTTAAAGGATTGAAAAGATCGTAAAATTTTTAAAGCAATTGAAAAGAAAGGTTTGCCAATGGGTTTTTCAAATACTGAAACACTCTTAATAGCAGAGCAAATAAATAAAATATTCCTTTTTTTCAATGACTGATTTATTTAAACTATAAAAAAAAACTTTTAAGTTACTTTTCTGGCTTTGACAAAGCTAACCAAACGATCATTACAAAATTTTTATGAATATTTGTACATGCTTTTTTGTTTGTCATGATTTCAATAGAATGAAAATGCAATTATATTGCCAACTTGCAACTACATCTCTCAAGTAAACCTAACTAACATCATATGAGTGCTATCAACAAGATAGATATTAGTAATGTTAGATATTACACACTGACTAACAACTGGGTGTTAATAGCAATGAACAGACGTGTAATTAAGTTCATCTCATATCAAATGCTAGTAATTTATAAATGTTGACCACCTTCATTAAACCTTAACATAAAGTGACATCATCGATTGGTCGATTGCTTACCCTTGCTTCCCTTCAAGATGCTGCGTCCGCTGACTGCGCTGCCGTTGACTCCAATAATGTTGCCGCTGCTGCTGCTGCCGGTGATGTTGATGTTGTTGTTGCCACTCCCGTTGCCGTTGCCATTGCCAATAAACTGACCGGACACTTGGCTGTTGACCGATGAGGTGCCACCAAGTGAGGCGACATCTTCGCGTGACGCGTGCAACGATGCGGCCTGCGACTTCTTGATGGCGGGTGGTGGCAGTCCAAGGGGCGGGGCAGGTGCCAAGGCGGCCATCGGTGGCGTTGCCTTATGCATGGCATAACCGTTGCCATCACTGTGGCTGTTGATGTTGCCGTTGCCAGTTGCAGTTAAGTCGTTGACGTCGTTGCAATTGAATTTGTTGCTGTGGTTGTTGCGGCTACTTCCGTTGGCAAGGTTAGAATTTAGACTTGAGTTTCCGTTAAATGTTGCAAAACTGGTTGATGCCATAGCTGCCACAGCTGTGGTTGTTGTTGCCACCGCTGTGCAATGATGTTGTTGCTGCTGCGCTGCTGCTGCCACAACAGGATGTCCATGTGGATGTGAATGTGTGTGTTGGTGGGAAGCATTTAGCGCAACTGACGGTGGCGCCAACTGTTGCTGTTGCTGCTGCGGCTGCTGATAATAATGACTGTTGAACTGTTGCTGCTGCTGATGTTGCAACATTAGATAATCGCTTGACGCTGGCGCTGCCGTCGTCGCCTTTGCACCGCTTTTAATCACCGCAGCTGCCACTGCACCACTCGCTGTTGCTGTTACTGCTGCCGTCGCTGTTGTTGTTGTCGTCGCTGTTATTATTGGCATCTTGGCCACGATTTTTTTTTTGAACGAGGTCGAAAGTTGCTTCGTTTCGCGATTTATCCGCTTTTTTTTGTTTGTTATTGTTAAACTTAATCCGCACTCATTGCCATCGCAATTAGAATAGTTTAATATATTTCGTTTCGTTTGGTTTAATTATTATCTCGTGTTCGCTGCGTCATTGGGTTTGTCATCAAGCATTCGAGTATCTCACACCATCATCACATTTTATTTCACTGGGCATTGGAAAAGCTGCAAAGAACGCAAAAAACCGGATGGCAAAACAAACATTATGAGCGAGTGACAAAAGCAGTTCGACTAGCAGATACTCTACGATCTAATGGCAAACATCAAAAACTGTATTTCGTTATTATTTCACATACGTCAATAATGTTGTATGACGAATTACAAACGAAACGAAAGAATCCATTAATTTTAGCATTAAAACTTCGGGTACAAATTTTAAAAAGAAAATCTTTTAAAGGAACTAATACACCTATTATATGGGAATAAAGGTTCTAATTATTATCTTATTATGATTTTCATGTTCTTAAAACATTTCAATGAATACTCTCAATACTCTACTAGAATAAAGAGATCACTATAAAATATGCGCAATATTTTGAAGAGTAATAAAAGAATTGTATATCAATGGAATCTATTAATTTACATACGAATAATTAAAGTGTTGGACTTAAATTTTTATGAAATTGCTTTTGAATACTCAAATGATATGAAATATACCAATGCCACTTATTAATCCACTTTTATTGCCATGTGATCTATGAAGAATTATGCAAAATGAGAAGTGTGCGATAGTAATCATTATTTCAATGTCTCTATAAAAAGCGTTTTTTGAAAACAACACCAAAACAATTATGTATATGGTTTCATTAGCCATAAATATTTCTCAATTCTAAACCAATTTCAATTCCAAAAACTGTAAAAAACGAACACCTTTTAAAGACTTCTGCGTCATAGTTAAATATTTCCTCTAAATTCTTCAATTTCCGAATATGGTAAACAAGCCGAATGTTAGTCTTTTCCCATTTTTTGTTTTTTAAAAATTCAAAACTTTTGAGTCATTCAAAGCGATTATGAATAACGAAAATGAAGGAGAAAATTAACTGTGCGAAATAAAGGGGCACGGAATAATATTAAATTCCTCAAGCGAGAAATGTACTCCAATAATAATAAAAACCGAGAGAAGAGAGCAGAAAAGAATAAAATTGAGAGGCACACCAACATCGAGTGTAGGGAACTGTGGTAACAATCACCAGCAAAGAATGCCAGCAACAACAACAACAACAACAAAGAGAACAACAAAGGCGAGAAACAAGTTTTCAGTCCATGCCACCAGATCGACCAGTCAGACATGATGCCACAAACAACATCAGCAAAGGTAACCCCCACATTTAAACACACACACACACACATATACTATGTTTATGAGTGTATGTGTATGTGTATTGGTGGTGGCAACTGCACTGCACTTGCCACTAGACGCAGTTGCAGGATAGTTTAGTACTGGGAAAACGAGTCGATGCCGCGAGACGTCGCAAGAGTTGTTGCAACACAAGGCGATCCTATGGTCAGCACTTGGATCGCTGTCTCTGATGCACGTTGCACGTTGCACGTTGTAAGCTGCTGGCCACCTGTCGCCAAACCCGAAAAAGGCGAAAAGTGCACGTACCACGAGTGTGGCAAAGAGGTGCAAACTTTCCACTGAAGCGGCGCCACAATAACTTGCAAGTTGCTGCTGGGCGGCAACAACACCGCAACAGCAACCGCAACCGCAGCCGCAAAAAAAATAAACGAGAAACGAGCGAAAAAAAAAAACAACAACAACAAGGTAAACTGCAGACCATAATTTCACTTCATGGGAGAAATTTATCATTAACGTTTTTTAATTATAAGCGTCGTTTACTACACTGGCTGTTTTTTTATGTTGACAATAACATTGTTGTTGTTATTTGTGGATGATGCGCCAAGGTGCCGCTTTATTTATATGGGAATTAGCGGTGGACGTCACTCAAGTCTACTATATGATTATGATTAAGTGGGCAGCTAACAAAAAACAAACTAACTGAAACTAAAAACACAACTTTGCATATTTAACAAACGTGTGCACTTAAATTTCCCTCACACACACACACACACACACACATGTGAGACATATGTTTGTAAAAGCAAGTGTGAGTTCGTAATTGCAATCAATCATAAATGTAATCCACTTTCTATGTGTGGAATGCGTGTGGATTGTGAAAATATGAGTGAAAACTGTTGTCACAGCGTAAACACTATTTGCAATTGTTGTTGTTGTGTACTCGCCAACAATAACAACACCTAAACAACAAATCACTTTCATTCTTCGCACCTCTCTTTTTTTATTTACTTCGATTTTCGCAGAGATCGATCAAAACAAATGCAGGAGCTGCAACAGCAGGCAAAAGCACTTTCCATTTCGGAGCATTGAATACCACAAACACATACAAACATACACAGGCGCGTTTCCAAATTGAGCGGACACACACATACACGTACAGGCACAAACACTCTCACACAGACACTAGCTACACAGCTACGGCTTGTTAAATGCGATAATATGGATATGTTTGAACTTGTTGCCTTTGTTGTTGTACCTTTTCGCTGAGAAACGCGCTACACCTGCGCCGAAGATAGTACTCCAAAATAAACTGGCCGCGAGCCGTTTCGCGTTTTCATAGACGCACAAATTTATTTAATAATTGTTAAATGTCTTTAATAGATTGCACTGCATTGTTTTTTCACATGCACACATAATTCCATTTTATTTTTCCCGCTGTAAAGGTTTCGAGAGACGGTCCAAACATGCGCGGCGCGACCGTTTCAAGCAGAATCTCAACAACAACTAAACAATCTTTTGCGCGATACTATCGCGATTCAGTTGCGTGTATACCTGTTGCTTCACACAAAACACCAACACACACACTTGCAAACGATATTGGTTAAAACATGCAAGACAATTATAAAACGCAAAAAAAAAGCACTGCGTAATAAACCTAACCGAATAAATGCACAATTTTATAAATGCAAACAATAAAACAACCACAGCGGCAACTAATGATCTGTCACGCACGATAGCAATGCACTCAATATTTTTGTGGTATCGATATTATGAGTCCATAGGCACTTATCGATAGCCATTCACCCCGAATGAATTCACTTTAGCGAAGCGGCTATTTGAAAAAAGCCGTTTCCACTGCCTCCATTTGTTTTGCGTTAGAGGTGAGTCAGTAAAAGATTGGCGGTTAAAATAATTTTAAATTAAATGTTAAAAATTCTAGGCTACGGGGTAATGTTAAGCAAAATTCAAAATATTATTACAAAAAAAATTTGATACAGCAAGCATGTCTACAAATTAATTTCAAAAGTATTCATATCTTTGTAAACAATTTCGAGTAACTATTTTAAATGAAAAAGTCTCTGTAATAAAAATTTCGAACAATAAAAATCCAAAAAAAAAAAGTAAAAATACAGTAAAAAATCGAAATTTAATATGGAAATTGGAAGTAAGTTAAACTGCTTTATACTTTATAGTTACTAAACTCGAAGCTGACAAAACAAAATGCAGTTTCACTTTCGAATGAACTAGAGGTTCGCATCTCAGAAGCATTCTGTATTTTCGATCATCATGGCGATAAATATATTGATACTCGTAATATAGGCAATGTGCTGAGATTTTTGGGATGCGTTCCAACAAATAAAGAAGTCAATGAGATCATTGCGGCAACAGATTCGGTAGAGAATCCAGGAGAGACGCATTTGCCTAAGTTTATGGATCATGTCTCCCATTTGCTTATGGAAAAAAAGTAAAGATAGACGGACTACTTTGCTAGTAGATTTTAAAATAATAATTTTACTTAGAATGGAGCCGGCGAGTCCTCAAAAACTTTTAGAAGCCTTTGAAGTTTTAGATCCGGAAAATAAACGATTTCTCACGAAAGAATATTTTGGTAAATTAATGAGTGAAGAAGGAGAAGTGTTCGATAAAGAAGAATTGGACGCAATGTGGCCAGTGGCCATAGATCCAATAACGGGTAATATACCCTATATATTCTACATTAATAAGCTGAAAGTACATATTTATTTATTTTGGGTAAATAAATCTCCAGCTAATTGTTTTTCAGCACAAAACTACGATTTATGATGTTGCAGAAGCAGTGAAGGAGGAACTGATTGCTAACGAAAAGGAAAAGAAAAAGTAACGCGGTTCAAATGTTAATGTCAAAAAAATATAAAATTGAAATTTCAGTGTAAGCAAATTAATTAGTTATGAATTGCTTTAATAATAAATTGATATTGTAATTGTTAAAATAAAAGATATAACCGATTTTACGACAGAACTTTAAGAACAGTGTTTTAATTTTTAGTATTTTTATACCAAAATAAAATATGTTACCAAATTTTCTCTTTTTGCGTTATGTTAAATAGCAGCGATTAATCTAGCGTTGGAATATTTATATCGGCAATAGTCGCATACGATATGTCATGGAGAGCGCCAAATAACCGCTGATTTGAATACGGATTTGAAAATCAGCGAATTCAGCAGAACTAACTTATGCGAAAATGAAAATCAGTTTTATTGTTAGTTCGTATATTATTGCTGGAAAGTTAAATTTAAATACAATCTAAAATATGAACTATAAAGCAAATTTACAAACTTTACTATTAACGATATATTTCATATGGTGTATTACGAAATTAAATATGTAACAATTGATACATCATTTGAACCATATTTATTTTCATTTGTATAAGCTTTTTGATTAATTTCAGCTCACTCTCGAAGTAGTGAGTAAGTCCGTAATATACTACAACACATATGATATCAGGTTCTCCTAATCTACGTAGCAAAATCATGCTGCAAGGTATTGTATCTAAGTCAATTAATGAAATGGCCCCATAATTTTTATTTAATTGACCATTTTACAATCTTCATTTTTTTGATAACTAATTATAAAGGCGGTGCACATTTGCTGTAGAAAGGTAGTTCTCATTTGGAATTTGTGGCAGAAACAACATCGGCAAATAATATGGGCGACAAGGAAAAACTGGTAAGCTCTTCATATCTTCCCAATAAGCCTACAGCATATAACATTTCTTATCTTTTAAATAATTAAACTATAAAGATTCATGACCAATTGGTTGAAGCCCCTGGAAATTCCAACGCTAAGAAGGCTTCACGTAATGCTAAATTACCCTGGTACTTCGCTACTGGATTCCTGATGTTCTGGGGACTTCTCTTCTTTGCCGTAGTATTGCCCTATTTTTATCGCTTACCAACGCCTTTAACATTGGAAGACGTTGGGAATAATGTGTTTATTGCCGAGCGTGCATATAATAATCTGTATACTCTATCTAATATTGGAATCAAACTCAGTGGAACGGACAAAAACGAAGTTGAGGCTGTAAATTTTTTAATGAGTGAACTGAACAAGATCAATGAAAACATGAATAACGATCTCTTTGATTTGGAAATCGACCTTTTTCAATCCTCTGGCCTTTTCGTTATCAAAACCTTTCACAGAGTTTACCAAGGCATTCAAAATATTGCCGTTAAGATATCCCCTAAGAACAGTACAAGTGAGGCATACCTCCTTATCAATAGTCACTTCGATTCTGAATCGGGTCCTGGTGCCGGTGATGCGGGATTCATGATTGTAACGATGATGGAAGTTCTGCGAGTTATTGCCACATCGAATCAGCCGATTCAGAATCCAATAGTCTTCTTGTTCAATGGAGGAGAGGAAGGCGGACTTCAAGCTTCCCATGGATTTATAACAACTCACAGATGGGCACCATTATGCAAGTGAGTTTTTGAATAATAACAATAAAAGTAGAAGCTTTTTTGAAACCAATCCATCAATAGGGCCGTTATCAACCTTGATGCCGCTGGTAGTGGAGGACGAGATATTCTTTTCCAAAGTGGTCCCAATCATCCATGGCTAGTAGAAGTAAGTAGTTACAGACGCAATTCAGAGCTCCCATTAATAATGTAGTATTTTCTAGTACTACAAGAAATACATCAAGCATCCCTTTGCTACAACGATGGCTGAGGAAATTTTCCAAGCTGGACTTATTCCATCCGACACAGACTTTCGACAGTTCAAAACCTATGGCGAAATCCCAGGTAGGTATAATTAAAATTTTGCGCTATTTATTAGTATTAATAATATTGTTGCAGGTTTGGACATGGCTCAGTGCATTAATGGGTTTGTATATCACACTCGGTACGACACAATCGATGTAATCCCTCGCGGATCTCTGCAGAACACAGGCAACAATCTTCTGGGTCTGGTTCGAGGATTAGCCAATGCCACCGAATTAAATGACACCGAGGTGAGTAATTAATTTAAAAATTAAATCATATGTATCATGCAACTACAATTGCCAACTTTCTTTACAGGCTCATAAGACAGGTCATGCTGTCTTCTTTGATTTCTTGGGGATTTACTTCTTCCACTATTCTGAGGCAACTGGCGAATACTTGAACTTTGGCGTTGGAGGAGCTGCTCTCCTATTGATTATTATTTCAATGTGGCGAATGGCAGCAGTGTCCAATGTTTCACTATATCTTGTGATTAATTGGCTAATTCTTGTGACTGTGATTCAAATTATTTCATTCGCACTCGGATTAGTTCTTCCATTAGTTGTTGCATATATAATGGATTCCTATGGATTAACACTGACTTATTATAGTACGCCCATTCTGATAATTGGATTATATGTATGTCCTTCATTAATTGGCCTAAGTTTGCCGTTAACCATTTACTTCAGTCTGCAATGTAGGGTAAGCATCTCATTTCAAATTGCTTTCTATAATTAAATTAATGTTTGTTTTATGTTTTTCAGAATAAAATCTCTGCTCCATATCATCTACAGTTGGCATTGCATGGACAAGCTATAATTTTGGCAGTGTTATCCATTGTCGTTACCTACTTGGGTTATCGTTCAGCATACATATTTGTAATTCCATTAATATTCTATGTTGCTGCGCTGGTTCTTAATTTAATGACCATATTGCATGATCTAGGCTATGCCTGGACAGGTCTGCTAAAGGTTAGCCAAGTTGTTCCATTTCTGTATAGCAGCTATCTCTTCTATACGTTCATCGTGGTGATGAGACCGATGGCTGGTCGCTCTGGCAGCGGGACCAATCAGGACTTGTATATTGCATTCTTGGCAGGATTAGGAACAGTTCTCTCCTTTGGTTTCCTGGTAAGTCAATTCGCAAACATTTAAAGAATTTATTCACCATGTTTTCGTTCGCTTAGGTTCCGCTGATCAACACTTTCCGCCGGCCAAGCTTAGTGATATTCTTTCTGATAGCGAGCACAGGGCTCACGTTGTACTTGGCCAGCAGCACGCAGCTAGGATTTCCCTATCGACCAAAAACCAATACTCAACGTATTTCTTACTTGGTGAGTATAAAAAAATCTCATGTCTCTATGACAACGCAATGATATGGTCAATTTCGCTTTAACTCGGCTATTGCACTATTTCGTTACAAGCTTCATTTCGATATATATCGATATTATTTCTTTCAGCTAAGTTATCGGTATTTTGCTTTCATGCGAATAATCGTGCTCCTCCTAAATTAACGGTCACACTATTTCGATAGTTTTGTTTTCAAACTTGTGTATATCGACTGACAAACAAAAAAAGAAGTTTATTTTAACAAATCTTGACATTTTGTAGGATGTGCGAAATATATACTATGATTTCGATGGAACGATCAGCAAGGACGAGTCGGGCTACTTAATGCTATTTCAAGATCGCCGTCGAGAGACACCACTTGTGGGCTCTAAAGTCAATACAACTGGGATGATCAGTCTGGCGTCGGCTTGTGAGAAGCAGATGATGTGTGGAATGCCTTTGTACGATAATCGTTTTGTGACGCAGCGATTGCAGAGCTTTTGGATACCACGTTCAGAGCCCATTGTGCCACCAATACCTGCCACATTGGTGTTGTTGAGCAAAACCCTTGTGAATGGTACAACAGTGCGCTATGAATTCAGTTTGACGGGTCCCACTATTATGCGATTGTTTATTAAAACTGAAGAGGATGTGACCATCAGCAATTGGTCATTCCTGCGCACATATCTTGAGAATCCACCGCCATCACCGATTCCATATCAGATCTACTTGAAATACTTCACTGATGACACTCCGTTTAAATTCTTTTTTGAATTCTTTGTAAGTTTTCTATGTAGTATGCTACAATTGGATTTTAAAATACTAACTGTCAAATTTAATACTTTAGAAATCAAATAGAGATTATGATGTACCTTGTTTCGAGCTGGGTGTATCAGCACATTACACTGCATACGAGATTGATGCTTTAAGCAAGGAATTCGAAGAATCGTTCGATTCCTATACATTTCTAGATCATTGGCCTGCCTTTTATCAGAGATTCCATTTTTAGTTTTATTCATGATTAAAGAATTAATTTCAATAAATGATTTAAATGACGCAGATATATTTTTTTTGGTATAATTGCAATAATTGCGTCAAATAATTTGTGTACAATTAAACTAATAGAATTCAGACGCTGTATGAAAACTATTAAAACTGAAAACTAAAGAAATTAAATGTTATTTTTCAATTGATTTTGCAAGCGATCCATATTTACTTTAAAAATACGTTGCTGAAGCAACTTCTGGGGAGAACATGACTGAGGAGAAGCGATTCGTATGATTCATATAAACACTACTAATAAAATAATATGAACACAGCAATAACATAGCTATTGTATAGATATGGCGTAAACCAGTAGAAGCACTCAATAAAATTGCCGGCAAACAGCTTATTTCCTGGTACTTTGCTAGTGTTTATACCCGCTACCCATAGGGTAGAAGGGTATTATAACTTTGTGCCGGCAGGAAATGTATGTAACAGGTAGAAGGAGGCATCTCCGACCCTATAAAGTATATATATTCTTGATCAGCGTCAACAGCCGAGACGATCTAGCCATGTCCGTCTGTCCGTCTGTCTGTCTGTCCGTCTGTCCGTATGAAACACTGGATCTCAGAGACTATAAGAGATAGAGCTATAATTTTTTTTCGACAGCATTTATTATGTTTGCACGCAGATCAAGTTTGTTTCAAATTTTTGCCACGCCCACTTCCGCCCCCGCAAATCAAAAAAATCGAATAACAAGCGTAATTTTAAAGTTAAAGCTGTGAATTTTGGTAAATATAATAATAACAATAGTATTTATGATTCCTGAAAATTTGCTTGCGATCAGATAAAAATTGTGGAAGTTATTAAAGAAACACTTTTGTATGGGACAAAACGGCCACTTACGGGGGGTCTCAAATGCTTTGGCCGACAATCTGGTGGATTGTGCCGTCTATGGTATATTTTAAATGTTAGTATCACATCGTTATACCAAGTATACCATTTGGTATATTTTTAGTATTTTGCAGTATTTTTTTGGTATATTTTGAAAATAATACCGCAATATTTTGCTTTTATTCAAAAGGGGTAGCGGGTATCTCACAGTCGAGCACACTCGACTGTAGTTTTCTTACTTGTTTTATATTGTTTTGGTGCTTGCTGTTCTTTGAAATTGTAATACCCTATTTTTACTGCTTACCCACAGCACTGACAATAGAGGACGAGGGGAAAAATGTGTTTATTGCGGAGCGCGCATATCGCATTCTATACAATCTATCTAATATTGGAATTAAAATATCCAGAATAAAAATTAAGATGAGGCTGCAAACTTTCTTTTAAGTGAACTGGAAAAAATCCAAGATAATCTCCAAAATTAATTATTTGACATGGAAATATACCGATCACAGGCGTGGGCGTGCTGTATTCTTTTATTTTCTTGTTCTTTGCTTCATCCATTATTCCGGGGTTACTGGCAAATACATAAACTTTGGAGTTGCTGGAACTATTTTTATTATACCCGTTACCCATAGGGTATTATAACTTTGTGCCGGCAGGAAATGTATATAACAGGTAGAAGGAGGCATCTCCGACCCTATAAAGTATATATATTCTTGATCAGCGTCAACAGCCGAGACGATCTAGTCATGTCCGTCTGACTGTCTGTCTGTCTGTCCGACTGTCCGTCTGTCTGTATGAAACACTGGATCTCAAAGACTATAAGAGATAGAGCTATAATTTTTTTTCGACAGCATTTGTTATGTTTGCACGCAGATCAAGTTTGTTTCAAATTTTTGCCACGCCCACTTCCGTCCCCGCAAATCAAAAAATCGAATAACAAGCGTAGCATTTTAAAGCTAGAGCTGCGAATTTTGGTGTGTATAATAATAAAAATAGTATTTATGATTCCTGAAAATTTGGTTGCGATCAGATAGAAATTCTGGAAGTTATTAAAGAATTAATTTTGTATGGGCTAAAACGCGTACTTACTAGGGGACTCATTTACTTTGGCTGACAATCTGGTATATTATGCCATATATGGTATATTTTTAATGTGGTACTATACCGTAATACCAAATATACCATTTGGTATATTTTTAGTATTTTTGCAGTATTTACGGTATATTTTGAAAATAATACCGCAATATTTTGATTTTATTCAAAATGGGTAGCGGGTATCTCACCGTCGAGCACACTCGACTGTAGCTTTCTTACTTGTTTGGGATTAAGATTGTTTCCTTCGTACTTGCTCTAACCCTTCCGATTTTTATCACGTGCGTTATGGATTTCTTTGGATTATCACTGACTTATTACAGCAGTCCACTCTTCGTATTCGGATTGTATGCGTGGCCCTGACTTTTTGGACTTACTGTGCCCTTAATCATCTTCTTTAGCCTTCACCGGAATGTAAGTTTTTTTTATATATCTCACTTTAGCACGAATTTGTCTGTAATAGTATGTTTTTCTTTCAGGATAAGATTTCAAATCATTAATCGTTTGTTTAACACTACTAGACCTACGATCTACATATATTTTTGTAATTCCGTTGGGATTTTATGCAATTTCCAAATTATTCCATTTTTATATAGCAGCTACGTGTTTTATATATTAATTGTGGTGTTTATACCGATGGGTAGACGAACCGGCACATCTTCATATCCAGATATAATATAATTATAGCAGTCTTGGCGGCTTTGGGAACAGTTCTCTCCTTTGGTTTTCTGGTAGGTCAACTTTTCTTAAGCGATAAGCAATATTTATCAACTTTCCGTACAGGTTCCGCTAATCAATACTTTCCGACGACCAAGTTTAGTGATATTTGTTCTATTAGCAATCACAGCACTCTCGGTGATTTTGGCCAGCAGCACACAATTAGGATTTCCCTATCGACCGAAAACCAATGGCCAACGGATTGCATTTACATGTATGTGTGTTTCAACGTTATGTTTAAGGACTATGCTGGTCATGCCTCGGTATTAATCCAAGCAAACAACGCAGCTGCCCGGAGTCTGGGTCCCATCTATTTTAAATACGAAATTGATCGCTCGCTTTTAAATTTCTTTATTGAACTTTCGGTAAAAGGAAGAGTATCAGTATATAACCATTCTGCACAAAAATTAAACTCCGAATTCTGCACAATATATTGCCGATGAGTGCGATGCGTTTTCAAATCTAGAGCACTGGCCTGCTTTTTAACAAAGATAATTCTATTAGATTCTATCAAAACAATTCAGACCTAGTTTTATTGATATAATGTTATTTACGAATAAAAGTAATGTCTCATAGTTTTGTTTATGAAATGGGCACAGTATTTTGCTGAGTAACATTTATAACTTATTCTACAAATGTGATATGCTATTATGCATATTAATATCATATCAAGTATTGCATTGTACTCGGATTGCTTGGCAATAAAAAATACTGCCTGACAATAATCATAAATTCGATATCAAGCTTTTTTGGATTCAATACTAATTGCAAAATAATATCAATATCTATAGTATAGTTTCTATGCGCAATGAATGCTATTTTAAGAGATGAAGTGTGCTTTCAATCATTTTAAATTACTTTATTTATTTAATTGCAACTAAAATGTGTATTGCAAATAAATCATGAATAACATCTTCTAAAGACGTCACAAGATGTTCGTTGGAAAGACTGTGTTTCTAGCTTTCCCTTGAGTATTAAGACTAAATAATACAGTTTTTGTTAATAACAAAAACAGCAAAAAGCTTTCATACGTTTCCCATCTTATATTAGGCCAATCAATACTAATATGAAGAATATATGATTATAACAGTTAATTTAAAAATATGCTCAACTATATTGCAGATAAAAAAAATTATTAGCGTTCTATATATAAGTTTCTTTGTTTTATAGATAAGACACTGATGGGCTTGGCTTGGAAAAAAGATTATAAGAAACAAAAAATAAAAAAAATTTAAAATATTTAATTATGTTACGTTTTATTGAAACTCGCTCTGATTCATGGGAAAAAGGTGTGGAAGAATATAATCCAAAAGCAATAAAATACAGTCCTCCATAAAGCCATAACAAAATCAAACTCAAAGCATTGATAATAGAGAGATATTATCAGTAAATAAATGAAGCGTGCTATGCATAAAAGACTAAATCAATAAATTATAAAATACATATTTTGCGATACAGATAAACACAGATATAAAAAATTTCATGATTATGACGTGGAAATAAAACATATCGCTAAAAATTAAACGTTTTCGTTTTTAAAAAAAACTTCCATCCCATCAGCTAACTATTGTAGGCATCGCTGCCAAATGTTGATGATATTTGTTGATGAATTATGTTATTTAAAATACAAGCAATTCGCCAAATATTTATAAATACCAGCATCAAACAGCATTCAGACGATCATTGATTGTTTGATCTAAAGTGTCGGTGGTTCTGAAAGCATAGGGCTGGTTTTTAAAAGAAAATATACATATAACATACGTATGCTTCCATTTCTATCCAAACGAAAGAGAAACTATAAACACACTTTTTGGCGGATGATTGTTTTTCTTAGTGTTTAGTTTTATGAATCAAAACATTTTATTTACGCATTCTTTATCCGAATGTATACTTAGGCATAAAAGAACATCTCTGAATTGAAATCAATTCAATTTTAAATTTATAGGTTACTACAATGATATAATAAAGTGTCAATTAATTATTTATGCTACAACCAGTCTGGCTGGTTTATCAGTCTACACATCTCGATATTGGAGACTATAAAATTTAGATTTCATTAAATTGTTCCAGATAAGTTTTTATTATTTTCTCGATAAGTTTTCTCTCTTTTGTTCTTCTATAAAAGTTATAAATGGCATTACCGTCAGATATCGATATTAGAAACAATCATTTTAATGTTGTGGTGTACCCAAAATTATTTTATTATACCGGGCTTATCAAACAAGTCAAACATTTAAACAAATTTCTCTCATTTATACCCGGCATAATTATATAAAACATGCATAAACATACAAATATATACATTAGCATTTCTCCGTATTTTTATTTTATTAACTTTCTTTAATTCTACAAAGTATCAATATTAATTTATGTGTAACATACTTAATATAATTTAAAAATATAAAAATAAATTTGAAATAGGAATTTAAAAAAAAAACAATATTATTATATCAATACTTTTTCAAAAATTAAATACATTTTAATATTTATTTTATTTGTAATGCTAACCCCATGTAAAAATGTCAGTCAACTAGTTTTTCATAGCTTTGACTTTAATGATTTGAAACATTTCGTGTTTGGGGCTACAAAATAAAAACCTATTGCTTGATTAAATTATGATTTCAAATTTATAACTTTATTATTCATTTATCTGTATAATTTCTGCTAACTTAGGCTATGTTTTTCAACAAGTAAATTAAATATAACAAGAAAGAAAGCTACAGTAGAGTGTGCTCGACTGTAAGGTACCCGCAACCCATTTTGAATAAAAGCAAAATATTGCGGTATTTTCTCAAATTATACAAAAATAATATACAATAAAAATACAAAAAAATGTAACAAATGGTATTTGACATATTGATATGCTACTTCACTCAATATATACTACAAAGTGCAGAATATACCAGATTGTCAGCCAAAGCAACTAAGACCCCTAGTAATTAGGTGTTTTTGCCCATCCAAAAGTATTAACTTCGTCAATTTTTATCCAGTCGCAATCAAATGTTCAGGAATCTCAAAGACTATAGTCATTATTGTATATACTTAAGTACTATCTTTTAAATGACGCTTGGTATTCATTTTTTGACGATTTGCGGGCAAAAGTAGGCGTGGTAAAAATTTAAAACTAACTTGATCTGCGTGCAAATATAATAAATTCTGTCGGAAAAAAATTAGAGCTCTATCTCTTACAGTCTCTGAGATCGAGCGTTTCATACGAACAGACGGACAGACAGACAACGCTAAATCGTCTCGGCTATTGATGCTGATCAAGAATATATATATTTTATAGGGTTAGAGATGCCTCCTTCAACCTGTTACATACATTTCCTGCCGGCACAAAGTTATAATACCCTTCTACCCTATGGGTGGCGGGTATAAATATATGGACTTATTAATGTTCGTAAGTTATAAGATGTAAAACTCTTTATTATATATTTATTTGTAATTGAATTTTCATTACCAAGAAAACTTGTTTTAATATTTTTTGTTCTTCACTGCCTTTAAGACAGAAGAAAGTGAGTAATTGTCATTGTTGCTGAGTGTAATCAGCCACCAATACTATGTATATGATTGACTTAATGATTTATTGCCCCTCACAGCGCACGTTTGCATATCTAAATTGTACTACAAATGAATTTTGGGCAATTAAAGAATTAGGTGTCATATTATTTAGTTCTCTTCTGATACATTGAACATTCTGATAACGATTTTTGAATAAAAGCTGATGCTAATCGCTAAAAGAAATCAGTTCTTATTTCGAATTCCTTGAATTTACTTCTGCAGAAAATTAATTCTTTTGGTGAAAGAAATGGGAGACAAAGAAAAACTTGTAAGCATATCAAGAATAAGAATAAATTATCCATTTTATAATAAAATCCTTTTCCCAACAGATTTCCGATGAATCGCTTGAAGCTACTAGAGATGTCGCCAAAAAGGACACCTATCTAAAACTGCCATGGTACTTTGCCGGTGGTTTCCTCGTGTTCTGGGCGCTCCTCTTTTTCGCCATTGTAATTCCATTGTTCTACAAGCTACCCACGCCCCTGACAATGGAAGACGCTAAGAAGAGCGTTTTTATTACGGAGCGCGCTTTCAATAACCTTTACACGATTGCCAACATTGGTAACAAATTGACGGGCAGCACGGAAAATGAAGTCCAAGCTGTCGATTTCATTGTTAATGAACTGGAAAGCATTCAAAGTGTCTTATTGACGGACTACTTCACATTGGAATATAAAACGGAGCAAGTCTCTGGAGGATTCCCTTATAGCACAATGCTAAACACTTACCAAGGAGTTCAGAATGTTGTCGCAAGGTTGTCGCCCATAAACGGCACAACCGATGACGCACTTCTGATCAATAGTCACTTTGATTCGAAGCCATATACAAACTCGGCTGGTGATGCTGGATTCATGATTGTTACAATGTTGGAAGTTCTTCGAGTTATTGCGACAACTAAGCAGACTATTGACCATCCACTTATATTTTTGTTCAACGGAGCTGAAGAAGGAGCATTGCAAGCTTCTCATGGTTTCATAATAAACGACCCATGGGCAAAGACTTGCAGGGCTGTTATTAACTTGGACGCAGCTGGCAGTGGAGGCAAGGATATTCTATTCCAAAGTGGTCCCAATCACCCTTGGCTTATTAAGGTAAGTAATCAATTCCATAAACATAAATTTGCAAGAAACTTTCTATATACTAAATTACTTTTATAGTACTACAAGCAATGCATCAAATATCCCTTTGCTACATCTATGGCTGATGAAATCTTCCAATCGGGCATTATACCTTCGGATACAGATTTTCGTCAGTTTACTGAATATTTAGATATTCCCGGTAAATATCATTCAGCAGAAGTTAGTTTTGTTTTTCATTTATAAAGTACTCGAATATAAATTGCAGGTCTGGACATGGCCCAGGTTGTTAATGGTTATGTCTATCACACTAAATATGATCTGATTGATGTGATTCCTCGTGGCTCAATGCAAAACACCGGAGACAATGTTCTCAGCTTGGTTCGGTGCTTTGCGAATGCGACTGAAATTTATGATACTGCTGTAAGAGCTCGATTCTAACTAATTATCCATTTTACTAAATGGAATCAAATTATTCACAGGCTTATGCGAGTGGACATGCGGTCTTCTTCGATTTCCTGGGAGTTTACTTCTTCCATTATTCCGAGGCGACTGGAATTTCTTTGAACTACGGAGTTGCTGGAGCTACTCTTATTCTGATATTTGTTTCGATCTGGCGAATGTCAGCTGTTTCCAAAGTCTCCATTTGCCATGTGATCCGTTGGTTAATCCTCGTTTTTGTGATTCAGATTATTTCCTTCGTGCTTGGTCTAGGACTTCCCATTGCGGTCGCATACGGAATGGATACCCTTGGATTAACACTGACTTACTATAGCACCCATTTGCTGGTAGTCGGATTGTATGTGTGCCCCTCACTTATTGGCCTCAGTGTGCCCATTACTATCTATTACACTCTTCAGCGTAACGTAAGTTCTATAAGAAAATTAAGAGAGTTGAGTCTAATCAACATATATCTATTTTACAGGATAAACTCTCAAATCCTTACCACCTCCAGTTGGCATTGCACAGTCAAGCCATCATCCTCGCTGTTCTCGCAGCTCTTGTCACGTATCTGGGCTACCGCTCAGCATATATCTTCACTATTCCACTTATTTTCTACGCCGCTTCCTTGGCCCTGAATCTATTGACTACTCTGCACGATCGTGGTTATTCTTGGTCAGGCCTGCTGAAGCTCAGCCAGCTCGCTCCTTTCCTCTACAGCAGCTATCTGATGTACTGCTTTATTGTGGCCCTAACTCCAATGGGTGGTCGTGCTGGTATGGGCAGCAACCGGGACTTGTATATTGCTGTCCTGGCAGCCTTGGGAACAATTCTCTCTTTTGGCTTTTTGGTGAGTTTTCAGCACTTCTTTTAATCCAATATTATTCTTAATCTAACAATATTCGACTAAACAGGTTCCGCTTATCAACTCATTCCGACGACCAAGCTTTGTAATACTCGGCGTGTTGGCAACCACAGCTCTCGCTTTTTACTTGGCAAGTAGCACACAACTGGGCTTCCCATACCGTCCAAAGACGAGTGGTCAACGCGTTTCATATTTGGTAAGTGATAGTCCAACAATTTACAATTGCATTTTGCAATTTTATAGATTGATTTCCATTGTAATTTGTTATTGACTATTCCAGCAAGTGCGCAATATGTTCTACGAGTACGATGGTACTCTGAGTAAAGATGAGTCTGGATATTTGTTTAGCTTCCAAGATCGACGCGGAGCAACTCCGTTCGTAGGCACCAAGGTTAACCTAACTGGTCTGGTTGGCATTGAAGACAGATGCGAGACACACATGATGTGCGGAATGCCGTTGTATGACTACCGCTACTACGCAAATCGTCTATACCTTAAATGGCTTCCTCGTTCTGAGCCAATTGTCCCACCAGGAGACTTCAATTTTGAGCTTTTGAATAAGACGGCCCTCAACTCTACAACTATGCGCTACTCGTTTACAATGTCCGGTTCTGACCACATGAGTTTATTCTTTCAAACCTACGAAGATGTTAACATCACTAGTTGGTCATTCTTGGAGAGTTATCTTACGAACGCGCAACCATATCACGTCTATCTTACCCACGGTATTGATAGCAGGCCATTTAACTTTACTGTGGATCTTTGGGTAAGATATTCCACCCATAATTATGAATGACTGATATCTTGATTTATTGTGTATTTCAATAGAAATCGGATGGAGACTTTAACGTACCCACATTGCAATTAGGATGTTCAAAGCATGATGTTACAAATCCTGGTGATGAGTTATCTAGAATAGTAGCATCAACGTTCCCATCATTTTCAATCCTAGCCCAATGGCCTGCCTTATACAAACGATTCATTTTTTAAATCAATGAATTATTGTAATTTTTTAATAAATATATGCAAACATTTTGAAAAGCAAATACTTAAAAATATATTATTTAAAAGCATAAATGACTTCAGATTTTCAGTCAAAGTCACTAAAATCCAAAGTTTTCCCAAATAATTTAAAGCATTTTTATCTGATTTTAACCAAATTTTCAGATTTTATAATCACCGAACAGATTATTGCTAGTACCAAAACTTTCTTTGCTTTTTTCCGATTTGTGAAACAAATACACTTTGTTTTAAGAAACTGTGTCAAGAACTACATATTCTTAGCTTTTGATACTATCAAAGAATGTTTTAAATTTTGTATAGTCTATCTACATATATAGTTAACATACTCGTATAATTATTGTTGTTTTTCCTGCATTATAAATTCAGGATACACTAAACTTGAACTAGACAACCTTAAAAGTCTTATATGTTTTTATGTTTTTATTATTATTATTATAAATCCTTAAGTGTATACTATTAGTACATTGAACTGTGAATTTAATAATAGCCTCAAAGCTGATAGTTACTAGTTGAAAAATTTTTATTATATTCGCAAAAAGGCAAACATAAAATTAAAAGATTCAAGATATTTTCCTTACCTGTAACTGTAACAATTTAATTTTAATACTCTGTTTTGTGCAAAAAATTGCATAATTTTTATAAACTCCCTTTTTTACCTTTCGTCAAACAGATATATTTTGGCAATTTGCATTGTTTCCACGTGTACTTAGTCATAAATCAATCGGGGGTCCCAAACTTTGGTCGCAATAATTAAATTAGTGTCATATTATTTGATTGTTTGTTGATAAAATTTGGCGATCTGATAACGATTATTGTATAAAACCTGATGAAAATCGCTGCTCTCCAATGACTCGGCTGAGGCTACTAGAAATGTCACCAGAAAGGAAACCTATATAGACGCTAAGATGAGCGTTTTTATTGTGGAACGTGCCTACAATAAACTTTATACACTTGCCAATATTGGTAACGAAAGTTTAAACAGTTAATATAATAATCAAGAAGACTTGTTATCAATTTCGACGCTGGTGGCATTGGAGATCGGGATATTCTTTTCCAAACTGGTTCCAACCACCCATGGCTTGTCAATGTAAGTAATTATATCACAAAACTAAAATAACCACATTAGTCCCAATATATTCAACATATTTTATAGCATTACAAGGAATCGATAAAACATCCATTCGCTACAACTATGGGAGAAGAAATTTTTTAATCGGGAATTATGCCATCGAAAGCTGATTTCCGTCAGTTTAATATAAGAATATATCACATATAAAAAAACATAAACATTTTAAAATATAACATAATGAGCTAACTACATTAAAAATATACTATTTAGCTGAAAATATACTATATTGACCAGCTTATCTATTTGGCCATCAAAGCTGCATTCTATAGTTAGGACTCTGAACTGAAGTTCTCTACCATATTTATAAGTTTACTTCTATTATGCCAACGCTAGAATATTTGCATCAATATTCCCATCATTTTCAATCCTAGCCCAATGGCCTGTATTATACAAACGATACATGTTTTAGGTAGCAATATTATGTTCTTTCTAATAATTTGCAAATAAAAATTTTAATGCGCATTCCACGCAAAATGATGTTATTAGTGTTAATATTTACTTTTTTAATATATCGTATGATAATTATGTGTGGACAAATAATTGTGGAGTACCCTACCTTTTCCGTATTATAAATAGAAAATCTGTTTGATAGGAGTTAATTACATGTAAAGTGTTGTGACCTTTAACGCGATAAAGGAAAAGTAGCGATTGGACAAATATGACCCTATATTTGGAAAGTGAAGGAACGTAATGAGCAACCTTGCTAAGCTTTTCATATTTAACAATTCCCTTGCTAATAATATTACGTGAGTAAATCCATTAGGACTCTATACACTGTTGGTAATTTGTTGGTAAAACAATTGATTGTATAAACGTGTAAAAACATACAAGAATTGCCACATAGAGAAATAAACATTGACCACATGAATATAGAACAGAGCGGTCGCGTTTAAAGTGAATTACGCAATAAAGAGACGCAAACACGAATGCTCTTGATTAGACAAATTTAATAGTTGCAAACAACGAGAGAACAAAATGTTAGAAATATTTAAAAAGTGGAAGGCAGAGATGCCTGTGCAAAAGTTTTCTGGACTGAGAGATCAGTTGAGTTGTTCTCGTCTCGTCGAGATGTTACGCACAATCCGATCGCGCTTGGACTCTTGGCAGAACAAGGTGTGCACGTAGTATAAGTGATAACAAACCATCAAAATGCGATTAGCAATTTGAATACTAACGAAGCACTCATTAGGTTATTACTCATTATTAAATAATTGCTATGTGAAGCGTGTTTCCAAAAACAAAATGAAATTATCTTATTAAGAACTGTGTAGAAGTAATTTAAAAGTGCGTGTAACGAGTGTTATTATTGCAAGAGGAAAATAACTTAAATGAAGAGCAACCTAAGCTATGCCACTACTTAATTTATATTCTACACTTTTCGATCGTTTGGTAAAGTTCGCAATACGTGCAGAATTAAACCAAATATACATCTTTACTTATGTCGAAGTGACTTTGTTTATATGAATATATTCATCAACTGTTTTATTACATTGCTTTGTGTGTATTTCAAAATAAGTGCAAAATAACATCGAAAGTTTTAACACCATAAACCGTAATTATTTGCTTATGTACACAAAATTATTTATCTACCAAAAAATTAACTACATAAGCATTCTAATATATCTCAGCAGCGATTGAAAGTGCTGATGCATTTTTTTTAGAAAAGTGTCTTTTTTTTTAACGAAGAATCAACATTAAATAATTTGTGCTTAATAACAAGTTTTTTAATATCGTATAATACAGATCTCAGATGAATCAGTTGAAGTTCCCGAAAATACCACGACCAAAAAGGTTGATGGCAAACTATCATGGTACTTTGCCGGAGGCTTCGTGGCATTTTGGGCACTGCTCTTCTTCGCTGTTGTAATTCCATTGTTCTATCGGTTACCAACACCACTAACAATGCAAGATGCAGGCAAAAATGTTTTCATTGCGGAACGTGCTTACAATAATCTATACACTCTATCCAACATTGGTACCAAACTGACGGGCAGTGAGGAAAACGAAGTCGAAGCCGTCAAATTCGTTCTCAATGAACTGCAGAGCATTAAAAGTGTTTTATTGACGGACTATTTCGATTTCGAATACGAAGTGTCGCAGGCCACCGGAGGATTTCCTTACAGCACAACGCTTAACTTTTATAAAGGAGTTCAAAATGTTGTTGCAAAGTTATCGCCGAAGAATAGCACAAGCGAAAACTATCTTCTTATCAACAGTCACTTTGACTCAAAGCCATATACGAACTCGGCTGGCGATGCTGGATTTATGATTGTTACAATGCTGGAAGTTCTTCGAGTTATTGCCACAACAAAACAACCTATCGAGCATCCATTGGTATTTCTGTTCAATGGAGCTGAAGAGGGAATGTTGCAAGCTTCTCACGGTTTTGTAACTCAACACAAATGGGCTCCGTATTGCAAGTGAGTTTTTACTTGTTAAGTAAAAACAAGAGAACTATATTCATATAACATAAATTGTAGAGCTGTTCTTAACCTTGACGCTGGGGGCAGTGGAGGTCGGGATATTCTATTCCAAAGTGGTCCCAACCACCCATGGTTAGTTGGTGTAAGTAATTCAATAGACTATTAAGTTCAAGCAATTAAAACTTATATTTAATAGTACTATAAAAAATACATAAAATATCCTTTTGCTACAACCATGGCTGAGGAAATTTTTCAATCGGGAATTATTCCTTCGGATACAGACTTTCGCCAGTTTAATGCATATGGAAACATACCAGGTAATTACAGTCAAGTAAATCTTCTTAAGGGATTATTTTGAAAATAGATTCATTTTAGGCTTGGACATGGCTCAGTGTATTAATGGTTTCATCTATCACACTAAGTACGACAATATCGATGTAATTCCCCTTGGTTCATTCCAAAACACTGGTGACAATGTTTTAAGTTTGGTTCGGGGATTGGCTAATGCAAGTGAATTGCATAATACTAAGGTAAGAACTTGTCTATTTTACTAAATATAGTAAAAATATATTTATTAACTAATTCGCAGGATCAGAGCACTGGACACGCTGTGTTCTTTGATTTTCTTGGAATGTACTTTTTCCACTATTCTAACACAACTGGAAAAGTTTTAAACTTTGGGATTTCTATAGCGGTGTTCGCTTTGGTTTCCATTTCAATATGGCGAATGTCTGTGTGTTCCGAGGAATCAGTCCGCCATATGATTCGCTGGTTTTCTCTTGTGTTTGTGATTCAGATTACGTCCTTCATACTTGCAATAGTTTTTCCGATACTGGTTGCATATGCGATGGATGGATTTGGACGGTCAATGACTTATTATAGCACGCCTCTGCTGATTATCGGATTGTATGTGTGTCCTTCACTTATTGGCCTCACTTTACCAATAACCATCTACTTCAGTCGCCAACACAACGTAAGTTTACTTTTATCTTATAAATAGAGTTGTTTGTATGTAATGATTCCCTTTGCAGGAGAAACTGTCAAGACCATATCATCTTCAGTTGGCGTTACATAGTCAGGCCATCATTTTGGCTATTCTGTGTATTGTAGTTCAAGCTTCCGGTTTCCGTTCAGCATATATTTTCGTTATTCCACTTATTTTCTACGTCATTTCCTTAGCCCTAAATCTATTGACCACTCTGCACGATCGGGGCTACGCTTGGTCAGCTCTGTTGAAGGCAAGCCAGATTGCTCCTTTCCTGTACAGCAGCTACATCATTTATCTGTTCATTGTGGTGCTAACACCTATGGGTGGACGATCGGGCAGTGCCTCCAATCGTGATTTATTTATCGCTGTTCTGGCAGCCGTGGGAACGATTCTCTCTTTTGGCTTCATGGTAAGTCGGCATATTATTTGTTTAGTAAATAGTCCAATAATATATTTTTTTATAGGCACCTTTGATAAGTACACTTAGAAGACCAAAAGCTGTGTTATACGCGTTGTTGGCAACAACGCTTGTCTCTATAATTTTGGCTAGCAGCACACACTTGGGATTTCCATATCGTCCAATGACTAGTGGTCAGCGAGTTGCATATTTGGTAAGTGATCATTATTACAGATGAATGCATTATTTAAGCGACAATTTATATTTCAGCAAGTGCGCAATATGTTCTACGAATACGATGGCACTCTTAGTAAAGATGAGTCTGGATATTTGTTTAGTTTCCAAGACCGACGAGGAGCATCTCCATTTGCAGATACAAAAGTCAACTTAACTGGTCTGGTTGGCATTAAATCAAGGTGTGAGACCGACATGATGTGTGGCATGCCGTTGTATGACTATCGCTATTATCAACATCGTCTATCGCTTAAATGGTTGCCACGTTTCGAGCCAATTGTGCCACCAGGAGAAATGACATTGGAGCTGCTGAACAAAACCATTGTTAATTCGACAACAGCGCGCTACCAATTTCAGTTGACGGGGTCTAGCCACATGAGTTTATTCTTCCAAACATATAAAGATGTGAAAATTATTAATTGGTCATTCGTAAGTAGCTATCTCAGGACAGCTCAACCATATCACGTCTACCTCACCTATGGCATTGATGACAGCCCATACAATTTCAGTGTAGACATTTCGGTAAGATCATTATTATCACCCATCTATAATCGATTGTGTCATCAATTGAATATTTATATATTTTGATCTATTTCTTTAGAAACCTGATGGTGATTTCAATGTACCCGCCTTTCAATTGGGCGCTTCTGCTCATTTCATTGGCCACCCTGGGGATGACGAAGCTGAAAGATACGCCGCATCATTCCCAATATATTCAATTTTGGCACAGTGGCCTGCCATTTATAAAAGATACATATTTTAATTTGTGTTTTTTGTTTTTTTGTGTATTATTAATATAATAAGTAAATACAAATTTTGCAACTAATAAAATTGGTAATGATCCTCATATGTCTGTTAATATCTTGGTCATTAGGCCAGTGCTAAGTGGATCGTTAGATCTTTTCTGAAGGAAAATTGGTCTAATTAAATTTTCTATTCTAATAACAACTTTTGATCGACAGAAAAATAAATTTTGCAAGGGCTTATAATTTCTTAGAAAGTAAAAAAACTCTCTTTCCTTGCCAATCAGTATTCAACGAATTTTAATATTGTTCAAAAAATAACTGTCAGATTATCTTCTAAAAATATTTTCAACAACACATACCTTTTTTCTGTTTCTGTTTGATGAATGCGATCTAGTGTAAATGCGACCTCTGATGGTCGCCATATTGCAATTAATCTCCAAAAGTGGCAGTTCTTCATGACAAGTATCATGAAGCAGTGTAGACCGAGATACTACTACTACAAAACAGCGTCAAATGAACATGGCTATTTGATGGAAGTAGTTCCGTAGGCTGAATCTTTTAAACATTATTAAGTATAACATCAAGTGTTGATTCCTTACAGCCAAGGCAATTGCAGTTGGCTTCAGAATCCATCGGAGTCTCCGCTAACATCACAATTTTTCAATATGCGTCAATACACGTTGGAGTACACTATTTCTTAGTTTTTAATTTATTTACCATATATCAAAATATTGAAACACTGATAATTGTCACCGCAAGTAAAAAAACGCGTCACTTTACGAAACTTTTTATTTTTATACGGTTTCGTGTTGTACTGTTAAAGCTTTAAATATTTATTCAAAACATCGGCGTCACAACGATATTTACTCAGAATATCGATTGAACATTTGCGCAAAATGCTCTCTGCTTAAGTTAACATGCACTGTTAAACTCAAAATGGCAGCGTATGGTTAACATATTAGAAAATAACGCCGTCGTGGAAAAAGGTGGCTTTAACGCGCCATATTTAAATTGAAATTTAAACGTAACTTTTTATTTTTATAACGAATAAAGTATTTTTCAATCAATTACTTATTTTAAGCAAACAGAATAATGATGATTATCATCAAAGGAGATTTTAATGGTCAAAAAATAAAAAAATAGGTGATTTTATTTAAATAAAAATACATATTTATAGGCCCATATAAAAGAAATGAACAAAACTGAATAAATTAAATTGATACTGCAAAATACGAAATGGTTTTGAAAATATTCGCTTTCACTGAGTGGAGTCATTTGTTTCTACACCGCTTGGATTCGGTTTCATTGATTTCATGACTACCCGCTTATCATTGGTTTCCTGAATCATAATGGCGAGTCAATAAAAGTTAATAACTTGCGGTTATAAAGCGTACAAGTACTCGAGGATTGCGAACACTCATGAATTGTTTTGATTTCCCAAAGCGTGCATAGCAATGTATATGTATCAGATTGGGAAATACCCATTAACTGTAAAGGTACATATATATATATCGAGGTTTCTATACATTGCGTAATTTCCAGCGTTGAAAACATTCTCTTTAAAATGAAAGGAAAACATATGTATTTTACTTATCACTAATCGGACATGGGTAATAGTAATAATTAAGATAACAATTCCAAATTGGATATCAATTATTCCTTGACCACGAGCGAGACTACAAATCAAACGAAAAGGTTGGTAAACCTTTAGTGGTGTTGTTTTTTTTCTTCCTTTTTATATCGCACTCTTACATTTATCTTTATAGACCATTCAAAGTACAAATCTGTGTCGATAAAAAACAAAAACCTAGCGTCTAACTTGGCGCCCCATTGGAAAATAATTGTTAGTTGTCAAAAGATCGGCAGCGGAGCATAACGTTAGCAAGACAATAACGGCAAACAAAATGTCCTTAAACGAAAAGGACTTAAATGTAAGTGAATATTGAGAATATTGAGTATTTATTGAATATTTAATATTTAATTATATAAATGTTTATTATTTCTTTTTCTTTTTGTTGTTTTAGGGTGTTTCCTCTGCGGAAATAGATGTGGCACTCATCAATGTGCTTAAAGCGCCCAAAAATAAAAGAGTTAAGGTGCCTTGGTTTTATGCACCCGTCTTTTTGCTTCTCTGGTTTGCGCTCTTCTTTGCTGTGGTCATACCACTGTTTAGTAGTCTGCCGGATGGCGTGACCATCGCTGAGGAGGAGCAGAAGCCTGGCCAGTTTGTTGCCGAGCGAGCACAGCGTATTCTATTAGATTACGATCTCATTGGACCCAAGGTTGTGGGCAGCATTGCCAATGAGGAGACAACTGTTGCCTTTCTGGTCGATGAAGTAGAAAAAGTACGTGCTGCGATGCGACAAGATCTCTATGATCTTGAGGTGGATGTGCAACAAGCATCCGGTGCTTACATGCATTGGAATATGGTGAACATGTATCAGGGTGTCCAGAATGTGGTTGTCAAGCTAAGCACTCGTGGCTCCACAAGTGAATCGTATCTGCTGGTCAATAGCCATTTCGATTCGAAGCCCGGCAGTCCTGGCACTGGCGATGATGGCACCATGGTTATTGTTATGCTGGAGGTATTGCGACAAGTGGCCATCTCATCGGAGACATTTGAGCATCCCATTGTCTTTCTTTTTAATGGTGCCGAGGAGAATCCTTTGCAGGCTTCGCACGGCTTCATCACACAGCACAAATGGGCCAAGAACTGCAAGTAAGTAAAAAGCATTATATATATATAGCATATAGTATAATAAGCTGATTGTTAACAGGGCGCTGTTGAATTTGGAAGTCGCTGGCAGCGGAGGCCGTGATCTGTTATTCCAGGGCGGCCCAAATCATCCATGGCTAATGGAGGTAAGTTACGATGCGAATTTTGTTTCCTATCAACAGATTGTACGCGGTTCCTTTTAGATGTTTATGGCATTGTAAAAATCGCATAAAAGCTTTGGCTTTTTATGGTGAAACGATAAAAAAAACTGTTGCTCGGAAGCGTTAAGGTGACCAAAAAAAGCATACTACAATATATATTTGCTTTGTGTTTAATTTCAGTACTACAAAAACCATGCCAAACATCCATTTGCCACAACAATGGCCGAGGAAATCTTTCAGTCTGGCATTTTGCCTTCCGACACAGACTTTCGCATATTTCGCGATTATGGCCATGTGCCTGGTACGTGAATGAATTCACATTTGAATTTAGTATTCGAAAATATATTGTCTATATTTGTTTTAGGTCTGGATATTGCACAGGTTAGCAATGGCTATGTGTATCACACCGAATTTGATAACTTCGCTGCTGTGCCGCGAAACTCACTGCAGAATGCTGGAGAAAATGTGTTGCCCTTGGTGCGAGCCTTTGCCAATGCCAGCGAACTGCATGACACTGATGTGAGTGCACTGATTTCATCTGTAATCTAAGGGAATGATATTTGATGTCTGTTCTATATCTGTAGGCACATGCTGAGGGACATGCTGTGTTCTTTGATTTTCTGGGACTTTTCTTTGTTTACTACAGAGCCAGCACTGGGACAATTCTCAACTCCTGCATTGCTGCTGTAAGCATTGCACTAGTCTGTGCCTCCTTGTGGCGCATGGCTCGCGTGTCTGAGGTATCCTTGTTGAAGATCTCCGTTTGGTTTGGCATTTTGCTGGCACTTCACGTGCTGGGCATGATACTCGCCCTCGGCCTGCCGCTGCTGATGGCTGTTATGTTTGATGCCGGCGATCGATCGCTCACTTATTTCACGAACACCTGGCTAATGATTGGTCTTTTTATCTGCCCCGCCATTATTGGACTCAGTCTGCCCACAACTGTGTACTACATGTTCCGCAAGAACGTAAGTTATTAGTTGGTCAATTAACTTTGACTGTGTTTTAACTTATTTCGCATTTTATAGCTGAATATTAGCCATGCCTATCACCTTCAAATGAGTCTGCATGCCCACTGTATTGTACTATCGATTATTGCCATCATACTGACGGCGATCAGTCTGCGCACTCCTTATCTTTGCATGATATCGACGTTTTTTTACTCGGTTGCTTTGCTGATAAATCTCCTGAGCACCCTTCATGATCGAGGTAAACTAGCTCTAACTATTTGAAAACCGCTTGTGATTAATGAATTTCGTCACTGATTTACAGGATATTTCTGGGTGCTGATCATGCAAATATGTCAGCTGATGCCGTTCTTTTACTTTTGCTCACTGTTTTACATGTTCCTCGTCATTTTCATTCCCATGATGGGCCGCAATGGCAGCTCAATAAATCCTGATCTCCTGGTTTGCATATTATGTGCAGTAGGCGTTTTCTTTGCCATGGGATTTGTGGTAAGTTGAGCGGTTTTCATTAATTGCTAGTTAATTGAATAATATTGTTCTTTTTTTGCAGTCACCATTAATCAACATGTTCCGTTGGTCGAAGTTTGTTATGCTTGGATTGGGTATTATTACCTTTATATTCAGCATGATTGCCATTTCGGACGTGGGATTCCCCTATCGAGCTAAAACGAGCGTCATGAGGGTCAACTTTTTGGTAAGTTTTGTTAGCAAATAACAGTGCTTTAACTCTACACCAACTCTACACTTACGGCACACTTAGTCTTCACTATCTAAATTTATACTTTTTGTACATTAAATCTATACCAACTCTAAACTAACGCTACTTGAACCTTCACTTTAAATGACTCTACTTTAACTCTGCACTAACTCTAAATTAACTCTACATAAGTCTAATCTAACTCTAATCTAAATTTACACCAACTCTGCATTAACTCTACTATTCTTTAAAGCTACAATAACTTTACATTAACTCTACATTAACACTACACTAACTATTTATTAACTCTACGCTAACTCTAAACTAACTCTTCACTATCTTTTCTCTAACTCTACATTAATTATAAACAAACTCTACAATACCCTAACTCTACTCTACACTAACTCTTCACTAACTCCAAAAAAACTACACTAACTTTGCACTAAATCTACTCTAACTCTATTCACAGCATGTTCAACGCACTTTCTATGAATATGATGGAAGCGTTAGCATCAATGATTCTGGCTATTACTTCGACTTTCAAGACAGACGCCTTCAATATCCACTCGAGGACACAACAGTCAATTTGACAGGGCTGCACAGTATTAATGCTGATTGCGATAGGCTATTGATGTGTGGTGTTCCCTGCTTCAATCATCGCTGGTGCAAAGCACGCTCCACAGGCCACTGGCTGGAGCGTGAAGAGCCAGTGAATATACCAGGCAATGCTTCCATAGAACTTTTGGCTAAAACTGTTCAAGCTAGCAACAACACAGTTCGCTATGAGTTCGAGTTGAGTGGGCCACCACACATGGGTTTGTTCATACAACCGCTAGATGATGTGGCTGTGGCAGACTGGTCTTTTATACGAAATATGCTAGACGAACCGGAAGACTATACGTTGCCCTATCAAATATTCTTCTCATACGGCAAGGATAGCACTCCCTTGAAGTTTCACATTGACTTTGTGGTAAGTTATTTGATTGATATATTGTCTAAAGTTTATTAATTGGTTTCTTTAAATTGTAGAAATCGGATGGCAACTTTGATGTTCCCATCTTTGAGTTGGGAGTTGCGTGGCATTATGTTAGCTATGACTACAAAAGGGACGAGGATGCTATCAAATTCATAAACAGCTTTCCCAAATTTGTACATGTCATGGAATGGCCAACACTATACAAACGATATGTTCTCTAAATATATTTAATGTGTACTATAAATATACGAATTAGTATTATATTATATTAGAATATCAATTAAAATATAAATTAATTTATCACAAAGTAAAAAAATATCCGGTATCTATTAATATTTCAAAATTTAAACTTAAAATAATCAAATCTATATGAATATAACATATTAATTAACCAATAATAGAATTGAATACAATTGAAATGGGGGTGCGAAGGCAAAGTCATAAAAACATGGCTAAAATAATATGTTAGAATAAAGGCAAATTACTTGACTTAAACACAAATTAGATTCCGAAAGCTAAGAGGAAAACATATTTCGAATGGTATCTAAATTATTGTAATCTGAAAATATAGTTTATCGCTATGATGCTGCTCTTTAACAAGTTGTTTTCAGAAAATGTAGAATTCTCTGCTTGCGAAGGGATTTTATATTGTTTTATCTTACACACTTTTGAAAATAAAGTGTAATAAAGTTTATAAAAAGGCTAATTATAGTACTTTGGTGACCCCCCCTAGTCATGATTATTATGTCATAAATGGGCAAATGTGCATTGTAACCAATATAAATTGATTGTGCACTGCATACATATATTTTCTCATTCAGTTTCACTGGAAATTATCAAGAATTGATTTTACTTGTCACAGTCTTGAAGTAATTCCCTGACACGCCCATAAATGCTTTGTTGCTTTATGATCATTTCTCACTTCGTGTGGGATTCAATAAAAAACGTTTTCAATTATATAGACGCATTTGGAACACTCTAATGCCAATACTAAATGCTAGCTAATAATTAGTTTACAAATGCGAAGTAGTTAGATCAATAAATCCACCTTATTAAGAACGATAGTCGATATTATCAGAACGGAGATCCATTCATTGAGGATATGGATTGAATTGGACCCGAACCGTGTTCCAAAGTACCGAGAAATTGATTTACTCAGACATATGCATGACATGGCTTTGATATTGAAGACCATTAAATCTATATTATTATTTGGGTCCATAAATATCTTATCCTATCAGCAGTATCAGTATATAGAAATATCCAAATTATTGCAATGTGTACATATAAGTCAATGTTAAAGATATGAAATCACAGTTGATAAGTTTGATGCCAGTACATAGCTTGGTATATACTAAATTTTACTTTAAAATTAAGAGAACTTCAGTGAGATTTACTCAGTTGCCGTAAGACGTTGGACATTGCAGGTGCTGCCAACATGGAGAACGGAAAGGATAAAACCGTAGGATAATTGGATATAGCTAAATCAAATATATATATTAAAGTGTTACTTTTACTAATTCAGGAATTGGAGGTGGAAATGGATAACGACAATACCATCATTGAGTGGACTGAGAAGGATAAACGCACAAAGCCGCTGCCATGGTACTATGCACCCAGTTATTTGCTCATCTGGGTAGCATTATTCTTTGCGGTGGTCTTTCCGCTCTTCAATTATTTGCCCACGGCCATAAAGATCGAGGAGGAAGCCAGCAAACCGGGACAATTTGTTGCGGAGCGTGCTCAACAAATCCTCTTGGAATTGGATCGCATGGGACCCAAGATTGTGGGCGATGAGATGAATGAGAAGACTATGGTGGAGTTTCTGCTTAACAAGATCGAATCAGTGCGTCAGGTAATGCGCAGCGATATCTACGAGCTGGAAGTGGATGTGCAACGGGCATCGGGAGCATATTTGCATTGGGAGATGATCAACATGTATCAGGCTGTGCAGAATGTCATTGTTAAGCTGAGCACAAGGAGTTCCAATAGCACATCGTATCTACTGATCAACAGTCACTACGACTCGAAGCCAGGGAGTGTGGGTGAGTTATGAATAGAAGTCAAAGTGTATGGAGTGAAGCTTACCTTGTTCATACTCCAGGTACTGGAGATGCTGGTTTCATGGTTGTGACAATGCTGGAGGTGATGCGTCAATTGGCCACATCAGAGGAAACCTTTGAGCATCCGGTTGTGTTTCTGTTCAATGGTGCCGAGGAACAGCCGCTGCAGGGTTCGCATGCCTTCATCTCCCAACACAAATGGTCGCCCAACTGCAAGTGAGTCAAAGCTGGAAAATATGTTACTCAGATATCATAAAAGAATCTACTTTTAGAGCGCTAATCAACCTGGACTCTTGTGGCGCTGGAGGGCGTGAGATTCTCTTTCAGGGCGGTCCCAATCATCCTTGGTTAATGCGTGTAAGTCTTCTGCAGCTCACGTAGTCCATCTCTTATCGGTTGTACTACATATTTTATGGCTGCCATATACGCTAATCAACGATATCAGCTTATCTAATCAATATAACTTTCAATTGCAGCATTACAGGGAAGGCGCTAAGCATCCTTTTGCCACCACAATGGCTGAGGAAGTTTTTCAGGCTGGCATTATTCCTTCCGACACGGACTTTCGCATCTTCCGTGACTTTGGTCCAGTGCCAGGTGAGCTTAGCTATAGTTACATTCTAAGAAGAATCTAATTGATCTCTTTGCTAATCAGGTCTGGATATGGCTGGCGTATACAATGGCTTTGTCTACCACACCAAATACGATCGTTTTAATGTAATATCCCGCGCATCCTTACAAAACACCGGTGAGAATTTGCTGTCTCTCGTGCGAAGTTTCTGCAATGCTGAAGAGATGCATGATACTGAGGTAGGTTCGTTTATCGCAAATCGTTAATTACTTTATACAACACATTCGCTATAAAGATACGCAACACAATCTTTATGACAACTAGGCACACTCCGCTGGCCATTCGGTATTCTTTGATTTCCTGGGTCTGTTCTTCGTCTACTATTTGGAGTCCACGGGCATTGCGTTAAATATATGCTTTGCCTTTGCTGGCCTGATCCTCGTGTGTGTCTCACTCTGGCGCATGACCAAGACAACGGATCTTAGCATCGGCTCTGTGGCTGGTGAATTTGGCATACTCTTCCTTTTGGAGTTGGCTGGATTTATACTTGCTCTCGGCTTGCCGCTGCTCATGTCGGTATTCTACGATGCCGGAGATCGGACGATGACGTATCTCACCAACAGTTGGCTGGTGATTGGACTCTTCATTTGCCCATCGCTCATCGGTCTGGTGCTGCCGTTCACCTTGTATTACACTCTACGACCCAGCGTAAGTAAAACTTCAGCTGAAGTAAAATATATAATTTATGTCTGATATTTGTAGAAGAAAATACCGCATCCATATCACTTGCAAATGGCTGGACATGCTCATTGTGTACTGCTCGCTGTGCTGTGCATCATCATCACAGCTGTCAGCATTCGCAGTGCATATCTCTGCATGATCTCCTTGCTCTTCTATGTCGGTGCACTGATCATCAATTTGGTCAGCAAGTTACATGATCGCGGTAAGCTTTATTACACTCATCATATCTTAGAATTAAATTGAGTTCCTTCCATTATTTACAGGCTACTATTGGTCGATCTTGATGGCTGTGTGCCAGGCAATGCCCTTCCTTTACTTCAGCTACTTGTTTCACTCTTTCCTCGTCATCGTCATTCCCATGACAGCACGCAAAGGTACCGAGGTTAATCCCGATATGCTCATCGCTTTGCTATGTGCTATGGGAACTATATTTGCCTTTGGCTTCGTGGTAAGTTATTAGTAAGAAAAGACGTCACACTTACAGAGTCAACAATTCTCTATCAATCTATAGCAATTAGTTTATTTTATTACTATTTAGACTTCAATATGTCTCCAAAGAGAATTTTCACCTAAAGAATTCGAAACCTGTCCGAAAATTATAATACCTCCAGCTCATAGAAATGTCCTCTATGAAAACTATTACCATTTTCATAGAAAGCATTTAAGTATATCTTTTATTAGCCATACATTAAAGTTAACTATTTATTAACTGTTTTGGTAAAGTACAATAGAAAGTTAGGATACAAAATTGTCTATATTATATTATCACTGTTTTACAATTTAAGATTTTAAATTAAATCTTAGAGGACTCCAAAGATAACTTTTCCATAATAACGAACAAAATTTCTCCTTTATGCAATAGATTCTAATTTATTTTTCGATTGTTATAAAAATTTCAAAATTAGTTTATATTTTCTTTCATTTAGTGATCGTACCTTTACTTAAACATTAATATTAAAATAGAAATAATTTCTTTATCCAATCTCAAATTACATATCTTTATTTCTTCCTTTTTTAGGCTCCTCTTATAAATATTTTCCGCCGTCCAAACTGCATGATTGGTGGCTTGGCGCTGATTATGTTCATATTCTGCATGATATCCGTATCCGAAGTGGGTTTCCCCTATCGCGCCAAGACGAATGTGATGCGTGTTAACTTTTTGGTAAGCCCATTGATTACATAATATAATTAAAAGACTCTTGATCAATTTCTCTCTTTATTACAGCAAGTGCATCGAAGATTCTATGAGTACGATGGTTCGCTCAGTTTAGATGATTCGGGCTACTACTTTGATCTGCAGGATCGTCGCCTGGAGCTGCCATTGCGCGACACAATGGACTTTAGTGAATTGATCAGTCTGGAGAATGTCTGCGACACCCAAATGATGTGTGGAGTGCCGTGTTTCAATCATCGCTGGTGCGAGGCACGCAAAGCGGCACGTTGGCTGCCACGCAAAGAGACCGTTGAGGTGCCCGGTACCACAACATTGGAGCTGCTCAATAAGACAGTGCTGGAAGGCGGCTATACGGTTCGATATGAGTTTAAATTGACGGGTCCAGCTCGTATGAGTGTCTTCCTGAAGCCAATGGATGGTGTCAAGATGGTGGACTGGTCATTCTTGAGAGGAATGCTAGACAATCCGGGCACCTATAAGCCACCGTATCACATATTCTTTGCCTGGGGCGTGGACGATTCACCCATAGAGTTTTATCTGGAGCTGGCGGTAAGTATTAAAAGGAAACCGGATATATATTAAAGATAATTGAATTTATTTATTGAATATTTACAGAAGACGAATGGCAATTTCGATGAGCCGGTGTTTGAAATCGGCATCTCGGGTCATTATCTAAGCAATCTCCATAAGCGCGATGCTGTGAGCACACAGTTTATTGACGATTTGCCAGTTTTTGTGCATGCCATGGAGTGGCCAGCTTCCTATGATCGCTACATATATTAACACACATTGATATCCATTCAGAATAATAACATGTTAAGTAAATATATGTATGTTATAGGGAAAGAACATTTTGTACGTTAAGCACACACCAACAACAAGACTCCAATTGTTTACTCTTCTTGGTGTTGCGCCCATCTTCTTGAAAAAGACAAGACAAGTCAAACAAAGCCCTTTGAATTGGGCTGCATTGCATAAGGCATTTGGGACAAACATTTATGGATAAAACAAATACAAGAAAAACAAAAAAAAAACATTTGTGTAAACAACACACTGTGCATTTCATTCATTGCCGTGGGGTATAAAAAGTACTGGCATGGGACATGGAAAGACACACTTCGATCTTGGCAACAGTCAAAGCAAAGCTCAAAGCCAAAAAAGCATTAACATGAAATTCCTGGTTGTCTTCATCTTTGCCGTGACGATGTTCGTTGCAGTTCAGGCCCAATCGACGGAAAGCATTACGAGTTTGATCAACGACATCGAATCCGAGCTGGAAGATTATGACGATACTAGCAGCTATTCTTCGTACTCCACATATCCCAGCTCCTATTATTCATCCTATACCTCAACGGATGTGACGACAGCCAAGCCCTTCAAGCAGCAAATTCTGTCGATGCTCTTCAACAAGAAGGGATAAGTGAATCATCCAAGCGACCTGCCTGCCACAAATTCAACAATGAGAATGTAAATCCTATTTATCCCAAAATAAAATTATAATTAATATAAATGATAATCTGTGCGAGTATTTGTGGGGTGGTACATTTGAAGGGCACTTGACATTTACTATGCCAATTGACCCAGGCAAATGAGGGCTCATTAACGCCTTTGGTCAAATTGATGCAACTGAGCGCCTCCCTGAGAGCACGACTAACCGCATGCCACCTCCAACAAAGGTCATGAGACAGTCGGACGGACAGACAGTGAGAGAGAGACGAAGAGTCGGAGAGACAGACTGGTAAACAGCAAGCAAACTACATAGCAGCTAGACATGATCATGGTCAGGTGGCGTGGCAACTCTACTACATAATCGTATAATGGTAATCGTATAATGATGTTGTGTCGTTGCCGCCTCCACTTGCGATGGCTATTGATGGGACGGCTTCAGATTGCGCAATTTCAAATGGCTCTAACTCTTGGTCTGAGAGTCTGAGTGTGAGTCTGAGTATGAGTGTGAGTGTGAGTGTGGATGGCACATCAGAACGCAGTTAATGCTAAAGTTAAATGTCTAAAAATGTAGCTGACAAATTGATTTGAAATGCAATACGTGTTCTTTGAATGCCATCATACAAGTTTACCACTCCATCACAACTGACCAAAGTGCATATTCAGATATAGCACATCGTGAGCGATAAACCATGACTTCTGATCTGTGTGAGAATATTTCATAAATACATAATTTACTCAACATTATCAAAAGTGTAAGACGCTAGCTAGTACAAATAAATCACGAAATTAATATGAAAGATTATTTATGATTTAAAAATTAAAATCATTTGTCAAAGTTTATTATTTAGTTAAAGATAGAAATAAAATTCGTCAAAGCTTATCAAAAAGAATGCTGTATAAATGCTCTGTAGATTTAATTTTTAGGAATAATTAATACACTTTTTCTTTTGTTTTTAAAATGTTGTTAGTTTTTTTATCGCTAAATTTAATTGAAATGTCATTATAATATTGAACTTTTGTTTATTCATTACTTACCATACCTTAATATTTATACATTATATTTTATATCTGAGATACTTAATTATTTTGATTAGTTCATTTTCTCAGAAATTGTTTTATTACGGCATTATTGTATTGTATCATAAACTAGTTCATAAATAATTTGTATTTAATTTGATTAGTCGTAACTATAAATATACCTAATTTACCACAAAAGGTAGAGAGCACCTCCCAGCGCGCAGCTGATCATGTTATAAGTTGTAAACAATTTTCTCGACAAATTGCAGATTTGTTCATATTGCCACAACACGCGAACAATGCACTTGAAGAAGTCTGAAGAGTCTGAAGAAGATTTAATCATTTGGGCAGGCTGTGAGCTTGGCTTCTGATCTGTGCAACTGCAAAATGCTAAGCACTCATCAATGGTCGCTCTGTTGCACTGTGGCACTGTGGCAAGCGTGGCAAGAGGCAAATGTAAAGTTCAAGCAGCAACTCGTACTCAGATGCTGTGCGGCTGATTCAAGTTTTTGCTATAAATATGCAAACCTTTGCAGTTGCCAGCCACAGTTGCAAGTTCCACGTCAGTGCCCCAACAACACAAGGATATACATCTCAGCCCATGCAGAACCTAGTAAGTTCAATTGCATTTCGACTTTATTCGTGTTGCTTAAATCATTGTTTATCTATCTATCTACAGCAGCTGTTAAGTGTTGCAGCCTTGCTGCTATGCGCTGCCATCGCTCAAGCACGACCACAAGGACCTGCCACAGAGCCGATCAAGATCTTGCGGCAGGAGCAGGAGGTCAACTTTGATGGCTCCTACAAGTATGGCTATGAGACCGAAAATGGCATCAATGTGGAGGAGGAGGGTTATCTCAAGAATGCGGGCACCGACAATGCAGGACCGGTGAGTCAACTCAATGCTACGTAATCCGACCTTAAGTCCCCACACAACAACCATTTGGCATTTGCAACTGCCTCACGAAATTGCCCCGTGGCTGACAAATTGCTCAAGTCATTGTAATTAGCTGCATCTGTGCATTCCACTGTGCTCTTTTCGATTTTTGGTGGTCACAGGTCGCACAGGGCTTCTACTCCTACACGGCACCCGATGGCACTCCCATTCGGATCACCTATGTGGCCGATGAGAACGGCTTCCAGCCGCAGGGCGATCATTTGCCGACAGCACCGCCCATTCCACCAGCCATACAGCGGGCCTTGGATTACATTGCCACCGCTCCACCACCGCCAGCTGAATCACAAAGTTACACCGCACGCAGAGGCTAACTATCCATACTGATGGCAGTAAAGGGAGGCAGAGACAACCGCAGAGATTTGTTATTTAAAGCTTAGTGCACACATGTACATATTATGCAAAATTAATAAACTGTATAGAATGAATAATTATTGGGTTTTCTAAGCTGAGCTCACAGCTCAAATATGCAAAGCGAGACAACAATGTAGCGACTAGATCATGAGCTATTGACCTCTGAGAGGCTCAATTAGCACACTATTTTTGCTTGCCCTGCTGTTGACTAAAAATATATTCAAATATTTTAATTTGTTTCACATTTATTGACTTTATTGACTATAACGTAGTGGGAGATCGAAATGACTATTTAGATTCTATACGTATCTTTACAAATATATTTGAAGTAGACAGACAAATTCAACACATCAATAACGTCAGTGAAAAATGTGTTGCATACTTTCAGGTCGTTTCTTAAACTGCAGTAAGAGTAGCACACTTAATTATTTTTTTTAGTATGCTAGTAAAAGATAATTATTTTAGGAAGTAGTTAAAAATAGTTACAAATTATATTTTTTATCAGATACATCATCATGTTCAAACCATTCTTTCCAAAATAGTTTGCTTTCTCACATAGTCATTACTCTAAACATAAAATAAAAATCATTGCATACTTCCAGGCACACCATAAAATGGTTTTAGTCTGCGCTAAGTGTGTGGCAATTTATAATTCGTTTATTTTTGCAACCAAACTTTGCCAAAATTTATTAATGCCTAGAGAAATGTCAGCGTTTCCGTATGGCTGGGACAATGATCGTATAATTTATTCAATTGATCGTTATAAGAAGAATGGCCCATCAGTTTACGAGGCTATTCTCATTGCGTGTGAGGCGTAGTGTCTGCCTTCCAGAAAATATGAAGTAAACGCCTCGTAAATCACAGTGCTTAATAGATCTAGTTTTGAGCGCTTCGCAAATAGTTGTCGCATCAGCTCCGAGTTATCCGGTTAGACGGTTAGCCATATAGATATAGCCATATAATCATTTGGCCACTTACTCATTGTGTCATTTAGCCAGTTGACCATAGCACACATCTACACACAAAAAACGATTGGTTCTTTCGGCAAGAATCTCACGTATATAAAGCTCGGATTGTGGCCAGAACTGCTCATTGCTGATTAGTGAAGATGCTGCGTCTAACGGTAAGTTTAACTCCAGATGCTATAGACGCTCGATAGTAAAGGCTTGGTGTTTTCCATAGATTCTCCTGTTGATTTGCGCTGCTTTTGCGCTGGCCCAAAATGATGGTCGCTATCGTCCTGAGCCGAGAGTGGCGCCTATTGGAAGGGCTCGCTCCGGTAACAATGATGGACGCTATGTGCCCGTGAATGATGGCAGATATCGCGGCGGCAACGATGGGCGTTATGTGCATCAGGACAACAAGTACGAGCACGATAATCGTCCTGGCGGAGATTACACTGGCAGCAACAATCCCTACATCAATGACAAGAACCGATTCGGTGGAGCAGGACGTGGCGGCGGCGCTGGTGGTGGACAAAATGCCAATGGTGTGGTAACGGTGCCAATGGTGCTAATGGTGGTGCCAGGACTACTGTTGTGCAGCCTCGTCCTACTGTTGCTCGTGTGGCGCCCGTTGTGGTCGATCAGCGTCCCAATTTGCCACAAGGCACTGGCACAGGCATTGGCAAAGGTGGCTTCGCCATCATACGCCAAGAAGGAGAAGTGCAGCCTGATGGCTACAACTATCTGTGAGTAAATTAGTTGAAATTTCAATTCGTATTCTTTCATTTTCTCATCCTCAACAGCTATGAGACGGAAAATGGCATTCTCGGCGAGGAGAGCGGACGCATTGAGAAGCAGACGGAAGGCGATGCTATTCGCTCCCAGGGTTTCTATCATTACACTGGCGATGATGGTTTGCTCTATCGCGTGGACTACGTGGCAGATGAGAATGGATTCGTGCCTGTGGGTGAACACATTCCCAAGGTGCCCGAACATATTCCCAGGCTGCTGGCCTATCTGAAGGAGAAGGGCGCGTTGTAACTTAAAGTTAAGAGCTCAAATTAATTGTTGGTTATTGCTTTGAAATAAACGAATTTATGTGAAAAATTAAATTTTCCTTTTGCTTTCATCCTATAATTGTTATTTTCAATGTGAGCGACTGACATTTGTATATTTTTAAAATAATATTTTATATTAAAATTGATAATAATTGTATTTAAATACAAGCAACACATTTAAATAGTTTTATTCATTTTATTATTTCGATTTTTATATTTTTATTAAGATATAGTACATGCAAAGAATTTTTTTCAAGGGAGTGTTTGGCGTATACGTATTTTTTATTTAAGTCGCAGCTTAGTTAAGTGTTGGCAGGATGCGTTGCTGTATATATTCCAGCACATTATTTATGGTAGATTGCAGTTTAGCAGGCTAAAAGAAAATTATAGATTGAGTGAAGTAAATTAACAAGGATTTTATGCTTACATCCTGCTCGGTATCGATGTTCGATTGTTCCAGCGGCTGCGGAGCTTCCTCTGCATAATTCGTTTGTTGCTGCTCTGTGGCACAGTTTGGATCAGCTGCTGGCTGCTCGTAGTCGTAGGCTGGTTGAGCTGGCTGAGCTGGCTGTGAAGCCGCATCGGTGTCCCAGAGCTTGTTCTCGTTCACATATTTGTATTGTTGCTGCTCCTCGTTGCTGCCGTCACCATCGCGCACCCATTCGAATTGGATAATCTGCCAGCCAGTGCCATTGTAGTTGAAGTCAATCATGAAACGCAGATGATCACGTGGACCCAAGGCAAACTCATCATTCGCCTGCTGCACACTGGCCACCAGCTGCTCCTCCGCTTGCCTGAAGATGCCTCGCAAATCATTGGCATAAGGCAGACCACGATCCCCGTAGCCGCCATCGTATGGCCTCGGATCATGACGATACTTGCCACTGTTATCCGGCACATACCAACCTCCTGCACCGTGCAGCTGATGCACGTAGTGTCCTGGCCTTGGAGGAGAAGTGGGCAGTGGCACCTGCTCCTCATCAGCTCCTTGCGCCGAGTGCTGAGCCAGCAATCCTAGCAGCAATGCAATGAACAAGCTTCTGTGCATTTCGACTCGTCGACACGTTGAATGCGTTTAACTGAAGTCAATAGAAGCACCGGCCAGGTTAGTTTCAGCTACGGTATTCAGTACTAATTGCATGTGGGTAGCTAATTAATTGTCTAGTTTTATTAACACAAGATGTCACTGCTTAATTATTTAATTAGCTGCAACCAGTTGCTCCACAAGTCAGTCAACAGTCAACTGTCAGCTGGTTGCAGCGCCTACAACTAACGGATGTTAATTGAAATTCTTTGCATACTAACAAGCCATAAAGTGACTTCGAAGATGCTCATCTAACGCAACTTGTTTTCATTGGTAGCACCCAATTGCCTTTGACCTTTTGAACGCCAGCGAAAATCTGAAATCTGTAATCTGAGCGGAACACGTACGAACATTGACAGTTCTACGGTAATCTGATGCGATCCGATTTGGGTGGGGAAAATCTACCAAACTGTGCTTCAACTTAAGTCTTTAATATACATATAATTGTAATTATTTTATTTTTCTTCCAGCGAAAAGCTGAAATCTGTAATATAAGCGGAATACGTAAAACTCATAGACAGTAAACCGATGCGATTAGATCTGATGGAAAGAATCTACAAAAAAGTGTGAGTCTAATAAATAATGAAAATAATTTAAATCCTCTTCTCTTCCTGCTGGGAAAAATCATCAAAAATTTGCCTAAACTTACAAGTTTTTCCATAGAGTTAAGTAAATCATTGAAACTATTAAAAAACTTGAATATATAAATACTTTTCTATTTCTTTCACCTTTCTAAGCTTATCGAAATTCCTGACTTAATAGGTGTGTCAAGTGTTTATAATCGTCTTTTAGAATGTCGGAAGTTTTCGAAAGCGTACGAGAAATGAATTAATCTGTTGAGTTTCCGCTGTGGGGCAATTTGTTAACATTTCATCAGATTTGATAGGATTATAGTTAATTAGTGTCGTTTAAATCAAATTTAACGCTCATAATAAACAATAAAACGATCGTTTGTCTTAATGGGCATTAATAATAACTGGCGATCAATCAAAACGTGTGTGGTCAGCACTCATCAATCATCAGCCAGTTTAGGTACCGACATAAAAAAGCAAAACAAAATGAAATCAACCAACAACAAGCAACAACAATATGAATGAAAACCAGATAAAATCGAAAGCTGAAACGCCCTCAAAAGTTGGTAGCTGAGGTGATGAACTTCACTCTGAACTTGTCTACGGAACTTTAACCTATCACCTTGCATACTTGTGTGATGAATCTATTAATTGAAAGACTATAGAAATTCAAATATGATTCAAAGAGGAAAACAATATCAGATCTATCTATCTGATAAACGGGGAAGTAGCGGCAAAACCTTGAAAAGCTTTTACCATTAATATTTGTAATATACAAGTTAGAAAGCATCAGTTGAGTGTGCTCGACTATGAGATACCCGCTACCCACAAGGCGGGTAAAAAAGGTCTGTTTTATTCTTAAAATATACAAAATTAATATACAGAAAAATACTAAAATATACCGAAGCTGTATTTGGTACATCAATATACTATTAATTTCAAAATATACCAAATCTATAAAAACATCTACAGCAATGTTTTTGCGTATTCATAATACCCTTCTTACCTACGGGTAGTGGATATAAACACGCCCTAAAAATACTATAAAAATGTAACTGAGACAATTTTTGAAGCCGGAAAGTTTCCATAGACATAAATATACGTATGTATATGGATATTTTTATAGAATCGAAGTAATAAAACCATACAAGACAATGGTAAAATTCGATACACGCTCCACGAACAACTGAACGTTAAATTGTTGTTTATGTAAATATCAATCTGGATTCTTTATAAAACAATAAAATATTCAAATCACAGCACACAGACACAAAAATAAGTACGAATGTAAGTATAAAGATGTATACGATATTTGTATTTAAATCTGTTGAGTTTTGGGGCTGAGTTAATCCAAACAATATCATGCGTAATTTGGTGCTTTCCAATTAATGAATTTCAAATTGTTGTGAACTCGGCTACCTCATTAAAATCATTCAAATGTGACAAATGCTAACAGAATTCATTGGGTGCAAAAAAAAAAAATAATTAAACAAATCGAAACAGGCGCCAATTAAATTATTATTTTTCTTCTTCTCTGACAGATTGCAATATTTATTTAATTGCATTTTTGCGGTGGCGCCCAGAGGCCTAGACGCTGATTTCTGGTAGGAAGCGTATCTTGGCCAATAAAAGTAATACACACTACACAACCTTGAACTTAGCTTTACATGGAATTGAAATTCCTGTAGGGTGACACAACGAAATTGTATTTCATTTAAATACTAAATAACAAAAAAAACAACAACAAAAAAATAAACAAACAGGCAAATCAGAAATAAGGTAAAAAACAATTCAATGTTTCACACTCAGGGCGAGCTGTGAATTTATTTAGATGGGATTTTTCCTTTTTATCTCATAAAATACCAGATAACATTAAAGACAAGATAAAACATTAATATTTAATTTATTTAGCACCTACTGATAAAAATCATGCGCAAACGCCGAAAGCGCCTCAAAATTTATAACAATATCGGATTACTTCGGTGCTTTGAACTTTTTTGATATTTTAAAGCGTTTTCTACGCCCACCGGCAAATAAATTTGAGTAACAATAATATCAATATCAATATAATCGAATGTATATGTAAGGATACACAGTATTGGACGAGATTTGTATCTAATTAAGCGCCAAAGCGATTGGTAATTTGTTGTATTGTTTTCCAAATGCGATTCGTGTGACGCCCTGAAACAAAATTTAAGATCAGCGTTTACATTGCATTTTGTACTTTGTATTTTGTATTTAGTAAATTAATTTGTTGCCCAAAACAACAAATGCGAACAATTAATGCCACAAATCATTTCACTTAATTGAATCAATTAAATGTGCTTACCCCAAGTGCTACCCAAAGTCATCCATCTATTCAGCAATCAGCTACCATTTCGCATTCGTGTGGGCAAAACTCGCTTTTGGGCTCACAATATTTATAGGCAGCGAGGAACTCTAAAAATGAAATGAAATTGAAGTGAATATATAGATCGAGTGATAATTAAACAAACTGAAGTGAACTCTCTGAAACTGAAACCTGTTGAAAAGACAAATCAAACAGAGTTTTACTTATTCAGATTGAGATTCAGTCATCGAAGTATCGAAACGACGAAAAACCCACGCCTAAAAGTAATTTATGGCAATTTATGGATTAAACCTCAATTCTCAATACCCGCCCTATAAAGATTTCAATTGCCGCACAATTGCTGTCAGACGGCAACGGCAACGAAATCCAGGTGAAAATACCCCTAAATCATAAGTGTTTAGAGATGTATTGAAACCGGGATTTAACTACATGAAATGCCCCTGACACTGACAGGCACGGGGTCATCAAACATTATGAACGTTATACACAAAGAAACGTAATAAATAAATCAAAATTTATAACACACATAAAAATATTTGTATTACTGCATGAGAGTCAAATTTCAATTCCAAGAATTAAAACAAGATAAGCTGACTGGGAGAAGGCCTCAGAATAGATGACATTTTGAATGATTTTCTCGTTATTCAATATTAATTAGCATGTAGAATTAAGCGATTTTATAAAGAAACATCGACAACGTAGAATTTTAAAATTTCATACTAATACTATAAAATTTAATACTGTTACTTTGATTTAAATACGCAATTTATTAATTGCACTTTGTGCAGATGAATCTCTATAAAGTATACAGACAGAAAAAGTATCTCTGACCTCTCAAAATATATACATTTTTAATCAGCGCTTTGCGCTGGTAAACAATCTCGCATATTTTATATTCTATGGTGTATTTCCAAGAAATTAATGTGTAAATATACTTGTAGTATACTTTAATATTTGGAGTATATTAAATTAGTATACTTTTACCAATTTACCGCACTGTTTTATTTGCTAAACTTAATCAATAATAATTCTTACTTCTTACTAATAAAAATGTTATAAATTCACATTTTATATTTTAATACTTGTGATATATTAGAGTGGAATTCTTTTAATATAATACCGCAATGTTGTCTTAACTAAAGTAAAAATCACTCACAAACTTGTATTTGTTTAAAAATTCGTATTCATGTATTCACTCAATACATAAGCAAATTATTATTTAGGATAGGAATATTTGTGGTATATTACTTAGCAATGTTTTGTTTATTAAAGTAAAAATCATTTACAGATCTTTCATGCTTGAAACTTGAAACATAAGCAAATGGTTTTAGTATAACTTAGTATGTGTGGTATATTAATTTGGTATATTTTTACAATAATACCGCACTGTTGTGTTTGCTTAAGTTTGACTAATTTCCGAACCGTGGACATTATTAAATATTTATATTTATATTCATGTTAAATTAATCACTTGCTATATAATCAAATGATTGAGCACAGGCTCTCAATGCTTCCTTTAAAGATTAAAAGTTAAACCACACATCATTTGTATGTGGTTTGAACGCATAAGTGCAGAACATATCATACATATGTATACTTGTACAGAAAGTCAGAGAGAACTAAATATAAATGTATGGTAAAACAAAAATAAAACTCAACCGATCCCATCCGATCCGCTCCGAAACGAACCGGACGTTTAGTCATAAGAACAGTGTGAAATTCGTGATAAACTGAAGTCGTACACTGAGCAGCTAGTTCTTATTCAGACTTCACACTCGAAGCGCGCACTCGTAGTCAATGTACTCGAATTATAGCAAAGTGCATTTCTACAATAGCTGAGCATAATGATATGCAGTAGTAGTCTCTCGATTATCACTGGTCTCGCAGTACTTGCGACGCTTGTCAACAGCTGCCGGGCAGCTGAGATACTGCAGTGCTATGAGTGCTTTGAGGAAGGCCTTTTCGTTGAGCGGGGTCCACGTCCGGCGTGCTCGAAGCTGACAGATTCTCCAAAATTCAAAGTGAATTGCCCCAACTCAACGATGTGTGTCAAAGAGATGCATAGCATCAATTTGCTCAACGGCCAGAGGAGAACAATGGAGCGAAGAGGATGTGCCAGGCAGGTGAATGTGACGCAAGTGCTTAGAAATAGAATTTGGGAGGATGTTCCCTTTGTCGCTGAGCCCTACAAGGAGGAGTGCATGGAGCTGCCAACGGAGATGTTGACATCGACAATTAAACGCTGCTACTGTCGGGGCAACTTGTGCAACTCGTCAACGCGGCTTCAGCTGAGCTTCAACAACAACAACAACAGCCTGATTAAGATAGTGTGTGTTATGTTCCTGTTAAGCAACTTACGGCTAATCACTGTGATCTAAATGTCCGATTAGATGGATGTATATGGTATTAATCGCTAGGAAATAAATGTATAAGAACACCAAAAGCAATTCCGTACTCTAGCTATAATTAATTTAAAGAAGATTATAGATTAATGCTGCATTATGATTAATACAGTAAATAAATGTTAGAACAACAAGTATTTGTGTTGTGTATGTATATTTATTTAACATTCCCCAAGCACGAAAGAAAGTGTGAAATTCTTTTGGCCAAATTGCGACTCAAGGTCAATGCCAAGACACAAGTCGCGATTGTGAATCAGCGGGAAGCCGCATTTAGTCAATACAGGCTGCATTCCGAATGCCCAATCAAATTGAACTTGTAATTGATTAAAAGCCAGCATATTTAAATATATTTATCAAGTATTTGCGATTTTTATGAATGCCACAATTATACTTAATAAACGTATGCGTATGATTCAAAGATCAACCATATAAATAATATACCTAAAACAAAAGCAAAAGCAAAACCAAAAGTCAGAGTCAGAGTCACAACAAAGCAGCAACTAAATGAAATTCCAGCCACGCGACGTGATTCACAGTGCGAGAGTATCTTTTTTTTTCGGCTTCAACTTCGGCTTCGGCTGCGAAGCGATTCAGATCGGATCAGATCGGATTGGATCGTATCGAAATGGCTGAGCTCTCGAGTTCAGTGTACGACCTTTGCAGTGCAGTGACTGTGACGCCACCAATAACCAACCAACAAAAAAAAAAAACAAACCTCCACCCGCCTCGGCCCGCAGGATTGTCTCTGACTCTGGCTTAGTCTGCGATGCTCAAGCTCAAGCTCAAGCTCTCTGGCTTTTTAATCACTGTTTATGTTTATTGTTGCAATTAATCGCCTTAAGCCGGCAGCCATAAAAGATATGCTTAGCAACCAGCAGCCTTAGGTTATGTACCAAAAATCCCGTTAAGCTAAGGACACATAGCAAGCTGCGATGCTACACAATTAAATTGAATTTTGTCAACATTTTTCTTCTTCATCGTCTTGCTTGCTGATTTCGAATTCAATTCCGGTTCTACATACATACATAGTACATACTACACATCATAAAGTACATATACATACAAGTATGCTGCTCATATCGCGAGGCAGAGACCAAGCCCCGAGTCGCAGCTTCGTTTAAATTAATGCATTTCAAGTTGTGGCAGGCGCGCGCTATATGCATGATTTTATTATTGTTGTTGCTGTTTTTGTTGATGTTGATTTCAATTTGTTGTTGTTTCCGCTGGTTTTTGGTTAATTTATGATTTCATTACGGCACTTTTATGGCGCTTCCGAGTGCCTCAGGTAGTTGTTGTCTTGGATAGCGATCTGCCACAACGATGTTGTCATCGGTTCCAGTTCCCCCAACAACTCAACTACAGCTACAACAATGTGCTACGATTAAAAATGGCATGCCTCGAATTTCGTAGATGACATTAAATATTTGCATATACATATCCTGTAATTAAGCTCAACACACAGAGAGAGAAAGAAGAGACACAGACAAAAATAAGGCTTTAACTCATGGATTTGCCTCATAAAACTAAACCGTTAACATTAAGTTTAACGCGAAGCTAAAAATAACTTTACTTGCACTGGAAACCAAGCGACTTTTTTTTGGCTACTTTTATAATATGTGCTAATTATTTTAACTTAATTTTTGTTGAGTACAATTAAACTCTCAGTTTTGCTAAAATTTTGACGAATAAGGAATTCAAGTTTAGTCACGATTTTTATTTAAAACGGCATAGCTTCATTTCTTTTGGGTGTTTTTGTTTATGAATATTATTTATTTAAATGTTAACAGCAGGTAAAATTAAGTTATAGGCAACAATAATACGGGCAAAAAACGTGAAAAAATATATATTAGCATAACAAACGTGGCCCTATTTAGACTTAAGACTTTTGCTTTCCACACTAGATCTTAACGGTCTATTGTTCTATACATTCGGTGTAGTTAGAAGGACTGATCGTAACGAAAATAAAAGTTCATTATATATATTTAAAGCTAAATTGATTTTGTGTATTTTATTTCGAATCGGAATCAAATACTTAATATAAATGTATATACAACTTTTCTTTTTAAATCAAGTCAAATTAGCATTCAAATTATTTCAAATAAAGATTTCAAATGAAGGGTTCCTGGAATTTAAAAGAACGCTAAATTTAGTTAATTGATGCAAAAATTTTAAAATTCACATATGGAGACTTTCGATAACTATTTAAATATATTCGAAATTTTTTCAATAAATTTAAATTAATTTGAATATATACATCAATTTTGATAATACGGTTATTAAAGAGTATTACATATAATATATATGTAAATAATATATAAAAAGTTAATACAACATCATATCAACTTTTAATACACAATAATTATATTAATTACTAGACAAATCTGTCGTATGTCTAAAGGCAGATTAGAATGCCAAGAATTCAAAAAATGTCGACATTTTGTCGTTAATCTTTGATTTCAATGAAATGCGTAAATTGAACTCTGATTATCGATAAATGCAATTAAAAACAATGACTATTTCGTCTGATTCAGGAGAATGCAAATGACGTATTTTTGGGGAAGTTGGCCGATAACGCAAATGATTCATTCATTAAAATGACTCGAAGATGGAGTCCTTGATTGGTTCTAAGATGCGTCAATGAAATTTAAGATGAAGACGAAGCAATGCGTAATTTGTGAGGCAGAGATGAATGCCAAGGGTGCAATGGCATTCAATGCATATAAAATTTACGAATTATTTAATTGAATTAATTAGTAATTAAAATTATTGGCAAATATGCGATCATTTGAATACGGCGCAAAGGTGACACCAACAAATTTCGAAATGAATACATAAATAAAAAATGAGGTATACAGCAGATGCATATAACAAATAATAAAATGAGAAAAGCAACAACAACAACAGTAACAACAATAACAATAAGCAAATTAACAACAATAAGAAGCAGAGAGATCGTCATGTGTCTAAATTAAAGGGAGCGCAGCTGAAGACGATATGGTTTTTTTTTTTTTTTTTTTTTGATTTTCGAGTACTCAAACTCGCATTCGTATTGAACTGAACTGAGTTGAACCGAAACCGAAGCAGAAGTCGAAGTCGAAGTCGAACTCAAAGCCGAACAATCGAATCGTATTGAATCCACCGCTGCCGCCGACTCGCTCTCAAATTGAGGAGCAAATGAGGCTAACTACCTCTCCCAGAAGATGCGAGAATTTAGGCGCGGCGTGGTGAGAATGTGAGATGTGAGAATCAGAGATCGGAACTGCGAGATGCGAACTGCGAACTGTGAGTTGCGAAATGCGCTCACTGCGTACTTGGCACATTTCTATATAAATCCGGTGTGTCGAAACGGAAACCAAACATTCCTGTTGCAGCAGCAGTAGCACCAACGACACCAGAGTCTCACTCACACTCAAGGATCTTAATACCTCAACCCAATACAACAAAATAAAAACCCAATACCACAAAAAATTAAACAACGCAAAAATGTTTGCTAAATCAGTGCTAAGCGTTTATGTGATTGTGGTGAGTAAAGTGAAGTCAAAAACATTTAAAACAAAAAAAAAGGACCTCGTCCTGTGTGCAAAAGTGATAAACAAGAAATTACAAAACAAAAGACATTGAAAATATTGAAGTATGTGCAGATTACGCATACGCCAGAGTGGCGCCGCAATCAATTAGGAACTTGAAAACAATTCGTGCCAAGTCAGTTTAAGCTTCATTTCATGGCAATGCAGGCAATGTTGTTGCTTTAGACTTGAAACCAAATCAATGCCTTAAATATTGACGAACCTCTGAGTTATTAATAACGCTTCAAATGTCATAAAATACCATTTTTATTAGACACCAACCAAAAAACCAAAAAAAGACAAAAAACCAAAAAAGAAATAAACCAAAAAAAAAAAGAGTAATAACAACGTTCGTTCGTTTCTGCGTGTGTTCATTGGCATTTATTGTTTTGCAACGTTTTACACTTCCGGCCGGGCGAGCTAATTGAACTGTGAACGAGACTTGTTCAGTGTTTTGTTTTGGTTTTGATTTCGTTTAATACACCAAATACCAAAATGCGAATCGATTTATAACATTTCTGTTGTCCTCTCCTCCCTTACTCTGCACAGGGTCTTGTTGCAGTCAGCAGCAGCAATCCCGTTGAAAACAATGGCAAGTATACGGTTTCAGCGCAAAATTCTAACGACGGCAAATACCATCCACAAGATGATGGACACTACCATCCCAGTTCAGACGAAGGTATTTCGGCATTGCAATTGTGTATCTAAGTACCACACAGCTGTTTGTTGTATCCGCCTACTGCATGTTGAAGCCGCAACTAACAACACCGAGCCAACAGCAACGAGTTGTTCAGACAACAGAACAACAACTGTATAACTATATAATATACATATATGTAGTCAACACACACGCACACTAACTACGATAATAATTTAACAATAACACACACACACACACACAAACACTAATGTATTTGTTTTCTACTGATAACCCAATTATTTATTGTACTCTGATAACAACAAAGTTCAAGCTCAAACGCAGATTTTCGGTTATATTTTAATCTCTAACTTTGACTGCACTGAGAATCTCCGATGAGTTTTGTCTTTGTTTGTGTCGCATTCTAACCTCGATAACCTTCTTTAATGACTTTCCTGTACATTGTATATTAAACTTCTATTTCTTATAGGCAAAGGCTCTCAGGATAGTTTAGGTAAACATTGAATTGTAAAAAAATAAAAAAAAAAACATAACTCACAACACACAAATCATAAAAATACCAAAAAAAAAAAAAAAGAAAATCTGAAATTCAAAAATTAATATAAAGAAAAGTGAAATTATCGCAAATTAAGTTGCACGCAAATTACTCCAAAGATGAACTTGTATCATATTCTTTCCTCTTTCGATAACAATTTTGTATACTATTGTTTCTGAATTAACTTGTATGTAAATATGTTTATTCAAATGTAGTAGTTTAACTATTATTTGACCTTCTGCACGAAGTATTTAACTTACCAAACAACACACACACTCATTACTCACACAATCCCATTGCTTGCCATTGACACTTAATTCTAAGACTCGTCTCTTTCTTTGTTCTTTTCTTCCCTTTTTGCTCAGGTCGGTATCATCACGTGGCTCAGCCTTATCACCATGTAAGCGATAACCGTGAACTTGGTGTTTATCACCACATCCCCTACCCATATGATGGTGGCTATGGACCTTATGCTGGTCTCAATCTCCCCTACATCCACGATGACAGGCCATACAAGTAAGCTGCACTGATTATGTTTATCAACTCTCTTAATGCATTTCTTTTGTTTCCAATGCAGCCACGATTTGTACACAGTAAGTAAAGCCGAGTTTAAAGTACCAGAAATCCGCTTGGAATACGGCTTTCCCGAATACGAAGCGCAAATCGAAACACAAACTCATTACCCACCGAATGAACTCTACTAAATCCCCCAACCCCGACACACACTGGAATGGAGGATAACACTTTTCTGTCCCCCAATCCGATTCCCCTTGCTTTCATCACTAAATGCAACATAACAAAACTATTCCCCCGACTTCCCGCCCCGATAACTTCCCCAAATGCGATTTGCATGAACTACACCACACAACCACACACCCACACAACACACACACCTGCCTATGCATATGCATGCGATCCACCTAGTCCCCGACACCACCACAACTACCACAACACTCGACACACCGCATACAAAAATCCTGCCAATATGATGAGCTAGTATTAAAAACAAGTACCAATCAAACAATCAAATAAAACCAACCACAGTCGACGACCACAACCACCACGAAGAAGCCAACGACGACGACGCCACGCACCACGACAACAACGACAACCACCACGACCACACAGCGACCCATTGTCTTTAACTACGACGACGAGGGACGTCACAAGATCCTGCACCAGGAAGAGGTGCGCAAGCAAGACAAATACGATCATGCGTAAGTTCCGAGTAACACTCTAAATAGTCACCTCAAACTAACTTGAACTTTTTTTCCTCTCCAAAAGTTTCCTCACGGAGAATGGCATCTATGGCGAGGAGCAAGCGAAGCTTCATCACACCGGCGGCACCCATGCCAAGGGCTACTATGAGTACACCGGCGATGATGGCAAACTCTACCGCGTCAACTATGCCTCCAACGATGGCGGTTTCATGCCCGAGGGCGAGCACATTCCCACTCCTCCGCCAATTCCCGAGGCCATCGCTCGTGCCCTGAAGTATGTGGAGGAGCAGCACAAGGCGAATGGTGATAAGCCATTGTTCGATCATCGCGGCTTCCGCATCAATCACATGACCAAGGACATTAAGGCCCAACTCAAGGCGATCCATTTGGAGCGCATGCCCAAGGAGCTGGGCGATCAGCTGCGCATGCTCCAGCACGAAGTGGAGCTCGCCGAGGAGGAGGAGGAGCGTGAGCTTGCCGAGCTTGCGCGCCAGCGTCATCAATATTAGCTGCAATTCATTCCAATTCGAATGTTCGAATGTGCGCGGTGTACTCATCAAAACAGCCATAAAGGATTCCCCTCACTCCCTCGCCCCCTCCTCCATTCCCATGCATTTGCCTCCTGCAACTGGCAAAAATATAACAAGCCATCGAAAAATTGCAAAAAAAAAAAAATTATGAAAAAAAAAATGAAATGAACACAGTGAAGATTTGGTACTTGTAAAGCCACGCCCACATATGTTAATCCTGTTAATAATGTATTTATTTATCACTATATCGGAAATTAAGCTATTTAATTTGTGTTATGAATTTACAAACATTTTTATTTTTTATATGATTTGAATAAATATTTGTTACCAAAAAAAAATACCCCATCTTTCAATGACTAATTTCCATAGCTTACAAATCTCTATAGAAAAGTGGAACAAAGGCCAAAGATCAATTGACAATAGCACTGAATGAGACACAAAAACAACAAAAAACAATCATTCACAATCAGTTCATTGAACCCAAACAAATTTAAATACCCTTTCATAGAAAGTATTTTGATTTGAGCAAAGCACTTAAGATTTCAATTGTGAATCATAAGCAGTTGATAAAAAATATCAAAAAATAATATATGCTGATAACTCGTTTTTGTTAAACTATTCTTTACCCTTTAAAAAGATATTTTGATTTGTGCTAAGCACTTAAGAGTTAAATTCTTTATATATTTTCATATTTTGATTTAAGATTTAAATTCCTTGTGAATCACAAGTAGTTGAGTTAAAAACACAATAACAAATATATGCTGATAGCAAGTTGTTTGCCATTGTTGTGCATTTGCGTTGATAAGATAAATTTATATATAAATATACTTTAATGAAATAAATGTAAATTGCGGGCACTCGGCGATATCTCCGCCTGCCAAATTTATCAGTTCTCGTGACGCAAAAACAACACTCACTTTGAGCTGTAAGTTAGCGATCAACTCTTGAGAAACAAGTGGAATTCACTCAAAGTACAATGCGAATATAAAACAGGTGAATTCTAATCGGACAATTTTGACAAAAGATCTTTTAATTGATTTGAAATAAACGAAATTCAATTTACAGAGCATTAAATCTACAGCGTGTCAAAGTATCTATACTTTTATACTGCATTAAGATAATATTGACATTTAAATACAATATTAATTAATTGGGTTTGTTTTTGTATACGAATAGTCAATGGCCAGACGAGTGGGAAGTCTGCTCTGAATTCAATTATAAAGTCTCTATAAATATTCTATGCTAATTTAGTCAGTCTGATATTAGTATAAACAATACAGAGCATCATCACGTCGAGCACACTCTGCTAAACCATTCACGACTTGACAACTATCAATTGTGTGGCTTAGCTTTTTGTGCATTTAAAGCACACTTTTGTGCTCAACAATAAATAGCGATAGTTTAGCTTAAAGCCAACTTCACGAAAAGCTTTACATAAATTGGTCAAGAGACAAAAACAAGATTTGTATATATGCATACATATGTAAATTCAAACTGGCCAATAAACTGCCGCCTGCTCATCGCCATTTTCCATTCATTCCGTATTTTTTTATTTGTGTGAGGTTGATGGATATATAACATGATAATATTTGTGTAGGTTTGTTTGCGATTGTCAATTTTACCAAATTACCCCATTAAGCATTACTCACTCAGTTGATCATTTCATTTTCATTGTATTTTTGTGGTTATTTTATTTAGATTTGTCGCAATTAATATACATTACTTTTAAGTTCAATGACTAGCTCGATTTAATGCCTGGTAAGGACCACATTAGCTGGAGCTGGCTGATTGGCGTAGAAAGCAGAGTTGGGGCCATCATCTGAAAGCGGATATTGCAATAAGTATATTATAAATGTATATTAATATAAAGATCGGTAGAATAATTCACTCAATTAAACGAACAAATTAGCTCTTTGATGGTCGTGCTTATGGTTTAGGAGATTTGAGTTCCATTATGGTTCGCATAATCGTTTATTCTTTTAAAAAGTTATATCAATTTTTGATCGATAAGATCACTCATTCTTTTATAAAATTCTTCGTTTAGTCCCCTGTAATCAAACTTGTTCTATTAGATCGTTCATTATTGTGGGATATCCGTTCGTTTAGTACGCTTGATTCTATTTGGTTCGTTTCGATCAGTAATTTTTTAGGTCGTCCATTCGTTTAGTATGTTTGAGTCATAGTTTCGTTAATTGAGATTTTTCATTCTTTTAGGTCGTTCATTCCTTTAGTACACTTGAGTCAAAATTACGTTTGTTTATCTCCTTAAATATTTTAGGTCGATCATTCGAGGAGCTCATTTAAATTCCATTCTTGTTCATTTAGGTCGTTCTTTCCTGTAGGTCGTACTATTGATTAGTTGTACAGAATCTTATTCGTTTTTGCATCTAACGAATAAAAATTATTATGAATTTTTTGCATTAGTATGCCATTCAATAACAATCTATAGAGATTCTTTAATACGAACAAAAATGGGACTACAACGAACTAAATTACATAAGACTGAAGGAAAAGAACGTGACGGAAAAGACCCAACGAACTAGAATGGAACTAATCCAAATTAAAGAGCTATAGCTAATGAACAAATAGCTAAACCAAAACTGCTTCACCAATTCTAGTTTTACTTACAGGTAATCACGGGACGGAAGCCATTGGCATCTGCCAGATACTTGACGCCAACACGAAGACCTTCGGGCGAGATGTAGGAGTAAGCACCCTCGACCTGTTCCTCCTGCTGACCGTTGCCAATGTAGACTGGTGTGCCCTTCTCCTCGCCGTGCAATCCGTTCTCGGTCTCATAGCTGTAGGAATACGCTCCCGATCCGGTATTGGGGTAATTCGATTGCTCCACGGTGCGTGCAAGGGCGTTGGCAATGAAGGGATTGTACTTCTTGTAGAAGTTGTCGTAGTATCGACGCTGATTGTACAAGTCGCGATTCTTGTAGTACAGATCCCGATAGTATGGGTTGTTCAGATAGGGATTATATTGGCGCTGGGCACTGCACGCAACCAGGACGAGGGCCAGCACAAAGAGAGAGCAAGACTGCACAAAGAAATCATGAATTCGCATTAGATATCACTTTTAGCACTATCACAATCACGATATGTTTAATCCTCGTACCAATTTCAGAGACATTCTAGATGAGTATCGCGTATCGCTTGCTACTTCTACGTTGATCTATTAAATGAAACTGTAGCAGATTTCTGTATGACAGCAGCCTTTATAACAACTTGATAGCATTAAGTTTCAGACTATAAAACCATTTTATTCAGTCAACATTCAGCTCTAACATTGACAACTGAAATCCAATCTTGGCAGATGCTGAATGTTTTTTTTGTCGGATTTGCTAATTTCCGTTTAGAATTTTGATTGTTATTTAAATTGGTGCGGCGAACTAAATTGGCAGTCACTTATACCCTGTAGTTCGTGCACTAATTGGGTAGCATAGACTACACTTAGTAAAACAATAAATAGCTAAACATCTTTATAATTACTAAATCTGCAAACAATGAAAAAGTCTCTTACGAAAACTATCATTTTTTATAGAGTATCTCTAAATCATAAATAGTGAGCCATGCAGCAAATGCTTGCATAAATAATTATAAAATTAAGAGCAGTTGGAGGTGGTAGCACAGGAAATCTGCGGCACACGCGGAATACAAATTTCAAGCGAATAATTTATATGCATAGATCGAGCGCGTAAAAACGAAATATGAATGGGGGACAGTTTAGCATATAGATGAAACGTTTTGCTGATTAGGGAGCATTCTTATTAAATTGTAAATTCATAAAGCTGAAATTCGAGAAGCAAGCTGCTAACTGTAATAAATCAACGCACTAACTGGTCCAAAAGTATTTCGTTGTGGATGACAGACAAAAATCCAAATAAGCTGATGACTCAAGCGAAAGGCGCCATAGCTCACCATATTTAAAACACGAGAGATGAGTACTTTAAAAGAATTGGTAAAGTTGAATAAGTATTTGTTAAACGCTGTTAAACGAATAACAACAAACATTGAATTTAAATATTATAATTACAAATATGTTGCAATTATAATAGAAACAAATAAAGTACTCGATCAGATACCATTTAAACTTGATGCATTCTCCACATAAATACGTGTTAATAGCAGAAAATAAAGACTTTAACATCAGCATAGAACAAAATTTAAAACTACTGAAGCTGATATTGAAAGCTGATTAAGCACATTACTTTGATAAATAACTAATGAATGCATTTAAATTGCCATGAAAATAGCACTCAATGAATGGCTCGCTTTACTGAATGAATGAACAAACACACAAGAAGGGGACAAGAGGAGGAGGGGGGATGGGATTGGGTTGGTGTTGCCATCATCGTTGGCCTTCACATTTCGCGTGTGGCAGCAACAATAGCTGCCACTTGCAACGAGTAGTATTGCAACAGCTCTAGAGCTCTGAATGCCACGCGACCCAGAAGCGCGCGAGGGGCAAAAAGTTCTATTCGTTAGATCATCGCCGATCGTGGCTGATGGGTCACAACTGAGTACATAAAATTAGCATCATTTTAGCGTCTTATCACATTTAATGGTCACAAATTAGCATAGATAAAGCATAGTTTAACAAATAGAGTTCAGTAAGCATTTAGAGTCGCAGAACCGGCCATTTAGATAACACGATCAACACAATGCTGAATTATGATCAGTCTTAGATCGAGGAAAGATTATACACACAAAAGATCGGTGACAACAAGTAAGAAAGCAACAGTAGAGTGTGCTTGACCGCGAAATACCCGATACATATTTTCAATTAATACAAAGTAGTGTGGTATTATACCAAATGAACATATAAACAATGCTAAAATATACCGAAAGCTATTTTTGGTACATTAATATATGTTACATTGAAAATAATGACTAACTTTAAAATTACGCTAGCTATTCGATTAGTGGATCGGAAGTGAGCGTGGCAAAAATCAAAAACAATCTTTCTGTCGAAATATCTTTACCTCTTCTCTTTTACTCTCTGAATTCTGCGTATGGAAGTCGGTGTTTTTACATTTCCTGTATAATACCCTCCTACCTTACGGTTATCGGGTACAAAAACTATCAATAAATGGTCTCGTAGCCAGAATGTGAACTCTATTTTTCAAGCTACAAGCGTTTGGCAATTTTATGCTGCTAACTCTGGAAACTGGATTTTTTGTGGCAACGCGGAATGTGTTAAACAGATTAGTCAAAACTTTGACAATACAAACAAAGAGTTTTATTGGCCATTTGCATAAATAAGTCGTTGGACAAAAAATTTGGTTTAATTAATTGGATTTGGATTTATTTTTGCTTTTAGAGGCGTCTTTGATTATTCATTGAATAATTATGTGTATGTCTATAAATTCGTTTCAGCTGTCTCACAATATGAACGTGTTTATTTGTTTAGTCGAGACGGGATTAGTTTTCGCTTTAGAATCGAAATCGAAACACTAAACAAACTGTCACAATGTGAGAGTTGTGTTATATCTGATATGTATGCTCAAAGATTGTATTGCATTAAATATTCAAATAATTTTGAATAGTCGATTTACATATTTAATCAACATCACGTGGACTGGACTACATAATTTAATTGGTGGTAATTAATCACACGCCTCTTGCGACGAATATAAAACACGCCCACTCAGAGTTTGAGAAACCAGTTGAAACACGAAACCCTTTGAATAACAAGCATGGAACGGGAACAGGAACTTGAACAGGAACTGGAACGGGAACTGGAACAACAACGGAGCTATAATGACTTCACCTACATACCGAACATGATACTTAAGACGCTAGGCATCGACTTCCTAAACAGCCCGAAGCCACTTTGGCAGGATGTCTTATTAAAGACCTATTCAGTCATTTGCTTTCTGAGCCATTGGCATATTTTCTACTATTTGATACTACGCACAATTCAATGGGATGAACTTGCCGGAAATCCTGTGCTCATCATGCGATTCGCCATCGTCTACTTCTTTACGGCCAACTCAGATGTGAAATTCATTATATTTCTTTACTATCGACGACGTTTGCGTACGCTGAACGATAAGTTAGAAGAACTTTATCCGCATGGAGATGAACAGTGCAGAAAATATCGGGTTAACGATTTCTTTTGGCCACGCATTGCGCGTTATGGATTTTACTACTATTACTTTGTGGTCGTATTTGTTGTACTCGGTCCTCTGACTCAATCCATCATAATGTATTTATATCAATACTTTACTGTGAGTAGCGAAGCCAAATTTATTTTGCTAAGTACATTTCCTATGAAACGCTTCGAGACAATGTCGTTGTGGAAAAACTTCTTGACTCTTGTGATCGACTTTGCCTTCAGTCATTTTGTTATGAACGTTAATCTGGGCACCGATGTCTGGATGATGTGTCATTCGGCACAACTCTGCATGCATTTTGCCCATCTGGGACGCCAGCTAGCAGATTATAGGCCACAAAGGCAGCGAGCGGAGGAGGATTGTGAATTTCTGGTTAATTTTGTGCGCAGACATCAACGATTGTTTGAGTGAGTTTGCGAATAGAATTTGTAGATCGGAATGCAGGCAACTTTAATTGCTTTCTATTTTAGCTTGCAGAAAGAACTGAATGATATATTTGGCATCTTGCTGGCCTACAACTTGTTCTCCACAGCCAGCACACTCTGCTGCGTTATCTTCTACACAATTCTGCAGGGTCTCAATCGTGAAGGCATCGGCTTCATGTTGTTCTTCTTCAGCTCATCCGCGCAGTTCTTTATGGTCAGCTACTACGGCCAACAATTGATTGATTGGGTAAGCAAGCATTTGATGTAAATTGTATATAGTTTATTATATTCATTTTATAGAGTCAAAACATTGCGATGGCTGCCTACACACACAATTGGTATGATGCATCCGCAAAGTATCGCAAATATTTGCTTATGATAATGCAACGTGCTCAACGACCAGCCGAACTTTCGGCCAAGGGCGTGATCATTATATCATTGGACACCTTCAAGAAGGTGATCTTTAACATTCATTGATAAATTCATGTTAATCATTCCCATTTCCACAGATGATTGGCATAACATATCAATTCTTTGCGGTCATACGGAGAATACTTGGCAAATGAAGGAACAGCTTATGCTGCTCTTTTAAGCTGCAGCTTAACACAAACAAGTCAATTAAATTGCACTCAGTTCAAGGTGAATGTGATGAATGATTCAGCAAATTACGTGAAATATTTACCTGTGGAATACTCACTCATATTTTCCCTGATCTGTCTGCTTGCCAAATTTAATTGGTTAAGAGCAAATGAGGAAACAGTATTCGGTTGGTCAACACAATAGATTGGGGCGTAAATTATTCAAATGCCATATGAATATACTCGTACATATTTATGTATTCATGTTCATTTGGCATGCAAATACGCAGCGCTCTCTGATTAGCCGCGACAGCATCAAGTTTAAAAGCTTTAAATAAATTTGAGGCACAGCTTGGGACCGCCTTAATATACTCGTCTCAAAATATTTTGTGCCCATTGAAAGGCGTTGAAGTGGGTAGATTCGTTCATGTAATAACAATTATCTGTATTTGTTAGAATCCTTTATAATGTAAGTTAATTTATTATTTATTTATTCTTCACTTGTTCTACCCTTATATTTATGTAATCTATTTATAAACTAATTAATCGGTAAACACTATTCAGCACTTGAATAATCTAATCATTATGTACTAAATAACACTTAACATAAGAAAGTATCGAAAATAAGGTATCGGGAAATCGATATATAGGAAACGCCTTAACAAATAGAAGCGTATATGCTGATTTATAAAAAATTGCGAAATAAAGAAATTAAATTAAAATATTCATCATCTACAATTGATAAATAAATATATCGTTGTAATTAGAGGATAACTTATAATCGATGTCAATTGTAATTTATTCAGTAAAAAAAAAAACAAAATTATTAAAAGTAATACATATATTTATTTGATATTTATATTAAGTTGTATGCCATGCATCGCCAAATGAGTAATGAATAATTAAATGAGCTGTCTATAGGGAGGGAGGTGAATCAAGCTTGGCGGATCCATCGTTGGCCTTCACATTTCGCGTGCTGCTTGACAGAATTGCAACCGAGTCAAATTGAGTGTGCAACAATGGCTGCCTGAGAGATTGCAACAACTCTGGCCCAGTGTGGCCATAAAGTGGCTCATTCAAGTGGAATCAACTTCACTTTACAGTGTTGTGTTAACAGCTAAAAAATCAATAGACACTAGATAGATAATTTCTAGTTTACTCCCACCAAGCGCCATTCAACAATTATCTATGCATAATACTAGCTTGTAATGATTAAATATTTATGAGGTGTATATATTAAAAGGGGTGGACTAATTGTTATGTCATTAAAGAAGGAACCTAAATTCCAGGGGCAATAAATAATAGTTTTCGCCTTTTTGATATAGAATAAAGTCAACAACTTTGCCCCTTTTGAATAGTGTGTAATAAAGCTTATCAATGTCTGTCATTATAAGTCTATTTAATGAGCACTGCGATCGTAAAGAGCTCGCTTCACAGTGGGCATATTATAAACGATACTTTGCTAGAATTTACCACTAATTGCCACTAAGTATTACGCCCACACCACGAGCACATCGAGCAGCACGCTGTGAGTTCCATTGACTTTTAGCATTTGAGTCTATTTGCATATGGATAATTAAAGAATAGTCGTACTCACCTTCGCCTTCGTTATGACATCTGAAGATGCTCAGACGGATTAACACTAATGCAAATATTATGCCATCAAGAAGTGACAGATTCTTTTGCCACGAGCTCAAGGTTTGTGTATATGTATATCTATGGACTGTTAAGCATAATTAAAATCGAATGCGGGTTTTAGGCTGCAAGTTCAATATCGTACTCCAGTTAGAGCGCGTAACCAAAGCGTTGCAATTGGAACGGTTCCTTGACCATGAAACGCAGTCCATCATTACATTTGCCAGCGTCTCACATTTGCCAGCAAACTGTGTAAAGTCAAGACGGGGCAAGCAAAGACAGCGTGTTACTTGCGAACAGAAGCCAATATTCTACACATGACCAAAACCACTGACATTTAACCGCACCAACTGGTTCGACTGCTGCTGTTGTAGTTGCTGTGGCTGTGGCTGTGCGATGTCTGTTATTTGCAATTATTTATTTATGCCTGCATTGACATTAGCATTAGGCATTAGCAAGTCGATGAAGACGATGATGTTGCTGGGTGCCGAAAACTATGCCGGCCATGTCCGGGCAACGTCTTCGATCTAGACTCTTGTTGGGCGACGCCAGCTTTGGGCGTCGAAGCATCGCTTAGGCTTACGTAATGGCTAACCAATAGTTGAAACATTTTGTACAAATTGCGTTTGGCACACCATAAAGAAGATGGCACGACCTTCAAGGCCAACAAGACGTGGTCATAAAGCACATAAGCTGCACAGCGCGTGTCAAAGTCAGTGGACGCGACTGAAGATGGAGTTAAACTTTGACTAAAGCCAACGCTAGGCATAGACTTTAGGCATCTGTTCTGTGCTTTATGGCTTGCCGGACAACTGACATTTTGCAGTAAATGCTGCTTAGATTGCTAATTAGAGAACTCATGCGTAATATTTCAAGGTTTACATTTGTCAAAAATGCTACAACACACATTTAATATAATAAAATTACAAATTAAAATTCATTTTCGTTTTCAGCACTTTGAAAAATCGAAAGACTTAGGCAACGAACTTGCCGGCTGAGAATCTCTGCGACGCAAATGATGCTTAGTAGTTAACTATTGCTGTTTGCGTAATTTAAAATAAACCCATTAAAAAAATAGTATAATAAATATTAAAATTAATGCAGTTGAATGTCTTCATAATTACCAAGCGCTGTGCTTTACACTAGCCACCAAACCAACCAGACAGAAAAGGCACAAACAATAGACCAGGCCCAAAACTAGAAGGCAGCAACTTTTTCAGAGCTTCCACTAACTGGCAATTGTTTTGTTGATTGCCACAGTCTGAACACAGCAACAACAACAGCAACCCCAACAACTACTTGCATACAATATGGCAACAATCTTTGGGACAATCTTGTCACGAAATTCTGTCGCCGTCTCTTGTGTGTGTTTGTGTTTGTGTCTCCATCTGCCTGCCACAGACCTAAGCCGACCCAAGCTATTCATTAGACGCGCCTACACTTTGGCAGCAGCAGCAGCACCGACGGCGGCGGCGTCAGCTTCGGCTTCGGCGGCCTCTTCGCGTTTAGCAATTTTTGGCATTTTGACCCCAGCACAGCGAGCACAAGCAAAAACCGCGAGACAGCGACTTTGCCCTGAGCCCGAATCTGGGCACACTGTGGAGTTTGTAAATTTTGAAAAATAGATTTTTTAACACTTAAATTAAATCTAGTTATGCTGAAGTAATAAATTTAAAGTACTTAAGCACAGACAAATAAAGTATATCATACTTTAAGCCCTGCCTTAAAAGTATGACTTTAGTATAAAACTGTTAAGTTCAAGTTCTTTGAAGATTAATATGAGAAATTGTATCTAAAAGACAACCCTTGCAAAGGGTGCCCTTAAGAGTAGTATTAATGTTAGAATAATTATAATTAATAACGTTGATATTAAGTAGAATTAAAAAAAGAAGTACCCGCTGCCCATTTTAAATAAAAGCAAAACAATGTTAAATGAAACTTAAAATATACCTAATTAATATGCCGCAAATATACAATAAAATAGTGAAACCTAATTTGGAATATCGATATTGTACTACATTCGAAGTATACCATAGTGCTAATGTATTATTTTTAAAATACACCGAATTTAATATAGCGCAAAAATACAAAAATATATCGATATAGCACTACATTCGAAATATACCAAAGTATTACATTTTATCAAGTATTTCGAGATCATCCGCTTTAGTCATATTTCAGCGTATTTCTCCCGGATTTATTTTTCTGTGTAAGAAAAAACCATTTAAACTGTTACAAAGCCCACTGTGCGCCAATGCTGTTGTTATTGCCTGACTTTGATTGCATTTTCGCGATTATTCGCCACGTATTTAAATGCAATGTTTTCTCTCTCCCAAAAAACCTACAAAAATAAATAAATGCAAAAAGAATAATGTATTGACAAAGCAACAATAAATAAATGTTGCTGTTTTAAAGTGGCAACGCCGCGAGGGCGATGTCAATCGCATTTACTTAAGCCAAATTAAGTGAGCTATTTTATTGCTTCCGCTACTGTGTGTCTCGCACCTGCCAAATGACAAATGAGCCACAAAATAGCTGTAGTAAATCATAGGCATATAGACTTATTAATGAGCAGAACTCCGACTGGTTAAAGGGCGCAAAGCTGATGCAACTGTTGTTGTAGTTACTGGTAATCAATACAATTGCATAAAAATGTTTTGCATTTGATTCTCGATTGCACAGAGAACAGCTGAGTTCAGCCAGTCGCCAGTGGCGTGCGTCTTAAGGTGGGAAGAGGGGGCGTTGCCATATTAGCTGCCCCCTTTTGGGAGTACTTCAATTGAGCTTTGTGCCATCACCTGTGCAGCTGCTTGTGGCTGTTGTTGTTTGTTGTTTTTGCAGTTTTCCACAGCAACAAATGTTTGCTGTTGTCGCTGCCGCCGCTGCTGAAGCTGAAGCAGAGGCAGAGGCTGAAGCTGAGGCTGCTGCTGGTGCTCTTTTCAAGCACCGCGAGCGTCGACGCTGACAGCGACAGAGACAACAACAACAACAACAACATCAACGACAACGTCGACTACGACGAATCTTTAGTTTAGTTTCTATATACATCTATGTGTACTTATATATTTATTTTGTTTGTTGTTGTAGTTTTTGCATCTTGTATGTGCGACGCTTTGCCCGCTGAATTTGCAGCTTCGTCGTCGTCGTCGTCGCCGCAGTCTTTTCGTATAAATAGACTCACTTGCCGGCAGTTGGGCATCATTAAAAGATCTTTTGTTCAATTAACAACAAGTGTGAAGTGTGCTGCTGCGCTAGCTGAAAAGGATACAACACATCTTTTTGGATTACCAATAAACCAATCAATTCTTTTGCCCACTCAAAATGAAAAACGTAAGTGTCTGCGGTCAGTGTGCTCCATCAAAGAAATCAAAGAAATCTACAACCGTAAAAACAATCCTTAAAGAATTTTTAAAAAATCTCAAGCAGCAGTTTTCGACGCATATAAATTTCAAGTTTTAAGCGCTTGCCTAAAAAAGTCCTTAAAAATCTTAACTCATAAATTACGGCTCATAAATCCTTCAGTTTTTCGCTCTTGCTTTTTATGGCATCAATCGTGAATAACATGAAAATAAATGAGACTTGTTCTCGTTGAGTCATCAACGTAGTTCAGACTACGCAATTAACAAACAACATTTAAATGCGTTAAATTTGGCATTTCCAGCCGTCTCTAGTCGTAAATCAATCAGCATGAGTTTCGGCCATAAAAATGCACAATTAGGCTGAAAGAGTGTAATATATTTTTGTAGGGTGCAAGGCGTCGTTTCCGCATCGGGTTATTTGGCAATTGTTATGGCCATTTAGTCAGCAAATGGCCAACAAAAACAAACCGAAAACCTAAAACCGAAAAGTCGTTGCCAAGCCCGACCAAAATGGCAATAGCAATTAATGGATGCTGGGCGCAAGCAGCCACTTAAAAGGCTCGAACACGATGCCAAAGCCAAAGTAAGCCACAAACAGCATGCAGCCGGCATGCAATGCAAAGGTCAGTCAACAACAGCAAAAACAACGACTGGACAGACTGTGGCTGCGACATTTGGCTGCAGAAGAGCCAAAGCGAGGGGCTAACAAAGTGCAGGCAATGAATGTTACGCTTAGTTGGCAGCTGTCTGTCTAGCTGCTGGCTAAAAGCACAAACTAAACTGAAACGTTAGACACGTAACCAACTCGCTCGCTCGCTCGCTTGCCCATTGGCAATTGCTCAACACTCCACAAACAACGAGACTAAACATACTACGATGCGGGTGTCTCTGGGCCTTTAGGTTTCAACACCGAGAGGCGACAAATTTGCATGCTAACTCACAAAACTCGAACGCGAACACACACAAATCAAAGTTAAACAAGTTAAATTAATCTAATTCCATTATTCAATAAACCCTTTATGCAACTCTGAAGCGCTCACGATTTTCCACAACACGATCCGTGCTCATCTCTGACTGCAGCCACGCCCCACAATTCTCTATAGTTTTCAATGCACTTGAGTGTTGAGTGTTGTTGTTGTTGTTGTGTAGGTAATTGTTGAACAATTGCAATGAAAAACAAAACACGAAAAACTCTGAATATAAACTTAATTGGCGTCTAGTTATTTGACGACCTTAAGAAATATGTGGCAAATTGGCATATGAGTTGTGTGTGTCCCCCTCCACTTGTTTTTACACATAATTTATATGTGAGAATAATTTTAAACAGCAGTCATAAATCAAACAACTATGCGAAGCATCGTCGTCGTCATCGTTGTCGTTGGCTTATTTCAACACAACAATAAATTAACAAACCAAAAAAATAGAGAAGAAAAACAAACGGAGGGTATACACAAAGCACGATTATTTTCCACTTTTAATTGCGTTCGTTTTTATTGTAATCACTTGTCAATTTACGTAAATTAAGTTGAGATTTCGTTCTTAACCCGTTTTCCAGTTTGCACTTTGCCTGATCGCCACCGCGCTGCTTTGCCTGGCCGAGGCTGCGCCCAAACCCCAAGGCGGAGAACCCATTGCCATCATCAGCCAAGAATCGAACATTGAACCGGATGGTGCCTACAATTATGCGTAAGTCTCCCCTACTTGGAACTACTTGTGAACTGACCGTTCAAGCGGTTCAAGCGAGCTCAACTGCTTTTTCGTTGCATACTTTTAGGCATAGTGCAAGAATGTTAACAGCGCTTGTTAACAGCGCTTGTTAACAGCGCTTGACACTGTTAAGTACAGGTTTGCCAGAACAAATACATTTTGACATTTGAAATTTATGCAAGCAACAAGCATCCCAAGTAGTTCTAATTTGATTTTAAATGATCTGCATAAAATCACATAAATATTTCAACAACGAAATTGATTGCATTATACTACTATTATGTTTGCTCAAATAATCCCATCATAAAGAGATGAATTAACAAGTTTTCGAAGCAAATTTAATATGAATTTATGGGCCATCTGCAAGTTATAAACGTTTCCATTGGACATCAAGTCCATGCATAAATGTTAAATGTTAATAAATACATAAATAAATAATTCAGCTGGCGCCAGTGACGAATACGATGGCAGCGACCACAAAATAAAAAGAGAGAAACATAAACAAAAGACAACAGAAGAAAACAACAAAACAAACTGACCAAAAATAAGTTGACACGAAGAACAATTATTTGCTGCTTGCCGAAGTTTAAATACTCTTTGCCATTATTATAAATGATAAACAATTTATTATACTTTCAACATACTAAGTAAATGCAATCAACTTTTATGGCGATCCAGAGATTTCCAATGAAATTAGTCTAGTTTTTGCAAGGGTATAAATACCGCTAATCAACTCTTTTCACAGGTTTCAAGGTGAATTTGATTAAGCGACGGTGTTAAAGTTGTATTAAATGTTAAGACTGCAATTGCTAAACAACAAATTTGGTAAAAACCCTCAATATATAAATATTTGCAGCTACGAGACAGCTAACGGCATAAAGGCAGAGGAAACTGGTACCGTGAAGAAGGCTTCGTCACCTGATTCCACCGATGTGATCATTGTCAAGGGTTCCGTGTCGTACACTTCACCTGAGGGAGAGGTTATCACCCTCAACTATGCCGCCGATGATGAGAACGGCTTCCAGCCACAGGGCGCCCATCTGCCCACTCCTCCTCCAATCCCACCAGCGATCCAGAAGGCTCTCGACTATCTCCTCAGCCAGCCACCAGCATCGCGCCGTCGTTAAGATTCCATAGATGCCGATCATCATGCCGATTAATGCCGGGTGTTAAGAGAAAGATAAAGAGCGAATGAAATGTTATGAATGTGACCATGCAACCGATTCTGATAATCCATACTCAATGAAGCAAATTTGCTGCTTAACCAAGACAATCAACGAAGCCTTCAGGCGAACCAACAACACCAACATCAACAACATCGAGCAGCTGACTGAAGAACACAAATTGCACACACACACAAAGATACACACAGACACACAGAGAGATACGCACACAGACGCAGACGAACAGAAATCTCGATCTGAAATATTTTCGTTTCTCAAACTTAAACTCAAATCTTCACTATCTCTTCTTTGCTCTCCTATATCCTTTTTACTAATTTTCCGATTTTATTCCTAAACTGTGCTTAAGATCTTTTAGTCGCCGGAACTTTGCCATTTTCGGACTCATGTGATATCATCGATTTGTTAATGAAATCAAGAAGAAAATGTAAAAAAAAAATAATGAAATGAAATGAAATGAAATATATATTATGAAGAAGGAAACAAGAAATATATTAATAGCATAAAATATTGTGCAACGCAAATTCTTGTGTAAATAGTCTAAATAACTGTAATCTTTTGCACGTAATACGAGTATAAGCGATGATGGATGACGATGAATGACGATGGATGACAATGTACCTACTTATACATACATACATACATACATATATACGAATCGTTGATCAAGTGACGTAATACACATGAGAAGAACTTAAATATCTTTAGCCTTAGCTGCAAATAAAGAATTAAAGATTCTTTACCAAAAAACAAAAACCGAAAATGCCTTTTTTATTTACTCTATGTTAGAATCAAAATTGGAGCAGACACCTTTTTATGCGATTTTGACGAGACCTCTATAAATAGCGCATAAAATCTATATCGTATTTCATTTGCGAGTAGATTTTTTGCACTTCAAGGCAAGGTTGATAAATTTGTTGTATGCAAATGAGCAGGCTAGAGAGGTGACCAAAAAATGTGGTCAAGTCGGTTCCATGAAGAACCAGAATCGGATGCTGACGTTAGTGACAAGTGCTATATAGACAGATCTGCATATATGAATCTGATCATTGTTGATCTGCCTCATTGTTTATACATAATTCCAAGCAGAAATTATAAGGCATATTAACACTATAGTCGAAGTATTCATACCCTTAATTTGTAAAATGATCTTTAAAATTAAGCTAAGCGTTTGCCTATCATTTATTTAAAAGAGAAGGTTTTCAGTCTTTAAAAAGCTATTATATCAACTATCATCATAGACGTCTGATTTGTTCAGGTTTGTTTACGTGTCTGCCCCAAATTTCACACCCGTTCCCCCCAAAAATAGCAAAAAGACAAAAAGACTCAAAACCAACAACAAAAAAACCCAAACAAGTTCAATATTATTTATTGCTCTAACTTTAATTTCATGTTAAATATTTTAGTACTGGTATTTTATTAGATTTGTTTCTTTGTTTTTTCGTTTGTTTGTTTTTGTTTCGATTTATTTTTTTCTTCTCTTTTTTGGATTTAGATTTTAGATTTTGGGTGACTGGAATCGTATGCTATATAAGGCTGTTTACTTAACACAGGAGTTGTCAGTAGTCGCTAGACATCTGAAACGCGTGGATATTAATTGACTTGCTTTTCGCTTTACTAATTAACCAAAATGAAACTGATTCTGATCTGTGTTCTATTTGTGGCAGTGACGGTGACGTTTGCGTTGCCTGTTGACAACGATGATCCTATCGTAAATGATTCAAATGTCGAGTACAATGGCAAATTCCACACCCAGTAAGTGATTGATCACAGCGCATCGAAGGGATTCCCACAACAATAACGATTTCTTTTCAAAAGTGTCGAGCTGCGCGATGGCTCAACATCAACGCAAGAAGGCGAACTGCGGGAAATACATGAAAATCAATACGGAGAAGCGATCAAGGGACATTTCTCGTTCGTTGGCGACGATGGCCAAACTTATGCCGTCACCTACACAGCCGATGAGAATGGATTCCGTGCTGTTGGCGATCATTTGCCAACACCACCGCCAACACCAGAATCGGTGCTGAAAACGCTGGAGTATCTGCGAACACATGCCCAGAAAACGATCGAGCAAGATCATTAGACGAAGTGAAGCAAGTCAACCATATATGTGATTATTAATACAAATTCAATCAACTGTGAACCAAAAGAACTGAACGAGTCAAGTTAATTATAATGATTAACAAAATATACACAAAATTAGCAAATTCAATAAGAGAACGTTTATTGTTTGTTTCGTATTTCTATTTCGATTTCTACTGCTGAAGAGAGTGACTGAGGAATTAACATAATTTGATTTTAACTATGCTGATTACTTTCTCGATTTTTACGTGTTTCGCATAATTGAACTCTTCACTTTTTTCTCACCACTTCGCCACTTACGTAATGTTCTACATTCGCATTCATTTTGGGTGCCTCGCCCAAAAAGTTAAGGCACGATCTTGACCAGATCTTCAGACAATTTCTGTTTACCTGACGTGACCCGATCTGTGTGTGTGTGTGTGTGTGAAATTTGTGTTAACTTTGCAGCTTTGCTCGGCTGCAATTCTGCATTTGCAGAGGCCAAACAATCAGCTTGTTAACATTTTCGTTAAGGAACGCTAATTGGCAAATACGTGATCATATAGATGCTATAAGTATTATATACTTTGTGGGTGATTGTGTGAATTCAATTTGTGTGCGAACGTGGGCCAAATGTTTGTCCTAACAATATAACATAGCACTCTGCAACTTCTTCTAACGCCTCAAGCTTAGTTGTGTAATCCAAGCAGAAAACGAAAGTGAGAATTCCGTATTATTTCAAGATATTAGAGAACGTTTGCTAAGTAAAAATTGCAGTTCCTGTTGAGAACTTTAATGCTGTAAGAAGTCACATGGAAACAAACAAACGAGAGAGTGACAGATGTGTAAAATATGCAAATATTTGTATGCAAGTTCATTGACCCACGCTGCGTATACGCAATCCGCACACAACGTTATGATTTCTTTTACAATAGCCGTACTCTACATTTTTTATTGCCCCTTTGTGTGCGTGTTCACCGTTAGCTCCGGCGCGAATTCTAATGTTATCGGCCAAATTGTTTCCATAATTGAAACGTGCTTGGCATGAAAAATTTCGATATCTACGAGCATGACACGCCTTATGCGCAACATTTGATTGATTACAACTTGCATTGGCTTCAACTTAAAGGCATTCATTTATTAGTTTAGTAGCTTTTTCAAACTTAAATCCTTAACGGATTCTGTTTCGCTGGAAGTGTTACCTTGCAGCGGAACTTGCATTACGATTAAGTGTACAAGAGTTATGTTCTGAGCAGGCGAATCACGTAGCTGCCAACTCCGACTGGCAATGCCATCAACTTCGGCCTGGCAGTAGACAGACATGTGTCAGAGCTCGGCTTAACTCTGCTCAGCTTAGCTCAGCTCAGCTCAGCTGTCGTCGCAGCACCAGCTTCGGGTATCAGTATCAACATCACCTGCTGACACCGACGCTTCATCTTCTCCATCTCTTTGGCGGTGCGGCGTTTACTCATCGGCCAGACGCGCGAAACGGACAATAAAAAAAATACCTCAAATGATGGTCACAACAAAAAACCAAAACAAAAAAACCAACATTCCTAGCTGGGTGTAGGTGCGACGTTGCGATACCCTACAATTGACTACTTCCGAAGAGCCAAATCTTTTTTACAATTTTTTACAATTTATTACATTGGGCATTGTTATTTAGGAATAAGATTATTCATTTAAAAAATATATATGTATATAATATATAATATGATAAGTATATATTTAAAATTAAATGAAAAAAATGTTGAAATTCAGATGAGAATAATTTATGAACTTATAGGAATTTTATTGAGTTAATTCAAGGAAAGGTTTCCATCGATTTTTCTTCCTTGCGAATATTCTAAAGGAAACTGAAATAATTTGAAAGCTAATAGAATGAAATATTGGCTTCAAAATGCCTAATTTAATCGAATACAAATTCATCTTATGCATTAAATGTAATATAAGCTTTCTGCAACAACAATTCGATATATTTGCATTTACTACCAAGCTGAAACTTAAATGTATATCGAGTGTTCACTTATTTCAATCATATTTTTTTGACTTCGAAGTTTAGTTGATGAACAATATTTAAACTTACTACCGATAAATTCGAAAGCAATCAATAGTTTGCGATAGTTTCGAGAGTATTTGATAGTAATAGATTATTCACCCCATTTTAAATAACAGTTTTATAATAAATTAGTTTAGGGGCAGCAAAGCTATTTGAGATAGATAAATAGTCGATTACTATCGAACACTATCGAATGTGGCTGTTGATATAGAACTTAACCACGACTATCAAACTTATAGACTCTAAATTCAAATATAGTTGATTATCTATCTAATTTGCATGTGAATTGCATACCACATAGATGCTAATTTGACTGCAGGGTATTACAATCTGAAATGAGACGAAGAAGCGCCCGCTCGTCATTTTTTCGCTGTTGTTTGGCTGATGTGCGGTGAAGTACGAGTGCGAGTGCGAGTACTTGTACTTGACGCTCTCTGCTTCTTATCTAGTGCGCCCATCGTAATCGTTAGCTGTGGCAACCGAAGCTGGCAGCCACGGTGCGTGCGACAGCGACAGCGACTGCGAATGTGAGTGTGACTGTGAATGTGAGTGCGAGTGCGAATGAGGTGCTCGCCCTCGCCAACGAGATGGTATATAAAGCGCAAGCAGTTGCTGTGTAGTCAACAGTTGCGCACTAACTCGCTGGAATTGACTTGCCACGCCCCACAAAAGAAGCGTCTATCGTCTAAAGGATAAACCCAAATACTTCACATCATAATTATCATGTACAAGTTCGTGTGTGTGTTGTGCTCGGCTCTGCTGTTGTCCTATGTGCTGGCTCGTCCCCAGGATGTGCGTGGCGGATCTGTGACCACAACAACAACGCCGGCGAGCATTATCCAGCAGGATAATGTGAACAATGCCGACGGCAGCTTCAACAGCAGGTGAGATTGATCGATGTAATAGAAGTACAAGTTGCAGTTGAACAATTTCTGTTTAACCCTTTGCGACAGCTATGAGACATCGAATGGCATTCGGGTGGAGAATGTTGGCTACCTCAAGAAGATCATCATCCCGAAGTCGGAGACCAGCGATGGCCAAGTGATCGATGAGCACGAGGAACTCGTCCTGGTGCAGACTGGCTCCTACAGCTACAGCGATCCCGAGGGCAATCTCATCACACTGCGCTACACCGCCGATGAGAATGGCTTCCAGCCCGAGGGCGATCATCTGCCCGTTGCGCCGCAATAAGCAGCTGTTTGTTTTGTTGATGTTGCCCCCACATACCGCACACACGGGGCGTATGTGTAATTAAGTAATTAACATTAGGTCGAATACCGTAACCGTATATCGAATATCGTAAATTGTATCTTATAATATATATATATTCTCTGTATAAAGTATTACGTACTGGAAATAGCACAGCACTGCCCATATGCCATATACCAAGCGAAACACACTCTGTTCTTAGCCATTTGGCACCTACCCACACACACACTTATACACTTAAACACACACACCTACACACCCAAAATGGAATAAGACGAGAAGAAGATGATAATGATGATGATGAAGAAGCAAAGACATTATAAATAAATGAATAAATATTGAACAATTAAGTTTGTGTCTCATTGCCACTTATCGAGTACTCGCACTCACTGCAGCACACACACAGCATTCACTTGATGAGTATTTGAGTATTTCTGAGTATTTCTCAGCCTCGTGGCGCTTACAAAATTACCAAACTGCCCTTCACGGCATCTTGCGGTTGCGGATGATGCGCTCAGACACTTCGACTGAGACTCCGATTCCGATTCCGACTGCCCATCAACTAGATGACGATGATGATGATGTTGCTCATGCTGATGCTCATGTTGATCTCCAAGATTATTTACCCACACGTCAAACCACAAAGCTGATGCTCAACTGTCAGTCAAAGCCAAAAGACAATGGACAAATACTGAAACCGAAAAGCAAACCAAAACCTTTTCCAACCAAAAACTAAATGCTCTAATCGCTGCGCAACCGCTGCGATTATTGGCATTGATATGAGGAGATCCAAAACTGATTTGTTTACGCATCTCAGTTGCGTTCGCTTAAGTACACAGATCGCAATAAATTTGTATTGGCGAGGTGTGTGCAAATCATTGTTAAATGGCAAAAACAAATTGATGAAATAACTGGGATAGCGAAGATGAGTCTCAAATAATCCACAATTCATTGATGAAGTAATAAACGCACCTCGTGAACGCATTTGAAATGTAGTCGCATTTACCATTTAATTGGCCCCACACAGTTCCGACAATTAAACGAACAAGCGGCCGATCAGTGAGCCACTTCATTATCGGAAAAGGCCAATGCCAACGCCTGTCTGTATGTCTGTCTGTCTGATCACCAATTGTTTGTTGGCAGTTGAGAGTTCGGGTACAAAAGGCAAACATCGTGATGAAATTCAGTTGGCGCATCTTTCTTATGTTCAATGCTTGGCGCTTGTGTCCCGCAGTGCAGCTCTTGCCGGTAAGCAAAGAGACCACAACAACAACAGTGATGGACGGATATGGATAATGTGTATTGTGTATTTGTAGAACATGGGATACTTTATTGTGGTCCAACAATTCGAGTGCGTCGTCAACGAACAATTCATTACCAAAGCCAGCTGCGATGTTGTAACTCCACGCAATAGAAGCATCAATGCCGAACTTGTGCTGCTGCAGCCATTCAAGGCGTTGGGCGGCTCTGTGAAAGTATCGATACCGAAGAAAAGAGTCTTCACAAAGATATTTGAGATTACCTTTGAGCTGTGCAAAGTTCTCCGAGAACGAAAACGCAAAGCACTGATCGATATTCTTCACAGTCTGGCGAATATGGGAAGCCAAAGCATTCATTGCCCTCTTCATGAGGTAATATTAGCTGAACTTTTAAATAATGAATTTGAGATTATACAAAATTCCATTCTATAGGGACATTACAAGATACAGAACGTTACGATAGCGGACTCATTGCCACCATTGCTCACAGAGTCGCCGTTCTTGTTGCACTTCACTTGGTTCTTGCCACGTGTGGCAACTGTCATGAATGTCACAGTTCTTGCGCATTTATACGACATCAGCAGGGAACACAATAGGAAAAAGAAGTATTTGTAATAATATAATACTATATGGATAATTCTAAAGTGAAAAACACATCTACCAAAATATATTTTTTATTTTTGAGTAAAGATTAATTTTATAGCTCTTGATTAAAATTTTAATTAAAGATAAGAATTATTTTTCGATTTTAAGATAATTACAAAAATTAATAAATTTATATATTTTATTGTTAAACTGATAAAGTTTCTATAACCAATCTTAACTCTAAATATCGATCGTAACAAATTAATCCAAGGAATTACCTATATACAACATAGAGTACAAATTTTCAAATAACATTTAATTTAGAATACAAAATAATTAGATCAGAATAAACCGATTTTATAGCAGCTTATATTTTGAAATACACCGCACATCAGCAATTTGAAAATTATAATTATTGACCTATAATACATTTTTTAAATTTCCAGTTAATTATCAACATTAACTTCTATATTATGTAGTTGTAATTGGAGTTAAAATTGCTGTCGTTATTAATTTTCAAGTTAAGTTCATATTGAAAAACTCAACTGCCCAAAAGTATGCTACAAATAATATTTTCAATATAGTTTTTTGACTGCCTATTAAAAAAAAGCAGCATATCAATGTAATATCAACAAACTAGTGTAAAATAAATTAATGCTTTTAAACTTGAGAATAATAAATGTTCATATCCAACCTTTTATTAAATTATATTCCAAAAACTTAACAAAAATCTGCATTTGTTAAAAGGTTATACGATACTTAAAGCGAAATATAATTACTTAGATTACAAGCTTTTATGTGTTAGATAGTTCATAATACAAATATAAATAAGCTAGTTGAAAAATCAATTCAAAATTAAACTTAAGAATTTAAATGATGCATATCTTTAAAACTTTAAAATAATCTAAATACGCGTGAAATACTTTAAATGTTTGAAGATCTTAATCTGTAAATAATAGATATTCTTTCTGAGAATAAGAGCTATTAAATGTTGGATATGTTCTATGATTGATATATTCATCAAACATATCAAAGATCAATCTTTCTAATCCAATTTACAAATTATGCGTGCATAAAAATTTCCATAAAACTTAACGATAATTAGGCTAGACACAAAAAAATTTCTATCGCAGCACTTAAAAATCAATAAAAAAAATTTTGCGTTCAGCTCGAGTTTCAATATTTAATCATGGTTTGAACCAAACGAGCAACAGAGTTTACCAAACATCCGCAGAATGAACAATATTTGTAGATTAACTCTGCTTCAGCTTCTAATAGCAACTTCCATGGCCAAGGTGAGTTCTGAATCCTTTGAGTTTTATTGATTAAAGCATAGAATATTTGGCTTTACAGAAGCTAGTAATTATATGGAAGACATTCGATTGTGTGGTAAATCCAGACATCATCCCATCCCATAGATGCATCATCATTGAACCCGATAAAAATCTACTGACAGCCGAAATAGAATATAATCGCGATTTTAAGCATTATAATGCTAGCTTTGCATTGCATTTGCCTCAACCGCCTTTCAATGAATTCACCAAACACTTTGAAACGGAGATTGATATTTGCGAGTTCTTTCGAGGATCGTATAAGAACAAGAACTTTATCGGACCCGCCTACAAAAGCATGACAAGGATTAGCAATATGCCCAAAGGGTGTCCACAGCGAAAGGTTTGTTTATTTTATTTTTATTTTATATTTCATATAATTAGATTTATTATAATTATTATATTTATATATTCATTTTAATTTATTCTTATACATATTCTATTTTTTATGTTTAAAGTATATTACAACTAATTTATTTTATTATATATATTTATTATATTTTTAGGGTCTCTACTACTACCGCAACATGAGCATTGCAGATAATATTCCAGCGTTTTTGCCAAGAAATCCCCTAAAAATCACACTGGATTTCTATTTGCTTAAAACTCCAATTTTAAATGTGACTCTAATCGGACGTCTAGCATATAGTACGAAGCACAAAAAGAAGACTTAAATGCATGGAAATAATATAAATTCAATGAAATAAATTTAATAAATCATCATTTTTGCATTGCTGAAAACTAGACATATAAATTCAATATTAAATTCTAGATTAGAACTACATTCCAGCTTGATGGCTGCAACTTTTTATTCCACACACCTTCACAATTTTTAGATTTTATATTAAACACTTTATATATAGAGTTCATCAATTAACTTCACGCACATTTTCAATGAATGATAATGACATTGTTCTGCATGTTTCCATTTTGATTTAGATAATTTATTTCTGATCACTGCCTTAATTATATGTAGAGAATGCGGGCAAAGCAATTAAAAAACAATTACTACAATTTGTTTAGGCAAATTGAATAAGCTCCAGCATTAAGTCATTGTTGGATTTCCAAGCGAGTGAATAACAACATGGAAATGTTATATATTCTGGTTCTACTACTCGCGATAGCTTCTTCTGCCAGCAAGGTAAGCAACCGATTTAATATCTTTCACATACTAACATAAGCTGAAATCATTTCGCAGCCCTCGCAAAGATTGATCGTGTATTGGGAATCCTTCAAGTGTGTGGTTAACCCAGCGATTGTGGAGTCCAATAGGTGCAGCATTGAGGGATCAGACAGATCGATTATAACTGCCGAATTTAAATACAATCGCGAGTTTCCGCAACTCAATGCTAGCTTCTTATTGCGACTGCCACGCCCAGCTACCAATGAATTTCATACGATCATGGACCTAAATATCGATGTTTGCAAGTTTTACACATCTTCAAAGCGAAACAAATTCCTTAATATTGCCTATCGCAGCATGATGAAGGACAGTAATTTACCCCACAAGTGTCCACAAGCAAAGGTTTGAATTTTATTCCTCCCAATTTCTACAATGAACAAACATACCTCTTTATTTTCCAGGGTTTCTACTACTTTCGCAATATGAATATTGGAGCAAATGTGCCACCATTTTTACCCCAAACGGACTTTCAAGTAGAGTTCAATTATTTTCTGCCCAAGCACTCGATATTAAATATTTCACTGAATGGACGTTTAAAAGAGATCAGTAGAAATGGTAAATAACCACAGTTAAAGAAATCAGAAAATAAAAACATTGAATTTCCAAAAACCATTTCATATTTAAATGCAGTTCGATTTTCCATTAGTTTTATAGAATATTCAGTTTGGTTTAATTATATAATTGCATTGATTGTTTTATACGCCCGATTACAAATGTTAATGGATCCTTAGCAATTTCAATAATTCATATTATTATTTATATTTTTGAGATCTGATTATTTTAAAAATAAACGCAATCTTTCGGCATTTTAAAACCATTTTAGTTATAGTTTGCTTGCCAGCTGGCAAACAGTAAAATGAATAAACTTTACATTTTTGTTCTGCTATTCCCAATTGCACTTTCTGCTACCAAGGTATATTAATGATGTCATTATTAGCATAATATTTTAGATTTAGAATATTTAACAGGCAGCCACACAACGCCTGGCTGTGCGATGGAGTTCCTTCACCTGCGTTTCAAATACAAAAATAATCGAATCGATGAATTGCATCATTACCGATCCGGATAGATCGCTGCTAAATTCAAATTTCAGTCTCAATGTGGATGTAAAGAAGCAGAATGCAAACTTTGGAATACTCATTGCTCGACCGCCGTCAAATGATTTTCATAGGATTATCAATTTAAATGTGGATATTTGCAAATTTTTTAGGGAATCGCATGGCAACAGGTTCCTCAAAATTTTTTATAAAATCATCTTAGCGGACTCGAACGCGATCAGAAAATGTCCTCTCTTGAAGGTAAGTTCCACCTGGAATTGCAAATGAAGTTCGATTATATTTGCAAACATTTTATCAGGGATCGTATTACTTTCGGAACATCGACCTAGGTGGAAGTTTACCGCCTTTTTTGCCTGCAAATGAATTTCAAGTTCATCTAAATATTGTAACCGAGCTTGATTGGATGTTGAACGTCACATCGGTCGGACGTGCTGTAGATTTTATCAGGTCGAAAGGAAAATGAATATATTTGCAAATCAGTTCAATATACTTTTTAAGTTTTTTTCTTTTTGCTTTCGTTCGGTCAACAAACTTGAACTGTAAGTGATATAAAAAAAATGATTATATGGAATTACTCGTAGTTTTGCATTCAAAATCAGTGCAGATGATGATATCATTCGGTGCTGCGATCGGATCAAAGAGAATCTCTCTTTAAGAATATGCCTGTTAGAATTGGCAATTACGATGCCCCGATACGTGGTCTGTCTATCAAGTGGCGTTGATTGCCGATCAACAGAGAACAGACACAAGACGGCAGACAACGGACATCTCCATCCATTACTAGAGCATTATTTACGATTCAAGCTCAAGATGCCAGCTAACTGACAACAAATTTCACAACATCATGACACTTGAAATTGCCGCAAAATTTATAGCCTCGCTGCGCCGTTAGCAGCCCCTCGGACTTTTGTAAACCAGTCTGCAGTCTTCAGTCTGCAGTTTACAGTCTCCACTCCGCACTCACCACTCGTCTTCTATATGCGCTCGGCCTTTAAAACTGCAGTCTCCAGCTATTTGGCTGCAGTCTCCAGTCTCCAGTGTTTAAATGTCAAATGCCGCACGAGCTAAGAACACAACCACACAGCGATGAAACCTACACCAAATGTGAACTAAGAATCCAATCAGCCCCGGCAATCATTTGACATTTTCAATGGCCAACAACAACTACTGTGTAATCATCATGTGGGTCAGTGTGTGAAACTGTTGAGTGTGAGGATCTGCTACGATTGGAGCTGGAGCTGGAGCTGGAGCTTAAGCTAACCTTGCCAGCTTTCGTTTTCATTGAGTCGGTCGAACAACTTGTGAAAATTGCACAATTGCCGCTGACTGACTGATACTGGTGACTCACCTACAACAGCAATGCTGACAGCAACAACAATGGCGACAGCTCAGCTTGAAACCCGGCTTGGTGAGCTGCGAATTTTGGGTGGGCGGCAGAGCGAAGAAGACGGCACAACAATTTGCTTGGGGGTGTGCCTGTGAAGGCGGCCTGTCCCAAAAAAAAAAGTTGTTGCCTTAGTTGTTGTCGTAGTTGTTATCGGAGGCTGTCGTTGGCAGCGGCAACACTTGACCAGGTTTTTTTTGTCGGTGTTGCTCTCTTACCGGCCTGTGCGGTTGTTCAACTTATAGCTACTAAGTGTGTTGCAAGTGATTCTCGATTCGGTGGCATCAAAATTTATTTGTTTTTTGTTTATCTCGCTTGACAAGTAAGCGGTATAATCGTTTCTGCATGATACGAATAAATACGTAGCACACACACACACTATAGTAAACACAGATTGACCCATTTTCCACAACTAATTAACATTTGCCAAGAGCCATTGCCGATGCCGTTTTGAACTCAATTATCGTCTTGCCTCATCTGCAACATCGCGAACCAAATAAACAAATGTGAAAACGAAAAAAAAAAAAAACAACAACAACATAAAACAACATGCAACAAAGCTGCACGAGTCTTACAACAATTTTCATTTCAGTCTGTGCCACACATATATTGTATGTCACTGTCCTACCTCCAGCTCCCTCTCTTCTCTCTCTTCTTCTGCTCGCCCTGATCAGCGTTACTCCCCTTAAACCACTCCCGTAAATAAGCGCTGCTGCAATTACAAGAATTCAAAGCAGCAGCAGCAGCAACATCTTCTCTTCTCTCTTTTGGCATCTTCGCCACTCGAGCGAGAGACCCGCTACATTGAGAGCAAACACAAATACAAATTCAGAGAGAGAGTGAACGAAAGAGAGAGACAGAGAGCGTTGTATTACATGTTCGGCTGCATTTTGGCAAAGACAACGACGTCGACGACGGCGACGAAGCTTGCAGAAAAACTCGTTCTGGCTTATTTCTAAATAACGGCATTACGAAGATGAACGACCGGACAGACGCAGACAATGCGCAGACTTTTACTGTGCCTATTACCATATCTAATGTATGCAAGGTATGGTAAGGCCGACTATTATACGACCCCATAAGTATGCACAATACATATATAGAAGAAAACAAAGCTGATGATACAATGAAGTAAACGTATACAGAAATATGAATTCTATCATATATAGATATAACATATATAGCCTAATTAATAGCTTAAATTGAGTTGAATCAATTTTCATTATAGCATTTTGAACATCGCTGAGATGCCGAGCAAAAAGCTTGGCTCAAAGCAGCATCTACGCTTATGGCAATTGCAACTACTCACCAGCAATGTATCTGTATCTGTATCTGAATGTTAGTGTGGGTTCGTGCTGCGAACTACGATCTGCAAGCTGCGAGCGCAGGAGACAAAGTCGGAGTCGTAGTCGTAGTCGTTGCCGCGACTACTATATAAAGCTCTTAAATAGGGCCGCCGCTGCACAGTTCGATCCGTTGCAGCTTTCACTTACCACAGCCAAACGGGCAACGGAGCAATCGCGCAACTTCTGCAACTGCAACTGTAACTGCAACTGCAACTTAAGGCAGAGTGATCAAGTGGCACATCGCAAACTGTAAACTGTGAATGACAATTACAACACAAGTTCGCAAGTGAACAATCTATCAACATTACATAAAATGAAAGTGCTTGTAAGTTCATCACTCGATCGATTAAAGCTAAAGTCAAGTGTTGTACAAGATCTGGCTAAAGAAATAATAGAAATAAAATAACAAAAATTATAATATAATATATATAAATAGAAAACAGAAATCATATTTCAAACAAAACCAAAAAAGGGAAAATAAACATGTCCTATTAAAAAATACGAAAAAGTATATAAGAAGTATATATCAAAAAATTAAAAAAAGGCGAGATAATTTAAAGCCCAGTTTATTTTTAAGTGCACTTAAAATTGTTTAGAAAATTCCCCTCTAACAAAATTGATTCCATCTCTTCTTCAAAATCTTTAAACATTCCAAATACCAATTTCAATTCTCAGATACTTATTTCGCTGCTCGCCTTGTCGTGCCACGCCCAGCATCAGCATCAGCACCAGCATCAGCATCATGCACACCTCAATGCGAATAACATTCCACGGGACGAGAAGCCAGATCACCGTCATGAGGATCTGCGCGAGACAAGCACTTGGATTCCCATTCTGAAGTACAACAAGGAGCAGAGCGAGGATGGCAGCTACAAGACCGAATACGAGACGGGCAACAATATTGTGCACGAGGAGACGGGCTTCCTCAAGGACTTCGAGACCAATCCGAATGGCGTGCTCGTCCAGCATGGACAATATTCGTATCAATCTCCAGAGGGCACTCTGGTCAATGTGCAGTACACAGCCGATGAGAATGGCTTCCGTGCCACCGGGGATCACATACCCACACCACCCGCCATACCGGAGGAGATTCAGAAGGGACTCGATCAGATCTATGCGGGCATTAAGCTGCAGCAGGAGCGTCTGGAGCAGCGGGCCAAGAGTGATCCTGCTTTTGCCAAGAAACTTGAAGAGCGACGAGTTGCCAATCAGAATGGTCAATACATTGGCCTGCTAGAGAACCAATAGAGAGTAAAGAGAGAGAAAGAGCGATAGAACCTAAACCTCAACCAGGAAATCAAGTGCTGCAACCAACATCGAGAATTCTTCCAAATTGATGCGAAAGAAAGACTGTGATTTCTGACCTTAAATGCAAATTGAATTTAACATATTCCTGGAAATTCGCACACATCAATCAAAAAAAAACTAATCAAAATACTTCAGCACAAATATTTATATTAACGATCGTGAAAGTTTTGTTGCAAGCGAAACAACAACAGCAGAAAACAAATAAAAGAAACCAACTTTTGAATAAAAGCGGAAAAGCAAAGTTTCCGTCATGCCAAACACACACACACGTACACACACACACACACACATGCGACCCTATGCAAACATTATTCAACGCTTTTCCATTTCCATATATTTCCATCACTTACAAAAGTTTCCCTTCCTCCCCTTGACTCCCGCCATCCCCATTAACTTTAATGCTCACAAAACGTGACAATGCGCAATGGCTTTTGTTATTATTTCTTGTTTTTATTTTAATTTTTTTTTTTGTTCACAGCTTCAATTACCTCATGTGTGCTGTGTGCACATTTGTTAATTCAATTCCATGAATTATAACTTTGCCAGTTTTTTTTTTTCGCGAATTGTAATTCACATTTTCTCAGCTTCGATTTTCCATATGCCTCGCAGACTTTTCGACAGCCCCGTCAGACCGGCTCTTGCATAATTATGACAGCTTTTCTCTCACTCTTGACGTTTTGACTTGGTTTCGATTTTGCAAAGTGTTACATCCATGTAACTGAAGTGCTCCTTAGCATAAATGCTCTGGGTAAACTTTAACTTTCAATTTTCAGCTAGGATTCGTGAAGCGGTTTGAGTTGATCGACAAATTTTAAGGTGAATTTCAATTTTAGAAAATATAGACTTTTTATTTAAATGAAAACTTATGATATGATAAAACTTTTTAAAGTTCGATTTCAATTCATCTTTATTTAAATAGTAATATTAAAAGCAACAACTAACAAACAACTTTAAAGTTCCAACATAAATTCTGGAAAATGCAATCTCTTTATTTGAAAATGCAAACTTTTATTGATAAACAACTTTATAGTTCTTGCAAATATTATTTCGTTTCTGATTACAATATTACAATACAATAATATTGGTTGATAAAAAACTTTAAAGTTGAATTCAAATTCTTTATAATATTATTTCTTTATCAGAAAATGACAAGTAATATTGTGTCGATAAATATCTTTAAAGTTGATGCGAACATTCTAAAAAATAAGTATTTCTTTATTAAGAAATGAATATTGGTTAATTACTTTTGGTTTTATAAACATCTTTGAATGCGAAACTAAAATTGAGAGAATATTTATTCTTTACTGGAAAATGAAAACTTTTAGTGAGTCGCTTGACACGTGTAAGCTCAGTTTAAATAAAAAATGTATATTGAGTTGATCAAAAACTAAAAGTATAGTATTAGCTTAAATTCTTGAATATATAAAAAAAATGGTATTTCTTTATTTGACAAGCAAAGCTAATATTGAGTAGATTGAAACTTAAAGTTAAGCTCAATTTGAATTTAAGAATATAGAAAATTGAATGTTGACTTTTATAAAATATTATTTCTTTATTTAAAAATGAAAGCCAGTAAAAACACTTTGAAGTTGACATCAATTTATATTCTATTATTTGACAATCAAAGCAGATATTGAATTGATACAAACTTGCAAGTTATTTTCAATTTAGGTTCTAAAATATAGAATATTGATTTGGTAAGCCTCTTTATCGATCATTTAACATCTGATAAATATGATTACTCTATGTGGAAATGAAAAGTAATATGCAACCTCGTAGCTCCAATTAAATTTATTTGGAATTCCGAGAAATACTTTCTAGGGTCAGCGTAAACAAAAACGCATTAAACTTATCACTGTCTGCTGATTTCTTCCAGAATGTGTAAGAGTACATAGCAAGTGAGTAAGTAAGAAAATGAGTAATCCAGTAACTTTCATTGGCACATGCCAAGTGTTAAAGCCATCGTAGACTGTGTGGTTTATACGCTCTGCCCGTTTTGAGCATTCGGCCTACAACTGTTTTACCGTTACACACGTTGAACCAATCAATTTGGTGAAAAGTTTTGCCCTCAGCGACAGTCATCACCAGCTTTAGAGATATTTATGAATTGAGTTGAGCTGGAGTCGAGCCGGAGAACAAGCATTCTCATAAACGGTGCCAAAATAAACAAGCAAAATCTTTTGTTGTGGCACAAAGTAATTTGCATAAATATTAATAGAGAGATAGATAGATCCTACGTATCTTATAAGATTTTAAGATTATGTGCGCAAGTGTTTGTAATACTTCCAACGTCATTAACAACAACAACAACAAGAAGAGGAACAACAACCACAACAAATAAATCATATGTGCTGCATTTTCACCAAAGCAACGAAGAAATGTTTATTCGCCATTAAATTTTTAACGCTATTGCGCATAATTAAGCGAAAACTGAACAAAAGAAAAAATTTCTATAGCTGTGATTAAGAATGCTTCTCCATCATATTTGTTGCCACCACTATTGAAGTTCTTGTTGTATTTTTATTTTTCGAGCAGCAGCCGTTGAAGCAACCAGTCAATGGATGTGGCATGGTGGAAGTGGAAGTTTAAGCTGGAACTGAAGCTGAAGCTGAAGCGGCCGCAAATTGATTTGGCCAACATCAGTTGCCGTTTAGAAGCCGCCGCGTTTAGACCACAAATCGTACGTAAAGCAAAAGAAGAAAACGCGAACTTGAAAATTCGAAAACTGTTCGAGAAGCAATCAAAAAATAACAACAACAACAACAATTCGTTGGGAGCATTCAACTTGGATGAGTGCGAATATCGATGGGCAAGTGGAATTTGAGAACAATGAGAATTGCTGTTGTTGTTGTGTGAGCTGCTGCCAACCCAACAAAACCGAAATGAAACAATAAAACCAAGCAGCTAACTGTGAACTGAAGATACAAATAAAAACTAATAACAACAACAACAAGAGACTCTTCAAAAGTGGCACATCATTTCATCAGTGAATAGAAATCGAAACTGAAACGAACTGCGACGAACTTTTTTGGCAAAACAAAACTTCAACGACATTTCTTGTGCCAATTTGACTATGGCCAGCAAGCAGCAACTTCTCTCTCATCTTGTTGTGGCAACTCTTTGCCTTTTGTGGTCAGCTGGTGCTCGCCCAGGATGAGCCAGAGGCACAGCAGCTGCAGGTGCCTCGTCCAAGGGGTCGTATACGTATTGCGGATATGAAGCCGCCACCGCTAGCGCCAGTGGGGCCAATGAATTGGCCCACTTATGGAGCTGCCCCAGCACCAATGCCTGCCACATCCACGGTGCATGCGCACATTCCGTTGCTCCGGGAGCAGCTCCCGAGCAGCAGCACTGCGAGTGTGCCGCTGTCCTTGCCGCTGCCCAATGAGGAGGGAGGTGTGCAGGAGGCGGTGGTGTATGGCAATTGGAAGCCAGAACATCCGCTGCAGCCACAGGAGGAGGAGGAGACGCAACCGAAGCAGCGTGTCTATGGACGTCTAGAGGCAATGCTAATGGGCATGCCAGCGGAGGGTAAGTACCGAAGTTCCTAGAGCTTTCTCGAGCATACTTTTACAGCGTCTGCTTCGATTTACAGCCATGGACAGACGTGACGTGTCCAGTGAGGAGTTGGAATTGCAATCAGAGCAACGCACAGCCTCCGGAGGCTATCACAATCCCTATGCACGCCAGGATAGCTCCGAGCGAGCACAGAACTCGCATCGACGCTGGCGTCCGCCAATGCCAAATGGCTTTAAGGAGTCAAAGCTACAGCCGAAACCGCAATATCCGCTACAAACTGAATCGCAGACTTCCTTTGAGGTCATTCACTTGAATGCATCGGATCCGCTGTTGAAAGCCATGGCTAAGCAGATCAATGAATCGATAGAAACGACAACCACGCGTCGTCAAGCCACACACACGACCGAGGACAACTGGATGCCATTGCCTTATCCCTATCCCACGCACAGCTACGAGAGCACACAACCGGTGCCAGGAGCAGCGCTGAGTTCAACTATCAGCAGAGTACGCAGCACAGAAGCTGCCACACTGCAACCCACTCATAGAGTGGAGTCCACCACGATTGCACTCAATTGGCCCACCGATTTTCTGGATGTCTCCGCAAGCAGCACGCCCCGAACTTACACGGACTCTGGCATTAGCATCGATCGTGTGGACAACATCGATAGCATCGATCGCATCGACGATGACGTGGTGGATCATGACGATTACAAGTACTATGAGGATAGTTTGAGCTCTGCTCAAATGCACAGTGAACTGAGTGTGCCGGAGACATTGATTCCCCATCTGCCACTCAATATAACGCGTGTGGGAATCCCTTACGAGGATCGCAACTCCCTCGAGGAGCCAACCATTTGTGTGCCGCTCACAGTGACCGAGACAGCTTCGGAGAGTGCCACTCCGCTGCTGGTCGAGGTGGAACGGGTCTATTGCTTCCCACTGCCCAAGGTGGAGGTCAGAACGGGCACCATTAGGCGGCAACAACATCCAGCATTGGAATTGGAAGAGGAACAGGATCAAGGGCGTCACACCAATGGGACATCTCTGCCAGCGGAGGAGCCACAGCCAGCAGTAACAGCTGGCGCAAGCTCTCGGTTCAATTTCTTGGCAGTGCTTCTCATTATTGGGAGTAGCATATTAATATAATTAGTGCAATGACACTTAGCTTAAGTTCAACTCAGGGGCTACTTGTAATTAGAAAACTACTTATTTAAACAATTAAAGCAAAATTAAAACTTGAATATGAGTATTATTATAATATGGATGCTGGTTTGCTTTCAATTATTTCTCTTTAATGAGTCGACAGCAGAATTTCCACTGTTGAACCTTTTCAAAATAGAAGTCTAGGAACGTCTGCTGATTATCAGAGATTTAGAGTTATCAATAAACACCTCATAAGTTCTAGTTGTAAACATATATTTATCAACTGACTTAATCGCGTTTATAGTGACAAAGTAAATTTAGTTGATAACAACAATTTTTTGATTCACAGAACACAGAATGAGATTCACGATTGATATACTTTTAATAACAGACAGATAAGCACTTGAATAAGTTGAGGAAGCCAAGAAAATTCAGAACAGTTATATGATTGCTGTTATTGGGTTTTTTTTTATAATTCACAAGCCTCATTAAGGGAGCCACAATCTTTCAGACCATTCTGAGTATTAAACATTTAAAGTTTCTTCTATAGAAAACTGTGCTTGTTCATACCCTCTACATAAGTATTTTCAGTAAAAACAAAAAAGTATACTTCTAATTAACCGATGACTATATTTTGATTATAATTAATTCTCAGCTTAATTAAGAGGTTATTAAAATGAAATTCACAACCATTCGCTTATTTTACTTGCTGGCAACAAATTCATCACGTGCTGCTCTCCTTAGAATTTTCCCATTGTGATTAGAGGGCAGTTTATCCGTAAAGCAAACTCCAGCATGTAGTTGCTTCTGCAGACCATTCAACTTATTGGCCACATGATCAATGATCGCCTTTTCACTTATGTCACATCCCTTTCGCTTCACGACCAAAGCACCGGCAGCATCTCCTTGTCTCTCATCATATATGCCCACCACACACACGTCCTGCACCTCGGATAGGTTTAAAATCACATTTTCTATTTCTGTAGGCCAATAGTGTAATCCCTGATACTTCATGACTTCCTTCTTGCGATCCACAATGTAGAGGAAGTTATTGTCATCAAAGTAGCCCAAGTCGCCAGTGTGGAACCAACCCTCAGAGTGCGGATTTGAATACCCGGCATAAGTCTTCCGGCTGCAGTGCTATTTATTATTCCCACATTACCCGTTATGACTCCTACTTCGGTCATGGCGTAGGCTGAATTGAACACCGCGTTCTTACAGATCTCCTGCGTTCTCTTTAGCGTTGTTAAGCTCACTAAACCGCCACCATAGCTGAGCATTTTTATAGGCGAAAGAGCCTCTGGGGTTGCAGCAGGACAAGTGATCAAGGCAGCCAGATGTCTGGGAGGCAATATAACATAGTTGATCTGGTAAGTCTGTACCAGATTTACAAACTGTTCGGGACTAAAAGACTTGTTAGATATAATGCGTGTGCAGCCAGCAACTGTGCTGAGAAGGAAACCCCAGACACCTGTAACCCAATCCAAGGAACTCGGCAAATAGATAATCGATTCACTGGTGGTTAACCTGGAATTTAAATAAATGATTTAGAAACATTGCAATACTAAAAGGCTGGTTAACTTACATATCAATCATTATGAGATTACTATTTGAAATACAGACAGCCTTTGGTAATCCTGTTGTGCCAGAGGAGCAAAGAATCGCCACGGTTTGATCTCCATTATCGATAGATTCTGGCCTGCAAATTATAAAGCGATTACGTAATGATCTTACAAAACAAACTGTTTACTCACTGGTAGAACTTTTCTGTAGTTGTGGGTTCTAGCAATGTTTCAATATTAGGAATATCCTTAATGTTCCCGGTTATTGTAATTATCTCTGGTTTCCATTCTTGAGTTGCAGAACGGAGTTTTTCATAGTGAAGTCCATCACAGAAGATTAGCTTCGGTTTGGTTATTCCAAATGCATATTGTATAGTATCTATAAATTGAGGCATTTCAATATACAAGTGAGGATAAATACTAATAATTAATCTTACCTTTATCTGCAACTGGATTCACAGCATGAAACTTTGTAGCGTTCATGAGACAGGCGACACCCAAGGGCATTAGATAAGTTGAATTTGTTCCCAATATTCCAATCACATCCTGGCTATTAAGTCCTTTATTCTTCAAGTGTTGTGCAATTCTGATGGCCCAAGTAATGGCTTCAGCATTAGTTAAGGTTATACCATCTTCATCATTGATCTAAGGTTGAGGATAATTGTATCGCAAGCTCTATATTCTTAATAGATATTCTACTCACCTGGCACACGTTTTCGGGCCAGTTACTCATGATATTGAATATGATTCGGCCCACGGATATATCTTGGTTGTATATTGAAGTACGTTTCATACCACTCCAGGTTTTATTGCTTTTATTATAAGTGGTGGGAAATGCTGCCATTTTAGAAAATTGACTACTCACTTCTTACTATAAATTGTTTATGATAAATTGAACTCGGAGTTTTGTGTATTTATAGTGAAAATGGTCACTACAATTTATCATATATCCAGCCTATCCAATACATTTCTATTTTTAAATGGGATTTTTATTCTTATCTTAATTTTAATTCATTCACCAAATGGATAACACCTGGTGCAGCTTATCATTCAGCTTAAACCTTAACACTACATTCGGTTAGTCATTATTTTAAATATAATCCAACTGTCTAGTCCAATGGAAATGCCTATAAGATACCCTACGCCATTAACTGTTAGTTAAATAATATATATTAATTATCATTTGTAAAGCCCTTGAGAAATGTTAACAAGATAAAACACCAAAGGGAAAAATTGTTCATTGGCGTTGGGGATATCTAAATAAATTTAATTTTTTATTATTATACGATTACATATTATTTGGAGTTAACACACCTCAACTCTTAATACATAAAATTGCATAGCAGAGTATCATGCAGTCCGTCTTTCTCCACTAGATAATACAAACTTGCTTACGTTATGAGTATCCATAGATAAAATTTTTCCTTGGAAAGCATTGTTTTCTTTTACAATGATTTCTCATATATTAATTATGGAAAGTTTAGATAATGTGTATATAGATACCCCGTGAGCTATGTGAAAACAAGTAAGAAAGCTACAGTCGAGTGTGCTCGACTGTGAGATACCCGCTTCCCATTTTGAATATAAGCAAAATATTGCGGTATTTTTCAATTATGCTATAAAAAATAACATACCATAAAAATATCGAAAATATACTGAATTGTATATTTGGTGTATATATATAGTACTACTCACAATATATACTAAAAGAGCAAAATATATTAGATTGTCAGCTATAGCAAATAAGTCCCTTAGTAAGTAGGCGTTTTTACCCATACAAAAGTATTTCTTTAAAACCTTTCTCAATTTTTATCTTATCGCGACCAAATTTACAAAGGTCACGAAGACTAAAGTCATTATTGTATATACCGAAATTCGCGAAACTGTAGCTTTAAAATTACACTTGTTATTCGATTTTTACAATTTTCCGGGGCGGAGGTGGGCGTGGCAAAAGTTTGAAACAAACTTGATCTGCGTGCATACATAACAAATGCTGTCGAAAAAATAGTATAGCTCTTATAGTCTCTGAGATCTAGATGTTCATACGGACGGACAGACGGGCATAGCTAGATCGTCTCGGCTGTTGGCGCTGATCAAGAATATATATACTTTTTAGGGTGGGAGATGCCTCCTTCTACCTGTTACATACATTTCCTGCCAGCACAAAGTTATACCCTATGGGTAGCGGGGATAAATATACACCACCTGTAATTTCGAACCATTCATCCACACGCATTTGAAATATATTTCTGATTACCAAGTGTTTCTAGCAGCTGTAAGCGTGAAAAAATCTAAAACAAATTTTATCTGCGTTTAATTATTTGGTTAAGAATTTGGTATATTTTATACTTTGTAGTATATTTTGAATGTAGTAGTATATCGATTTACGAAATGTATATTTTGGTATTTATTAGATATCTTAATATGAACAAACCAAATAAAACCAATAATATGGCTTTCACACTAGAGTGTGGGTAAATATATGAATTTTATAATCTTTAAACCCAAAGTTGTTTATCAACTATCTTAACTATTAAATATCTATTTTATTATCAAAAAATAAGGCTTAATATCTATGTAAATTAATTTTTAATAGGGTGAAATACGTCGTTTGGAAATTAAAATAAATTCATGATACAAACATCTATCAACATTTTTAGATAACGATTGAAATCTTTTGTTTATAAGTTTATTGAAATTAGAAGCAAGAAATATATTAGAGTGTGCTCGATTGTAAGTTACCCACTACCCATTTTCAATAAAAAGAAACAATTGCGGTAATATATACCAAGGGATATATTTCGTATATCGATATAGTACTACTTTAAAAATACACTATAGCGAACAAAATATTCCCGATTATCAAGCAAAACTAAACGAAAATCGAAGACCCAACTGCAACAGTCATTTATTAACCATAGGGAATTTTTTTAGATAACTAACAAATTTTATCTAATTTTTACACTTAATCTGCATAGAACAATAACAAGTAAAAGAGCTACAGTCGAATGTTCTCGACTGTGAAATACCCGCTACCTATTTTAAATAAAAGCAAAACAGTGCGAAATTATTCTTAATGTATCCCAAATCAATATACCGAAAGATGCTATAAATATTCAAGAGGTTTTATTATTAAAATAAACCATATACTATAAAATATACCAGATTGTCAGACAAAGCAAATAAAACACCTAATTAGAAGGTCTTTTTGGCCATACAAAAGTATTTCCTGAATAACTTCTACAATTTGAATCTGATCGCACACAAATTTGCTGGAAGAAGTACTGTCAAAAATTATATTCTATCTCTTATAGTGTCTAATTATACCTTATGGGGATAAAGATTCCTTCTTATGCCTATTACAAGCATTTCTTGTAGGCTCAAAATTAAAATACCCTTTAACCCTATGTGTAACAAGAATAAATAACAAAACAATAGGTAGGTTTATTTCTTAATCTAATTTATCAGTTCTTAAATTACGATTATACAATATCTGCTTTTATTTTTTGGAAACAAATTCATCACGTGCTGCCTTTCTTGGTATCTTACCATTAAAATTGGCGGGCAGCTTATCAGTAAAGCGAACTCCAGCATGTAGTTGCTTCTGCAGACCATTCAACTTATTGGCCACATGATCAATGATCGCCTTTTCACTTATGTCACATCCCTTTCGCTTCACGACCAAAGCACCTGCAGCGTCTCCTTGTCTCTCATCATATATGCCCACCACACACACGTCCTGCACCTCGGGTAGGTTTAAAATCACGTTCTCGATTTCTGTGGGCCAATAATGTAATCCCTGATACTTCATTACCTCCTTCTTGCGATCCACAATGTAGAGGAAGTTATTGTCATCAAAGTAGCCCAAGTCGCCAGTGTGGAACCAACCCTCAGAGTCCTGCATGCGCTCCGTTTCTACCGGATTATCGTAGTAACCATTCCAGGTCTGTCCAGTGTGCACGAAGATCTCGCCAACCTGATCGTGGCCAAGTCTATTGCCATCCTCATCCACGATTTGAATTTGAATACCCGGCAAAAGTCTTCCGGCTGCTGTATTGTTAGTAATCCCAACGTTACCCGTTATGGCACCCACTTCGGTCATTGCATAAGCTGAATTGAAAACAGCATTCTTGCATATCTCCTGAGTTTTCTTAAGAGTTGTCAAGCTCACTAAGCCGCCACCATAGCTGAGCATTCGTATGGATGCAAGAGCCTCTGGGGTAGCAACAGGACAAGTGATCAAGGCGGCCAAATGTCGGGGCGGCAAGATAACGTAGTTTATCTGATAATTCTGAACCAGATTTACAAATTGCTCGGGGTTAAAAGCCTTGTTAGATATAATGCGTGTGCAGCCAGCAACTGTGCTGAGAAGGAAACCCCAAACACCTGTAATCCAATCCAATGAACTGGGCACATAGATAATCGATTCACTGGTAGTCAACCTGGAATTTGAAATAATAATTAAAAGAAACTTTATAACGATAAGAGACTCGGTAACTTACATATCAACCATTATAAGGTTACTATTCGAAATGCAGACGGCTTTTGGTAATCCTGTTGTGCCAGAGGAGCAAAGAATCGCCACGGTTTGATCTCCATTATCGATAGATTCTGGCCTGCAAATTATAAAGCGATTACGTAATGATCTTACAAAACAAATTGTTTACTCACTGGTAGAACTTTTCTGTAGTTGTGGGTTCTATCAATGTTTCAATATTAGGAATATCCTTAATGTTCCCGGTTATTGTAATTATCTCTGGTTTCCATTCTTGAGTTGCAGAACGGAGTTTTTCATAGTGAAGTCCATCACAGAAGATTAGCTTCGGTTTGGTTATTCCAAATGCATATTGTATAGTATCTATAAATTGAGGTCCTTCAATATATAAGTGGAGAGAAATACTAATAATTACTCTTACCTTTATCTGCAACTGGATTCACAGCATGAAACTTTGTAGCGTTCATTAGACAGGCGACACCTAAGGGCATAAGATAAGTTGAATGTGTAGCCATTATTCCAATCACATCCTTGCTATTAAGTTCTTTCTTCTTCAAGTGTTGTGCAATTCTTATGGCCCAAGTAATGGCTTGACCATTTGTTAATGTTACGCCATCTTCGTCATTTATCTGTAGATGTGGAATATTATATCACAAGCTCCATATTCTTAAGAAATATTCCACTCACCTGACAAACATTTTTGGGCCAGTTTCTCATGATATTGAATATGATTCTACCGACAGATAAGTCTTGGTTATACATCAAAGAACGTTGCATACCACTCCAGGTATTATTTTCCTTACTAAAGGTGGTAGGAAATTGTGCCATATTGGAAGCGAGGCGACTAACTTCTCAGTGCGAATGATTTATCCAACCCAGAGTCTTTTGTATTTATAGTGAAGATGTTCAGAGCAATTTTTCTTATCAAATTGTATATCCAGACTATTCAATAAATATCTATTTATAATTGGGATTTTAATTCTTATCTTAATTTGAATTCATTCATTAAACGGCTGGCACCTGGTACTTATTATTCTACTTACGTCTTAACTTCATATTCGCCCAATCATTTCAATTATAATCAACTATTGGCATTCTTTAGGGAACAACTTAAAGATCCCCTGCGCTTTTGACACTTTGCTTGATAGTTTCTTTATCTTTTGTATAACCCTTGAGAATTGTTAAAAGAAATCGAAAGTTGAAGTAGTTTAGTCGTAGTGTTTAATAATAACTAAGTAGGCATACTTTATCAATATGCAATTGAAAATTACGTATAATCTGAAGTTTGGATTGTATTCACTATGTGAGTTAGATTGCAGAGTATCGTGTAGACCAGCATTCTCTATTAGATCATACTTTCTTGCTGACGTTATGAGTATCCATAGATTAGATTTCTTCTTGGAAATCATTGTTTTGCATTCACAATGATTAATCATATATTAATTATAGCAAGTTGTGAAGCCCCAACATATGTGGATGTAAAACTCTTGCTGCCTTTTTATGATACAGCAGATTACTTTTATTTGAATTTATGGACTTCAATTCGGAAATGAAACGCAGTATTTACCCTTATACGTTTTTTTTTTGTTATCGTTTGTGAGTTTACAAGCTTATTTGCACAAAGTTATTCTACCTCAGTAAAATTGATATTTGTGCAAAACTTATTTTTGATGTAACGGTTATTCGAATAACTGTATTACTCTTTCGAGTATACACATTTTTTCTCGTATGCTTTATCATGTGTTTCTATGCATTTTTTTTCTTATCTGCTTTTAATCTATGGTCCCGTTAGCATTTAGAAGAAGACAAAGTCATGCGTTTAGTAGAAAGTTGATATTTGTGCAAAGTTATGCATTTAGATTTTGAGCTCGACACGTCAACTGACCTCCAGCAAAAAGTGGTTTAATTTAGGAAATTGTTCATTTCTTAATGTAAAAAGTTTATATTGTTGCCATTTTTGGACTTTTTCGCGAGATTTTTAACATTATTGATTAAAAATGCCGCGTGCACTCGAATTAAGTGAAAAAGAGAAGACTCAAATTGAAACAATGGCTGAGTGTGGCGTTAAACTTGGCGAAATTGCCAAAAGAATTAATAGGCATCGCAATACAATTGGAAATTATTTGAAAAACCCAGAGAAATATGCGCAAACCAACCGCAAGGGAGCCGTTTCGAAAATAGACGCGCGCACTAAACGGCACATTCGAGCCTTGGCAACAGCTAAGACAATGAGTTGTGCACAAATAAAAGCGGAATTGCAGTTGCCAATAAGCAGACAAAGAGTGCAACAGATTTGCAAAAAAGATTTGAACTTGCAGTATGATGCAAAGGTGCACAAACCAAAGCTCTTACCAAGACATAAGAAGGCCAGGCTTGCATTTTACGAAAAGTATAAATTTTGGGAAAATGAATTTGAAAAAGTGATTTTTAGCGATGAGAAAAAGTTTAATTTGGACGGCCCAGACGGTAACCAAAAGTATTGGAGGGATCCTAGGCATCCAAGACAGACTTGCCATAAACGAAACCACGGTGGTGGCTCACTTATGGTTTGGGCCGCTTTTAGTGCTAGAGGAAAGTCTCCTATATGTTTTGTACCTGGACGGATAAATGCGCAAATGTATACGGATCTCCTAGAAAGTGAACTTATACCATTTGCAGAAGAGTTGCATGGCGAGGACTGGATATTTCAACAGGATAACGCTCCTATACACGTTGCGAAGTATACGATGTCGTTCCTGGAATCGAAAAATATACCCCTATTGCAGTGGCCAGCAATAAGTCCGGACTTAAACCCAATTGAGAACCTTTGGGGCATCCTGTCAGCAAAAGTTTATAAGGGTGGAAGACAGTTTGAGTCGTTGAAGGGCTTGAAGGAAGCCATTGTGAAAGAATGGGATGCCATTGACCCAAACACGCTCCAAAACTTGGTGAACTCCATGCCCCAACGTTTAGAATTGGTCAACCAAGAAAACGGAGATTCAATACCATACTAAAATAATAATTTTAAGTCATTTTGTTACTTAGTTCATTAATAATTTGCGTTTTTTCAATTTTGCACAAATATCAACTTTCTATGAACATTTTTTTCATTTAAATTTTTTATGTATTAAACATTTTATAATTTAATAAAAATTATGTTTTTCAAATTTCAATACCAACTACCTATTAAAAAAAAATATTGATAAAAAATGCGCCAAGTAAAAGTTAAAAAATAAACCAACAAAATATGATGCACAAATATCAATTTTACTGAGGTATAAGTAACTAAGAATTATTTTTTTACCCCATTTACCCCATTTTGGGAGGTAAACTGCTCCCGCGCTATCCTTCGCAAAGTCTTTCCATTCACGTTAGCAGGCAATTTATCCGTGAAGCGAACTCCGGCATGAAGATGCATCTGCACACCTTTCAATCTCTTGGCCACATGATCAATGATCGCCTTTTCACTTATATTACACCCGCTGCGCTTCACTACCAAAGCACCAGCCGCATCTCCTTGTCTCTCATCGTAGACACCCACCACGCAGACGTCCTGCACCTCGGGAAGCTCGACGATAACATGCTCTATTTCCGTGGGCCAATAGTGCATACCTTGATACTTCATAATCTCCTTCTTGCGATCCACAATGTAAAGATAGTTCTGATTATCGAAATATCCCAAATCGCCGGTGTGGAACCAGCCCTTATAGTCCTGCATCTTCTGGGACTCCACAGGATTGCCATAATATCCATTCCATCCACGTCCAGTATTCACATATATTTCACCGACCTGATTGTAGCCCAGTCTTTTGCCTTCCTCATCGACTATTTGAATCTTAACGCCCGGCAAGACTCTGCCAGCCGCATTATTATTGCTAATTCCAATATTTCCTGTAATACCGCCCACCTCCGTCATGGCATAACCTGAATTCAGCATGGCAGTCTTACATATCTCCTGAGCACGCTGGAGTGTTGTGAGGGAAACTAAACCTCCACCGTAGCTGAGCATACGAATAGAGGAAAGCGCCTCTGTGGTCGCAGCAGGACAAGTGATCAAAGCGGAGAGATGCCTAGGAGGTACTACGACGTAGTTGATTTTGTATTTCTTCACCAACTCCACAAAGTATTCCGGAGAAAAGGGTTTGTTCGTAATTATCCGAGTGCAGCCGAAAATAGTGCTGAAGGAGAAGCCCCATAGACCGGTAATCCAATCCAAGGAACTTGAAGTAAATACGATCGATTCACTGCTGACTAGCCTGTAATATTTGGTTATTAGATAAAAGAAACAAAATCTCATTTCTAGTATCTTACATACTATCCTGTATAAGGATATGATTCGACATGCAGACAGCTTTCGGTGGTCCTGTTGTGCCAGAGGAGCACAAAATTGCCACAGTTTGATCACCACCAAGTTTCAGAGGTTCTGGTCTGGAATTTGCACATTAAATTACAACCACATGATTAATAAAGTTTGCACTCATTACGCACATATAAAACATTTCTGTAGGCGTTGGATCCAGTAAGGACTCTATTTTAGGTACATTATCGATATGATCGATCATGGTGAATATTTCTGGTTGCCAAGCTCTTGTAGCTGATTTAATCTTCTCATACTCAAGTCCATCGCAAAATATGAGCTTTGGCTTGGTAATATTATAAATATATTTGATGGTATCTGCAATATTTAATCAAATTCCGTGATTTGAAATAAGTGCGATTAAAGGTTTGACATACCCTCGTCAAGCATTGGATTGACAGCATGAAAAGGTGTGGTGTTCAATAGACAAGCAACACCCAATGGCAGCAGATAAGTAGTGTTTTTAGCCAAAATGCCAATCACATCTGTATTATTGAGTCCTCTCTTCTTCAGGTGCTGGGCAATGCGAACAGCCCAAGTAAGTGCCTGAGCATTTGTCAGCGAAACTCCGTCAACATCGTTGATCTACACATTATTACAAAATTGTATAACTGCATTGAAAATTCAATTGAGGGGTATGACTCACCTGTATAACATTTTTTGGCCAATTTTTCATTGTACTGAATATAATCCTGCCCACTGATGTATCATAATTGTACAAGGAGGTAATTTTTGCACCACTCCAGGTGTTATCCTTGGGATCAAAGGTTGTTGGTAATGCTGCCATATTGGTAGTCCGACTGTTCCTAAACTGACTTCTTTACACTCATAAGGTGTTGTGACTTGTGAAATATCAAACTCTATCGCCATTATATTTATAATGACAATGTACTTCGTGATTTGTAGTTGTAAATCTATTTATGCCTTCCGTTGAAGGTTAACACTTCTGCCGTCTTATCAATCACGAACTTAGCTACCAACCACCTAATATCATAATCGGTTAATCATAATTTGACATATAGAAAAAGAAAGATGACTACAAAATACCCTGTTCCAAAAATGCTTAAAACTTATTACTAATAAGAACTTTAATAAACTCTTCTTAACTTGCAGAATTACAACTTTAATTAATTCCAGATTTTAGTTTTAAGAAGAAGAGTTTTCTATGCAGTTCACAATTAATAGAAACTATATCATCAAATCCCTTTTAGAGTTTTTAATGAGTACTAAGTACACAGTAATGTATACGAGTTAAACTGATTATTGGTCGAAAGATACAATTTCATATCAGTTCGCTCGGAAAGTAGTTTAAAGATTAGAACTGATTTTCCTTAACTAAGCCAACGTCATATATTCCCTATCTAATCTTAAGTGTTTGGATTTTTGCATATTGTTGCTTTGTCATTAACACGTGTGCTATGTTTATATTATTAATACGCCTAATATAAATATATAAGTATGTGGGCAAATCCCAGATAAAGTCCACCGATTTAATTAAATTTTAATGTCTACAAGTATATAAATTATGCATTTATTAAAAACAAAATTTAATAAAAAGATTTGCCAAGCTTTAGCATTTTTTAGGCGCATGCTAAAAACTTTACTTTTTTGCTAATAAGTCCGCTTTTCTGTGTGGCGTCCATCACAATCAATTATATAGAATTAATTTACAAAACGTAGGTATAATGAATTTATATATTATCAATTAGAAACTAAACTTTATTCCTTCTATATAAAAATGGACAATAAAACTTTTAAAAACTTAAATATACCTTACTATTTAATCGACAACTAAGTACAAAATTCCTACTACGCACGTTACGTTCCACAATCGAAATGTAACGGCAAGTAACCGCAAGTAAGAAAGCGAAGCGCGTAAAAGCTTTAACAAAGCTTTTTGCCAATATCGTTGGTTTGCGCATAAATAAAGCTGCCGAGTATAAGAAATGAATTATAAGTCATGCAGCAAAGTCTTATACAGTTGCTTATTATCGCTCGTCTACTAACAATATTAATGGCTAAAATTTGCAATTGAATAACTTTAAAAGTAATTATAATTTTCTTTTTTTTTTTTAATTTTGCCTATATAAAATTAATATTATTTATTGATTTAGCGAAGAGAAAATGTTAAATTAGAAAACATATTGAATAACCCTTTCCAAAGTAAGATTAAATTTGGAATTCTCCCCATTTGCATCTAATACATTTTCTATTAAACCAGGTTTTGGTTATATATAATATTACAACTTTTTAAAGATTGAGTTCATGAGGTACACAAATGGACATTAGATTACAAAATGAAAAAGTAAACAAAAGATTATTCCTGTCTCTTTTAGTAGCAGTCATGTATTTAAATATGTACTTTAATTGCATCATCCACATAGATAGTAATCATTACTTCCTGTTAACGTTTAGATTGTTTTTCAGTGCTTCTCACGTGGATAGATCTTGATATTTGCGCTGCGACAACAATAGGTCATTCCCAGAGAAGTACAATTATTTGAAGGAATCATTAACCTTTCAAAAATATGTAGACACCGTAATACAAGCATATGAGAGAGTATTATTTATATTCGCATTATCAGTAGACGTGGGCGAATGCCACAACGCAAAAACATGTGCAGACATCGGTATCAAATTTGCCGATCCGCAATACGGATCTCTATTGCCAACATTTTTGTCACGCACTCGCCCACAATCGTTATCGTGATTCGGGCAGCGCGATCATTCACTCCACGAATCGTTATCGATGTTGAGTGCGATCATAGCTATCGAAAAACTCAAACTCCAAAAATTCTGAATTGCCCCCATTTATGGTAGATATAATCGCAATCGATGATCGGGTCATTGGAACAGTTTTGGCTGATGAAATTACTCATCCGAAACAGACAACAAACAACAGCTAACGACCCTGCTGGTACTGAGATAAGCCGACGCGAAGTAAACATTTCACATATAGACGTATTTATAACCCTAGACGCGACACAACAATAATAAGTTCTCTAAAAATAACAGTCCCGTTTCCGTATATCAATGTGGCTTAGCAACGGATCCCCAAGGAACAGAAATTTCCGAGCCAACTATTAAGTAAACTAACATCTGTTGTGTGTTTAATCAGAATCACACGATCGCTGAGTTTATGATGTTGTGTGAACGTGAGTGATATGATAAGTATATTATGCTCCACCACCTGACCTCACGCAATCCAAATTATAATTAATTAAAGCTACGTGTCTCATTTTCTAAATTACCCAAACATCTGAGACACACATTCTCTCGCGCGACATGTTAATCTATCGCTCAAAGTTCATTGTCAAGGGGGGCAAGGCATTGTTGTTGATGTTCTTATTATTATTGTGGGTACTCTACAAGTATTATGCTTAATCAGCAATTGCAGGAATATTCCGTACACCCCCAACATTCTCCACTTGAACACACTTCGCCAAAGCAATTAGCACCTGAGTTGGATTTTGTCCCTTGTCTAACTTTTGCTTGATTAATCTGATTCATTTATTTTAATAGCATGCCTATGATCAAAACAATTTTATAATGCACAATTCAGCAGCAGTCTAGCTAGCATGATGTGTTCCAAAGGTTGTCAAGCTTCAGGTGGGACACCTGCCAAGCTATGAGCCATATTAGGCCTTATCAACAGACATTGCCGAAATCTCCGTCGTTTGTTTGGCATATTCGCTAAATGATAGCTTTTTCTGAATCTAAAAAAGTATATTGCTTAATCATACCAAGAAATTCATTCATGCAAGTAGCCGGTAAAGCAATATAAAAAATAATTTATTATGACTATTAGCCACAAACAACTCAAAATAAATGTTTATTATTTCTTTGAATTCTAAAAATGTCCCATCAGATATTTTTGCTATCTGTTTTACACACATTATGGAGTTAGAAATACGCAACATTAAATTATCAGTCGATTTGAGTTATACAAAACTAAAATATAGAGTCCAATTAGAAAATAGACGTGCAAGCAGTGCACTGCTTAGCTCATTGTGCATAGCGTCTGCTTGTAGCAGAGAATTCCGAAACAAAAAGTTTGTTTAACATTGAGCAATCTGAACTCAATAAATATTATTCATTGCTTTTGCTAATGCCAACAACTGTTTAGTTAAGCTTCATCTCGAATATATTTAGTGTGAAGAATGAAGTGAAATAATGAAGTAAAACCGATTCACTTATCTGTGTACTAGAGTAATAGGTAGTACATACTATGATTGTTTGTTCCATGTCGTATTGAAAGTGGGTCTTCAAATATAGTCATTCAAATATAAATATATGAATATGTACGAATATATAGCGAGTCAATATACAAAGACCTTAAGCGGGATTCTATTGGATCCGATAATCCAAACACTTTATTATAGCTCTATATAGCATTTTTAATTTGCACTACTTTGTTGCAATTTAGCTATAAAAGCAATGACAAATACAGACCCTGAGAAATTTTTAATATAACGAAACTTTGTGTACATTAAATATTAAATTTAAGTACAACTTGAAATAATTTTGGTCAACTAATTGCAAGCAGTACAATAATTCAACTGCTTACAGCTTATGAGTGCAATAGCAAGCAGTGAAAATGCACTGACCGCATTCGGCAATTGAAGTGATAATAATTCAATGAACCTAAACAGGATTTAGATTTTCTGCTGGTTTTAATTCTTATATATGAGTATTTTCATACTTATAAAGATGGAATGAACACCGATTTGATACTTGACAGAAATTAATAGTAAACAATGACATGGAAAGTACCTTTTGTCTTAATCAAATGCAAGTTAATTGATGATTACTTATAATGAAATGTTCCAATTTAAAATGATCTGCAAATTAATTATTTATGCGCATGACACATTGTGCACTTTGAGTATGATGTAGGCACATCATACCCACTAACTAACCAATTCTCAATTTCGTTACTCAACAACAACATGAGCTCCCTGAATTTTCTTAAACGATTTGTGTATAAATCAATTGACAATTAGATTAAAGCCTGTCATATTATATGTGTAAAGTAAAAGCTATCATGAGTGCTAGAATGCTCGCTATCTGATTGACATCATACTTATATTATATGTTAACGGCATCAAAAGACATTTTCCAGCATACTCGTACAATTTATTAGTTTTGCGAATGTTCAACAAATAATAAATTTCAATTAACTGCAATTACTAAGTCTGGCTCTGCTTTTGGGGAATTTTCCGGTGTGAATATTACCAAGAATTCCCTTACGTAATATTAGTTGTTGTTCTGGTTTCTACATTACATTGTCGTCGCCCTTGATTACGAATGAATTCTGAATTGGGGGGAGTACATAGGTTGATCGACCTGAGGCGTATCAATTGTGAATTTGAATATGTTTTCTAGTATTCCTATCTGTTGATCGACGGCTACTATTGCCGGAAGTAAATACGTGATGAATGGGTTGACATTGCACAATGCAGTTGTGAATACAGCATCGACAATCAGTTCGGGGTTAAGCAAAAGCTCTCTTATCAGCTGCTCAGCATTATGTTCCATTCAGCATAGTATGAATATAAGTCTCTCCGAGATGTGCATTATGAATGGGGCTGTTTGATAGTATTCCTATTTCTTTTTGCATTTATCATTCTTCTCCTTTGCCGCCTTGGCTTCGGCCTTAGCTTTTCTATCACAACAGATGGCTTCCTGGGCCAAATCGATGCCAGCAGCAATACTCGACTTCAACTCTGGCATCATTTTCTTAAGTTGCTCCTTCTCATTGTCGGAGAGTTTCGGTAGTCCAAGATTCTTTTTAATGCCCTCGGGACCCAGCTCCAAGGGTGTGGAAAAGAATGCCGCCTCAGTCACATCCGAGGCCACATAGCTGCACTCGATCACATCCGGTTCACCATTGAGGGCGCGCAGCAAAGAGTTAACAAAGTGTGCCGCAGCATAGGCCATGGAGAGAGTAGCGGAGCCTCCGCCTGCCTTGGCCTTGACCACCTCGGTGCCGGCCTCCTGTATGCGATGTGTCAGAGCCTTCAACTCATCTGGAGTTTCGCACAGTTTGGGGCAACATTGAGAGAGCAGCGGCAATATGGTAATACCGGCATGACCACCGATCACCGGTATATTGACTTCGGCAGGATCGACCTCCAAGCGTTGGGCAATGAATGTACGAGCTCGCACAATGTCCAGCGTGGTTACACCAAACATGCGTTTGGGATCATAGCAGCCAAGGAACCTCATCATTTCGGCCGCAATGGGCACCACAGTGTTAAGTGGATTCGTGATGTAGGCGACCAGAGCCTTGGGGCAAGCAGCGCACATGGCACGCGACACTGATATGGCCACCTCGCCATTGGGACCGAGCAACTGGTCACGTGTCATACCCGGCTTGCGTGGCGTACCGGCTGGCACCACGACGATGTTCGAATCGTGCAGCGCATCCACCAAGGACTCATGTTCCTCGCCCTGAAAGCTCTCCACTTGCGTGTTGGTGCAAATGTGCGACAAGTCCATGTTGACGCCCTTGACGTTGGTGCGATCATGCAGGCTCAACTCCTTGATCAATGGATTCTGCTTGAGCAACAGTGACAATGGCTGCCCAATGCCACCGGCTGCACCCACCACAGTCACCTTGAAGTTGCGCACACTGTGCGTCCTGTGAGTCCCATTGATCATGTGCTCTTGCAGCTGGGAAAGTCGGAGGAGATTCTGACTGCGTCGCAGCCATATGCTATATCCGCAGCCACAGCTGTTTGCCATCATGTTGGTAAATACTGGAAATTTAAAATACTGGAAATCAAATTTGTTGATGTTTAAAGAGCAACTGATAAAAATTTTGTGTTCGGAAATTGAGGAACAAACATATGCCCCAGTTTGACGGTGACTAATCACAGACAACAAAATGCTCGCCTACTTGAAGCCCTCACATGACAGGAAACAGTTACATCATGAACTTGCAACTATTGAAAATATGTTGTTACTTCTTAGAATTTAATATGTTAGTTAAGAATGTGTAATTTTGTATTGATCATATTTGAACTACTCTTAAAGGGAAAGATTTTAATATATATCAGTTTTTATCACATTTTATTTACGATCCCATCAAACATTGTCACTCATCATAATTTAAAGCAGTTTTTAATTTCACTATGCTAATTGAAAATGATGCAGCAATTCCTACGCTAAATAAATTCAGAAAGAAATGAAATGATTGCGCATTGTGATACAATTTTATTAAGCTTTCAAAAGTGACACCACAACGAAATTATTATTTTTCCAGCATCGGTTACTAACTTTGAGCATACGTCATGTTGCTCAGTCGACAATTACCTCAAGTAAATCACAATTTTTGGTCATTCGCTAGACGTAACCAAAGTACGAACATCGATAATAATCAACGAGCGAATGATCGGCTCGACGATTGCCGAAGAGACAAACCCGAAACTTTGTCGTTGAGCCGAAGTGCGCTAGAGCCAAGGCGAGGTGGATGCGATGAAGGTAATGGTAGTGGTATAAACGTTAGGTGCTTTGGGGAGCGACTTCCAGTTGTTGCCGGCATCGCTATCAATACGCACATAGCACAAAATACGAACTGTCGTCGTCCTCGTCTAGTTAGAAGAAATCGTCTACTTCAATATATAAATCGTTCGCGAGTTTATTTAGTATTAACATTCAGTATGGTTCAAGAAGTGAGTATAGAAAGAGTGCGAATCAAATGCAGCGAATGCGGTGGTGTAATCGATCAAATTTCGTCGAGTCCTTAAATTAAGCTATACAAATTTGTTCTGCTTAGTGTCGGCTTCAATTCGTGTGCACATCGATTATCTGAAGGCACGACGAGCTTTATCTCAAGAGGGAATTTCCTTGCAAGTGCATTCGAATTTATACGCGAAAAAATGCCAAAATAATCTTGTTTCTTCTGGTTGCAAATGTGACTTATACGATACTATTTGTCAAAACTAACCCAAACCAGAAAGAGGCGCTTGTCGCTTTGAAAATATTTCATAAATCACTTGAAATAAGGTCAATGGCTCAGCCTCAAGCATTATGCACGGCATTTCTAACTGAATTGTGTCACATGATTGGTCGTCATTCGGTTATTCGGTCGGTCGCCGCATTCAGCTGACTTTAATTCTTTGATCATAACATCGCCCATGCGCCGGTTAATAGCTAATCATGTGGTTTGCGTCTCTCTCTCCCATTATTTAGAAATTCAACAACAAGCAAATGCTGCTGCTGACTCTGCTTTTGGTCGCGTGTCTTTCAGCCGCCAGCGTCAGCTGCAGACCCTCATCCGCGGAGGCTGAGAGAACGCTGTCCGTTGATCCCAGCGAATATCCCGGCAATCTGCCCGAGGAGACCATACGCAAGGTGCAACAGTGCGAGATTAATCAGACCACAATGGAGCTGTGCATGCGATGCGCAAAAGTCACAAAGTCTGAGATCATTTATCCCATGTGCTGTAATAATGATGATAGCGTCAAGGATTGGTGCTATGACTATGTCTATTATGGCAATAGCAATTAGTACAATAAAAACTAGTGCTTGTGATTTTAAACTAGGATACTTATGTACTTGCCAAATTCTATTAACATTCCTTGCATCCTGAATGCACTGTGGATCGATTGGCTGTGATATTAAAGGCAATATTATTATATACATTTTACATCTACAATAATCATTCATTTAGCTTGTAATAAATTAATCTTTGCGCTGTGAGCTGCATAAGAACATTGAAAAAACATCAACTCTTAATCATAAAAAAAATTATATATTTTTTGTTTTTGGACGGAAAATTTAATTGAGTTTATAGTTTCCATTTTGAAGCTATATCATTATAACTTAGTAGGTAACTAATGGTTTTTTCTTTTGGCAAAAAATATGTCTAAATGTAAATAAATACAATATTTTGTTCTTTAAAAACTAACCTGATGTTCAATGCACGTTTTTTACATTCAATATATGTATTTACATTCAATAACAGTAACTTATAATGATTAATAAAAACTGATTATACTAACATAAAAATGTTTATGTTAAATGCAAAGATTAGTTTTTATTCATGGTAGAAAGGATGTTTAATATATTTTAGGTAAGACTACTATTTATTTTATAACGTAACGCCTAACAATAGCACATCTACATATCTTTTTGCGACTTTCTGGAAAATTTTATGGATATATGGAATAAAGTAAGGTCAAAATTTAACGAGCATAGTGCGCTGACACACTGTGTTTCTTAAACAAAGGTAACAGAATTTGTTAAGCACTCCTCCCAAATGGTAAACATCAGCTTTACATTTTCTTTTATAAAGAATCTTAATCAATTTACTCTCCAAATTAATCCACTCGAATTTCTCGACACCAAATTCAACATCATTGCCACAATCGACACCTTTCGATGGTTAATTAATTCGAGAAAATCATGTATATTTGGAAACAAAATTGGAAAGCAAGTGTTATTATGAAAACTAGATCTGTGATTTGTGATGCACACAATAAAAACTTGTCTATATGATTCCTGATGTTCCTAAATTTACATGAATACTATATTTGGTATATTTTAGTATTTTTTGTATATACTTTATTTATTTTAAGAATAGCTAACATAATATTCCAATTTTGAAGGGATGGGAATTACTCTCTAAATTTATCCACTTGAATTTTTCGACACCAAATTTAACACCATTGTCAAAATCGACACCTTTATATAGGGCTAAAATTTTTTGTTATTGCGTGTACATCATGTTTATTTGGAAAAAAATATGTTATTATTAAAGATAAAGCTGTGATTTAATAAAGTTTTTTTTAATCCTGATGTTCCTGAATTTACCTAAATAATATATACCAATACAGTCGGTGTATTATTTATTTAAAGAATATCATTGTTTTCCTTTCGTTAAAATGGATTGCGGGTATATCACAGTCAAGCACACTCCACTGTAGATGTCGGATATTTTTAATTCAACCATTACTAGGATCAAAGGTTTTAGGCAACAATTTCAGTATATATCGGACGTTATAGACGTTGTCAAAATAACTATTGTAGTGATCTACACTAAGAAATATTTATAAACATTGATTGGCATTGGGGATGGTATCAGTAGAAAAGTATCGTAAAGAATGTGGGTGATCACGCAAAACAACACTGATCCCCATTCGTCATTTTTGGCACGCGGGTTGTAAATAATTAAAAAAAAACCCAAATCAATAGCTCGGAGGGGGAATCATCGATCCAAGGTAAAAAGGTTATCACACAAAAAAAAAAACAACTCTTGTGCGTTATCCAACAGATTGCACAAGCCAAGTAAATACATATTTAATAAATATACAAAACATTTAAATATTTCTTTCAATAATTTTTATTTATTTTTGTTTGTATAATTCTTTTGTTTTATAATTTTTTTTTTTTTTGGTTTTTTTAAATCTTCAGAAAACTTTATAAAATGTACATGTTTAAATGAATATTAATTACGATTTGAGAATTGAAATGATAATTGCGTAAAAGAAAAACACAAATATATATACAAATGGTATATATACATAAATATAATACGCTTATAAATCGGTTGATTGAGTAACACATATTCAAGAGACGCGATTGATGAAATTAACGAAAATTAAATATTACAGTTTATGCTGTTGCTCCTCTCTCATGTGGCAAAATATAATTAAATTGATAATATGTATTGAAAATAAAATGCACATTCCGTTTAAACGGGCGGCTGCGGCTAATAGGACTGCGGTGCCCGACATCACATCGAACTTGCACACTAGTTAACAACACCACGTGAATTCTAACTGAACGATATAAATGTATGTAACAAACGAATGTTTCAACAAGAAACGAGTTATACACATATATACATGAATTGCAAATGTATATATATATTAGATATATATATAGAAATATATATTCAGTCACTCAATCGATTTGAATATCGATCTGCGAACGCTTTAGTCTTTGTTGGCTGCGTTGTCTTTGCTGCTGTTGGCGCTGTTCGTTGTTGTCTGTTGAGTCGCTCGTGGACTGAAAGCAACATTTAGATTTAAAGTCGCGTGAAGAGCTCAACTTACCAGAATTCAAGCACGCTTTTAAAGTTTGTTATTTTATGATCTACACTTTGTTTTTTTTGTTTTTTTTTATGTTGTTAATGAGTTTTGTTGTCAACTGCAGTTGCAGCGTGCGAAGTACGCTCCAAATGCAGATAGGAACAATCGACATCCTCACAGCGACCCATCAGATCAAACGGGCAGATGGTGGCATTAATGTTCAGTTGGCTGTCATTCGCAGAAAACAAGAAAACAAATGCAATTCAATGATAGCAATACCAAGCGAAACGATACTCACCTATTGTAATTGCGCGACATGGGAGTGCGATACTCTCCGAGCAGGGAATCACTAACTGGAGCCTCGCTCAACTCCCGCATAAAGCTGACAGTGTACGGCGGCACATCCTGCACTTGGACAGCGACAGGGCTTGCAGGTACATTAGGTACATCTGGGGCTGCAGTTTCTGGCGATGTCTGTAAGTAAACTCAACTCGTTTGTTAGTGTGGGGGTTAGCACAGTTAAAGGGACAAAAAACAATGGTAGATGATCGAAACAAGTTCTTAGAAATTAGTTGGAAGCAATAGAAGAATATCTAAAATCCACGCACATCAACGTCCAGCCGTATCGTCGCCTCATCTACTCCAGCATCTGTTTCAATGGCATCACTTGCAACTGGCTGCTCTTGCTCAGGCTCAGCCTCTGGCTCTGGCTCAACACTGCTGCTCTCTGGCTCAGCTGGAGAAGTTGCGGAACTTTCATTGCTGGACGGCGTAGCGTCAGTTGCTGGCTCTGGGTCAGCTACAGCTACAGTTTCCGCTATCACATCCCCTTGATTTGTGTTTTCGCTTGTAGCGTTAGTTGGCAGGTCCAGCGTATCCTCATACGTTGCAATTGAGTTGTATAGACGTATCTCTTTTGTGAGCAGGGTAGACTTGCGCATAATCTCACTCTTGCCGGGATCCAGTAACCTGAAAATAATCAAAACTGTAGCTGCAACCAACCAAATATCAGCTAAAACATTTATGGCGTCCGCATTTCATTTCAACCATTCACGTTGACCCCGAGAGTTATTAATGCTGTTGCGCTTCTACTGCTGCTGCTGTAGTAGTTCTTTGTTGTTTGTCGTTGCTGTGATTGTTGTGGTTGTTGTTGTTGTTCGAGTTGTTGTAGTACCTGTAGTCAGAGCCCTGCAGATCAGTGCCTAGATCCATGGCAGCATTGCGCAGCTTGTTGCGTTTCTGTTTCAGCGATATGATGATCTCATGACTCGCTTGTATCTCAGGCTGTATTCGCGACAGCTTCGCCTCCTCCAACTTGACCGATTGCTTCACAGCCTGCAACTCGGCAAAGAGCTCCTCCAACCGACGCTCGTAACGCAGACGCGCAATCTTTGACATTCTCGCCTCCTCCACCATATGCAGCGATTTCTCCAGATTCGTGACCATGCTGCTCCTATGAACAGAATAAAGTCAACAACTGTTGCGTTTATAATGCTAAGTTTCTTACCCGATTTTAAGAAATGAATTCTCGAATGCTTTTAGTCTGCTCTCCTTCGATGGCTGCAGCAACTTTGATGTGCCGCCTAGCTCTTTGGTCTTGTTTGCCTTAACTGCTGTTGCACTACGGCTGCCTTCCGCCTCGGCTCTAACGGTGCCAGTCTTCTTTAAAGCGGGTTGTGTCTTCTTTACGGGTTTAGCTGAGGTTTCACTAGCTGTGGCAGCATTTGTTATTTTACTGGCAGTGCTTACTGTGTTGGCAGTTCCTTTCGAAGTTTCAACCAGTTTCTTCTTTTCCAGCAGCCGCATACGCTCGACAAGGCGCAGGTACTCCTTTTGAGATGCTACCGGCAAGTGACGCACAGCCTAGCGTAATAAAAAAGTATACAGAATTAACATCTCTGAACATCTCCCATAACTCAATCGCATACTCACCACCGGCGTTGGCTTAACTTTGTTACTTGGCTGCAGCGGCGCAGGTTTCGTTGTGGTTTCCGCTGCCGCCTCGATTATCTTTGTCGCTTCTTGTGGAGTCTTTCCGCTGGCCAAGGGCGAAGGTGTGGGCACCTTGGAGCGCGCCTGCTTGAGGAAATCGTCCAGTTTCTTCTCGAAGTACTCGTTGATAACGGTGCGTCGCAAATTATTGTTACTCGGCGCCGTCGAGTCCAGAATCTCAGAGTTGGGTGTGTTTGAGCGTGTTGTGGAATTGCTGGCACTATCCATGGCCTGGCTGAGCGGACTCTGATATTCAGCGTAACTGGTGTAGCAGCTGCGCAGTTCCAACTCATCGTCACTGCCCGCTGATGACTCTGCCAATGCAATAACTAGTTTGTTCACCTTGATGCTCTTTGGATCGACTGTAGTTATCAGTCGAGTTGTGCTGCTTGTGTTGTGAATGTGCAGTGGAGCCACTGGCTCCTTGACCAGCAGTGTTATAGGTCGCTTCAGTGGCGGAGCGGCTTGAGTAAGTTTGGAAATCTTGCGCTTAGGCGCAGTCTTTTTGTTGATCACTTTGTTGGGTTTCACAATCTTGATAATGTCGGTGGGTGATGAGTGCAACGCTGTTGTAGGTGCAGGAATTTCAGCAGCTTCCACTGCGGGTTGTGGCGGTGATGGATCAGGATCCGGTTCAAAAGCTGGCACAGGCAAAGACGCAGCCTGCAACTCTTCAGCAACTGCAAATGGCACTGGACTTGGCTGCAGCATCGCTGGCATCTGTTCAGCTTGTTCTAAGGGTATGTCATGGCAATCGGAAGTCACCTGGAAACGGCGTACAGCCTTCTTGAGTATTTCTGGACTTTCTTCTGTCGTCTCTTCGCCGACAGTCTTCTTCTTCGACGCAATGCTAGAGAGCAACAGCAGACGCAGCTGGTCGGGATCATCAGAATCATGCGTTTCGCTTTTCTCTTCAGCCACAACTCGCTCCACCTGCTTGGCTGCTGGTTTCAGCTTGGAGAGCAACAACGCACGCAAGGCGCCCGCCTCATCATCGCTGGTGAGCTGCGATTGCGTTTGCGTCTGCGAATTGTCCATTGAGATCGATTGAATGTCAGAGAGCGAACCACGACGCGACTGCTGTTCACTTAAATGCAGCGCATCGCGCGCATCATCATCCTCCAGATGCATGTGTGGAATGTGATAGGAAGGTGGTGGCGGGGGCACTTCATCGTCATCGTAATTGAACTGCCCTCGCTTTTGTTGAGTCATCTGCTCCTCTTCGTCATCATCGTCCACTACAATGGGCATGGAAACAGGTGGCAATGAGTTGGGCACAAAACAGTTCCAGCTCTCCTCTCGATTGACAGTCGTTTGCCAGTTGTCTGCCCATTGCTGCCGCTCATCATCGCTGTCCGTCTGCGCCAGATCCATGTCTACTGGCTCCACAAAGTTGCTGGGCGGCGGACTGTACGTTGTGCGCTCTGGTGACGCAGCTGGACTTATCTCCATCAGATCATCGATATCATCACACTCGTGACTGATGTTTGGCTGATGCACGCGATTTATCATGTCTGTGGGCGAATAGGCACGCTCTGCATCGCGCTTCTTGCGTGCCAAGTGCTTTTTAAGCATCGCCGACTTCAGCGCAATAAGACGCAACTTGAGCTCTGGCGTATCATCATCCTGCAGGTCCTGAGACTGTTGCACTTGTTGATCCACCTGCACCACCTTGTTGGTCTGCTGGGTGTAGCCATCAAGGGATCGTGACGATAACTCCTCAGTACGCTTCAACTGCTGCTCTTTTGAATTGGAGTTTGGACTGGGCGATTTTCGCAGACGATACTGCAAGCGCTCTTTGAGACTATGCTTGGGCTTGAGATCATAGCTGCCAGTGCGAGCCAACGCCACTCGCAGCTTGTCGCGACTCAGCTTCAATTGTTCCAGATCGTCGAAACCATCGTTCTCGTTTTCCGCATTGCCATCATACTCGCCTATCTCGTCGTCATCATCAAGCGAATCCAACAGAATGGCAGCCTGTTGCTGCTGACAATAATGACTGTGACGGCGCTTCTTCTTCAACTGATGATCCTGTGTACGACGCGCCAATGGATTCCTTCTAAGCACCTGGCCATGTTTTTTAGACTCGGTTCGCTTCGATTTGTGTCGGCGATACTTTTTGGGGGGCTCAAACTCTTCCTCTGACAAGCTGGAGACGTCTGATAGCACACTAATAGGGGAGAAGTGCTGATAAGGCGTATATCTGTCAATTCTATGTGGCCTTTGGTAATCTGAAAGTAATATAGATTAGCTTATCAGTTCTCGGAGTATTGTTAAAATATGCCCTGCTTCCATTTCATGTAGAAGATCATTTTCAGTGGGGGCAGCAATGTGTACATTCTCAATTTACGACTGCATTCGACCCGTCTGAGTTGCTTGCTTGCACTTGCTTAAATGTTTACTTTTTAATAGCACATTCAATTACGTAGTAATTGCTATGAACTTTTGAGGTTTTAAGTTATTATTATAGGTTTGGAATGAGATATAAACATTTTCATCATAGCAACGTATATTAAAGAATGTTCAAGATTTGGTTGTTTATCTTTTGTCAATTTCTGAGATCTAAATATCTTTACCTACAGGCAGACGGAGTTGCTTCTTTTACCATATTTGACTTCTGATAATTCATTTGGACTCTCTTTTTACTTTTTCGAAAAACGAACGGGTCTATGAATGGAGCATATTTTGTTTGACGATTATAGAATTCCGATTGTGTTATTCACTTGAACAAGGTCATTTTATTAGAGCAACAGCACACGCATACACAGCAAGGCTCATTGATAACTATGCATGTGTATGTACGTGTGCATATTACATAGGCAGAGAACGTGTTGCTTCAACATATTTACACTGGGCACTGCACTTACTGTATTGATTGGCCAAGTTGGCCGAGAGCATTTCCATTTTCTCGATATCCTTGCTTTTGTCTTCCAGCTGCTGGATGCGAGCTCGCAATTTGAATTCTTCATCTTCAGAGGATATTATCATCTCGAAATCATCGACAATTTCGCCCTCCTCACGGTCTTCTTCCTCGGCGCCATTTCCATTATCGACAATTTCAGCGTCTTCTTTAATTTGCGCACTTTGTTGTGTCGAATTCATATCACCGCAGGCATCCAATTGTTGTCCAGTCGCAAAGCTCTGCATTGCGCAGACAACCATTTTAAAAGTGCTATGAAAAGCAACTAATTTTTGTATTTTGTTAAAAATAAGGCAGGAAATTCAACACTTCTCGAACGACGACTGAAAAAAACTAGAGGTGGAGACACATCGAAGCCAAAATCGATGTATCGATGTTTTTAAAATTCTAAACTTCGGTTTTTTTTTTGGTAAACATCAAAGTTATTTGCGGACAAACAAATATAATAAATTAATGAATAATTTTAATGAATATGACATATTTTTTGAAGAATCATTTATTCGGAATTTAAATTTTTGTATATTAAGCGAGATCTTTTTGGTCTGGTTTATTGTCGGAGTGTGACCACAGAAAAGTTTGAACGCAGCACCCTGGACTTTCCTTCTGGTCACACATCATCTAGAATATTGGTATATTTAGAAAGCCCGTAAACGAAAGAGCATCATTTCAAATAGCTTAATAATTTCGCTTTATTTTTTAATTTAAATATAATTACAAACACTTATTTCCACCAGACGTGTTCCAGATGATTAAATTTCTCTAAATAATAATAATAATAATAATAATAAACAATGCATAATCAAAAAAGAGCAATAACATTTTTATACTTTAATGTCACACAGTGCTGTAATATACTATATAAAATTTTAAATATTCCTAAAATATCATAAATACGATACACAAAATAGATTGGGAAAACTATTTTATTAATAATTATTAACAATTTTTATTCGCAACCTCAATATTCGATAAGATTAAAAAGATTTTTAGGGTTGTCTCGATTAGACAGTGTTGCAATTAGTTCAACGCGCCCTCTAGGTATCGAAATACGAACTAAAATTTACAGTTCAATGTAAAAATCGGCACTTCCGCTCTTTTCTACCCAACTCGCGGAGCAAAATGCAGCAAAAGGTATTGTGGTTGTGAAAAAATGCGAATTGTGTGATACTAAACTGTTGCAAATATTTATATTTATAGCGCAGAGAACCCGTGCAGGCCGTTCAAGTCTTCGGACGCAAGGTGTGTGTTAAAAAGCTAATTTAAAACAATGTTTTTCATTGCACGTGTCGGGCACAAGCTCCAATCCGACATTTAACCGACGCTTATGCTGAGGTTATGTTTGTGTGTGTGATGATAAATAATGTTGAATAAATGCAAATACTTATGAATGATGTGTTTTGCAGAAAACCGCCACCGCCGTTGCTTACTGCAAACGTGGCAATGGACTCTTGAAGGTGAACGGACGTCCTCTGGACCAGATTGAACCCAAAGTTCTGCAATACAAACTGCAGGAGCCCCTCTTGTTGCTCGGCAAGGTGAGTTGAGAAGAATTAACAGTGTTGTCCATTTTAATAATGATAACTCAAATGATGATAACATTTATCCCGAAATTGAATACCAATGAGAATAAATACTTGTTACTGATTAATTGCGCGCCAAGGCAATTCGTCAATTTGTATTTAGCCGGTTTTATGCAAATCAATTAAATTGGTTTCTTTTTAATTTACAGGAGAAGTTCGCCGGCGTCGACATCCGCGTGCGCGTCAGCGGTGGTGGTCACGTTGCCCAGATCTACGCCATCCGTCAGGCTATTTCCAAGGCCCTTGTTGCCTTCTACCAGAAATGTAAGTGGAAGTCGCTAAAGTAGTTGAAATTTGATGTGTAGCCCATTTAGGTTATTGCTTGAGAGATCAATCTCTTTCTCGCAATTTTTATACAAATTGAGAGGGCCAGATAAACCATCATTTTGAGCATATACCAACCAAACTGCATGCAAAACTATCAGCACAGATTGGGTGATGCGACAAAAACATAAATACTCTGTTTAGATTAATAAAGTCTGTATATAGACATCACCTTGACCCAGATTTTTGTAGGAAGTACTTAATGCATTTTCCTATGAAAGACTAGTGCAAGGAATATTAAATGAAAGTGGCAATCAAAGCGAGTGACTTAAGCAATATTCCATTGCAGTTGCTATTTGAGGCTACAGCGACACTATTTAAGCGTACACAATTTCTAAATAGTTAAAGAAAGCTCTTGTCTAAAACATTCCTGTTATTTCTTTATTGCAGATGTCGATGAGGCCTCCAAGAAGGAAATCAAGGACATCCTTGTCCAATACGACAGAACTCTGCTGGTTGGCGATCCGCGTCGCTGCGAGCCCAAGAAGTTCGGCGGTCCAGGTGCCCGTGCTCGTTACCAGAAGTCGTACCGTTAATCTTTCTGCTGCTTTTCAAATTGGATTAGATATTTTGTACAACTTGAAAATGTTTGTATGCCTTCTTCTCAACTGAAGATGTCGTGTGAATAAACGGAATAATTAACTTTATCTAGTACAAATTTTTAATTATTTCATTATTGGTTTACCACGATTTTTAAATCGTTAGTGGTTTTAAAAGAAAAACGATGTGTTGCTGAATTTGAATCTAGCGGCACGAGCTTTTGTATCGATATGCTCGCAAATATAAAAGTAATCGATATTAGTAATTCGAGGGCTAGCACGAAATATATCGAACTAATCGAATTTATATCGATATACAGATTTATCATCCCTAGCGTCAGCATAGCAATTCCGAAAAAACGGCGGCACAAGCGGCTTTTGTTATTCTGTCGTTTGTGTTGTACATAGATTAAAAATAATTAAGAGCAACTGGCTGTTTAATTCATAAAATGTATGTGAAGAAATTGGTGCTGGATGGCTTCAAGTCCTACGGCAAACGCACCGAGATCGAAGGCTTCGATCCAGAGTTTACAGCGATCACAGGTCTTAATGGATCCGGTAAATCAAATATTTTAGACTCGATATGCTTTGTGCTGGGCATAAGTAATTTGCAAAATGTAAGCAAAATAAGAAATTATTGAGCAGCAGAGAAAAGCTAATAATTAATTAAATGTGTATTATAGGTGCGCGCTTCAGCGCTGCAGGATTTGGTGTTCAAGAATGGACAGGCGGGCATCACGAAGGCAACGGTCACAATTGTTTTCGACAATACAAATGCTCAACAGTGTCCGCCAGGCTATGAGAAGTGTCGTGAGATCTCTGTGACTCGTCAAGTAGTTGTCGGTGGCAAGAATAAGTTTCTTATCAATGGCAAGCTGGTGCAGAACAAGAAAGTACAGGATTTCTTTTGCTCCATGCAGTTGAATGTGAACAATCCCAATTTCCTGATCATGCAGGGCAAGATCCAGCAGGTGTTGAACATGAAGCCTAAAGAGGTAAGCAATAGCAGCTATTAGTTGTATTCAAAAGTATTGACAGACTGTGTAAATCGTAGGTGCTGTCCATGGTCGAGGAGGCGGCAGGCACCAGCGTCTATAAGACCAAGCGAGATGCCACCAAGACGCTAATCGAGAAGAAGGAGGGCAAAGTACGCGAGACGTCGGCACTGCTGCAAGAGGAGGTGCTGCCCAAACTCGACAAGCTGCGCAAGGAACGCACTGCCTACCAGGAATATCAGAAGATTTGTCGCGATATTGAGTTCCTTACATACATCTTCATCTCGGCCAGATATCTGAAACTATGCGATGCGCTGCAGTCGGTGGAGGCCAGCGAAGAAAAGATCGAGAATCGCATTGCCACTTGCCGTGAGACACATGCTCGCAATCTTGAGGAAATTGAGAGCACCGATGTCAAGGTGAAGGATATACAGCATAAGATCGACGAGGAAATGGGTGGTGCTCTTAAGTCACTCGAAGAGCAACTGTCCGCCAAGCGGGCCATCGAAGCCAAGGCATCGGGTAGCCTCAAGGCGGCCAAGGGTACAATTGAACAGGACCAGAAAAAGATTCGTATGGCGGATAAGAACATAATTGATGATGAAGCTGCTTTGCTCAAGAAACAGCAGGCCATGGCCATGGTGAAGGATGAGTTCCAGGGCCTCAAAGATGCCGATGCCAATGATGCCAAGGCCTACGAGGATGCCAAGCGTAAATTGGAGGCTGTTTCACAGGGTCTCTCCACTAACGAGGATGGCGAAGCGTGCACTCTGCAGGAACAGTTGATTTGTGAGTTTTCAGTGATTTATTTTATTTATTAACTAGTTAATGGGCCTCAATACATTCACAGCTGCCAAGCAACAGCTCAGCGAGGCGCAGACCACAATTAAAACGTCCGAAATGGAGCTGCGACACACGCGTAGTTTGCTTAATCAGAAGCAAGGTGAGACGCAAACAAATGATGCAGCCTACACCAAGGATAAGTCATTGCAGGATCAGCTGGAGGTGGAAGTAAAGAACCTGGAGCGTCAGCTACAGGGTCTCAACTACGAAGGCGGTCAGTTCGAGCAGCTAAAGGAGCGTCGCCAAGAATTGCACCATCAAGTGCGCGAGATTAAGCGGGAATTGGACAGACGCAATGGAGCCCGCTACGATCTGCAATATAATGACCCAGAGCCGAATTTCCAGCGTCAGAAAGTGCGTGGCATGGTGGGCAAATTGTTTCAGGTCGACGATATGAACAACTCCATGGCCATCTCTATGGCAGCTGGTGGTCATGTAAGCATCAAGTTAACCCATTCAATGTGAGTCAACTTAAAAATTAATGCTTTTATTTTGTATGAATAGTTGTACAGCTATGTGACCGATGATGATGTGACGAGCAAGAAGATTTTGCAGCGAGGCAACTTACAACGTCGCGTCACCTTTATACCCATCAACAAGATCAGTCCATCGCCTCTAAGTCCACAAGTTATCCAGTATGCCAAGAATACTGTAAGTCCTATTTGATTGTGATTATCTGGTATTTGATTGCTCGATTTGCTTTTAGTATGGACATGATAATGTGGAATCGGCCATGGCACTCATTAGCTATGATCGCTACTTCGAGCCAGTGATGCAGTTTGTCTTTGGAGCTATTCTCATCTGTAAGGACTTGGAGGTGGCCAAAGGAGTAAGCAGAGTGCTTTACTTTTTAGCTTAAGTTATAAAATAACGTTTTCCATATTAGTTGAGTGCAGATCAACGCATTGGAGGTCGCTGTGTGACTTTGGAGGGCGACGTTGTCGATTCGGCAGGCACTTTGTCTGGTGGCGCAGCTCCCAAAGGTGCGAATATCCTCGAAGAGTTGAGCAGCCTTAGAACCCTAGAGAAAGACCTCAATGCCAAAATGAATGAGCTAAAGCAAGTCGAGGAGCAATTAAAGTATGTCTTAAAAGCATTTTATTGTGTAATATACAACTATATTATAATCTTGTTATACATTGCAGTTCTATTGAGAATGTTGCACGTAATCACAACAAGCTGAAGGAAGCACTTGATTTGCGTCAACACGAGCTGTCCATGTGCAAGAGTCGCTTGGCCCACACAGCTTTCCAGCAGAATCAATCAGAAATCGAGGAGATGAAAGAGAAAGTCAAAACCTTGGAGCAGCAAATCCTCGATGCTCGCGATAAGCAAAAGGCCTCGCAGGCCAAGGTCAAGGATGTGGAGGCCAAGCTAGCAGATGCCAAGGGCTATCGGGAGCGTGAGCTAAAGGCGGCTAACAATGAAGTGAAGTCAGCTCAACAACGTGCCGACAAGTCTCGGGCCAATTGGAAAAAACGCGAGCAGGAGTTCGAAACGTTGCAGTTGGAGATTAGCGAGTTGGAGAAAAGTATTGAAGCTGCAAAGCAACAGCACCAGGAGATGGTGGACAATCTCGAAAAGTACAAACAGGAGTTGGATGCATTGCAGCAAAACAGCTCGAGTGCCGCCACAGAAGTATCTGAGCTGGAGAAGGCTATCAAGGTACAAAAGGACAACTTGAATAGTCAGAATAAAGAGATGCGCATTCTGCTGGGAAAGAAGGAGAAGATGCTTAAACAAAATCAGGAGCTGGAACTCGAAGTGAAGAAGAAAGAGAACGAAAAAAACAAAATAAGCGCAGAGGCAAAGGATGCCAAGAAGCGTATGGATGCACTGGAAGTGAAATACCCCTGGATACCTGAGGAGAAGAGCTTCTTTGGCATGAAGAATACACGCTACGATTACAGCAAAGAGGATCCCGTGGAGGCGGGCAATAAGCTGACCAAGATGCAGGAGAAGAAGGAGAAAATGGAGCGCACTCTCAACATGAATGCCATACAGACGCTGGACCGCGAAGAGGAGAACTACAACGAGACGGTGCGTCGTCGTCAAATTGTCGCACAGGACAAGGAGAAAATCAAGCAGATTATTGTCAAACTGGATGAAGAGGAGCAGGGTCAGGTGAAGCGTGCTTGGGAGGCGGTTACCGAGAACTTTAGCAGTATCTTCAGCACTCTGTTGCCAGGTGCCCAAGCTCTGCTAAAGCCCGTCAAAACAAATGGAATTTTGAGTGGTCTCGAAATCAAGGTCGGCTTCAATGGTGTTTTTAAGGACAGCTTGGGCGAGTTGTCTGGTGGCCAAAAATCTTTGGTGGCCTTGTCTCTCGTCTTGGCCATGCTCAAGTTCTCTCCTGCTCCGCTCTACATTCTCGATGAGGTGGACGCAGCTCTGGACATGTCGCACACACAGAATATTGGCAGCATGCTCAAGCAACATTTCCGCGATTCTCAATTTCTCATCGTCTCACTGAAGGATGGTCTCTTCAATCATGCCAATGTCCTGTTTCGGACTCAGTTCTTGGAAGGCGTCTCCACAATTTCTCGCACAGTGGGTCGCTCAACAGCAAAACGTTAAATAATGAATTCTTATTTAATTTTGTATTTCTCATTAAATGGTGTCCTTATGAATTGTTGTAGACACTACTCTACTCTGTATTAATTCAAATGGAAATTTTAATTTTAATAAAATGAAGACACATTTTTTACACAATTTATGTTACAAACTTAAAAATTTCAAATTCATTTTAAAGAAACATTAAAAAGGTTTTTAATATTAAATATTTTTATATAAAAGAATTTTATGATTATATTTCACAAGTTCCAAATCATTTTTTAAACAAATTTAATAAATACAGATACTTATGTGAATTTCAGTAGATTGGATTATTTTAAAGTAGAATCGCTTTTTAATTTCAGAAGCTATACAATTTTCTGGACACCACTTTATGCGAAGAGTTCACTATAGAAATAAAAATTTAATAATGAATTTTGTTTTTAAAATTGAATTATATACAAAACTAAAACTAACTGGAACTTGAACATTTTGAATACATTAGTTCCAAGAGAGTCGCATCTAAGAGATGTAAAATTTTTCAGTTTCTTATGTAATTTAGTTTTAAAATGTAAGAAATAGCAAATCATTATTTTGGAAAACATTTACAGATTATTTACGATTTATCACTTAACAGAATTCTGTTAAGTTGTCTTGGCGGGCAAGTAGTTAATTTCCAATAGGGCTGAATGGCCGATACAAACGTCAAACTGACGTTTGGTCACAGCGACAAAGAGAACGACACTGACTGTCGTTGGCTGTAAGTTGCATGCGCACTAGAGAGAGCGAGACAGAACGTTTGGTGAGACCGTCGACGAGACGAACGCACCGCGCAAACCCACACATGCTCACATACAAGAACACAGACAGCAACAACACGCACACACACAATAAAACAAGCGACAGAACTGCGACTACGACAATGTTGGAAGAGTGCTACTGTGAAAAATTCAACAAAAGTGCTAAATTTAATATTTAAAACACGACTAGGGCGCAAATAAAACATTCAACATTTCATCCCAACGCAGATTCCTGAAAAAGCTCGTCAACATGGTAAGAAAGCGTCTTGCATTTGCTCATGGAATCACAATACAAAAATCTTGAGTCAAATCGCTTCGTTCGTTCTGCAAACACAGTGTCCGTGAATGTGTGCGTATGTGTGAGTGTATGTGTGTGGCACAAAATTCTATAACTTGTATGCGCTTCGGCTGTCTGACGGTTTGGCAAGACAAGTGGGGGTCACCTCGGAAGCCTTGCATTAAACAGATGATTCCATGGCCTTTTATTTGTTAAACATTGCCAACAAGTGCAGGAGGAAAGGGAGCGGGCCGGCATCGATATCCTTTAATTTAAATTTTAAATATATCGATTAATGTTATTCGATAGCAACTGCGAGGAATGTTATCTCGTCTCCACCTGCATATTAATTTTGTTCTTTGAACAAAACATTTAACAGTGTTTATCAACATATTTGTAATTTTATTGCCAGTGTTGTCAGAGTTGTCTGCAATAACAGCTGTTCCCATAGTTCGCTAGTAAACTGATCTTAAGCGACGACAAAGATTGTTTTAGACGTTATTTAACATGTAAACATTGTAGCAAAATGCATTTCTTTAAAGGATCGAGTCACAAAGCCGCAGAAGAAGATGCTCATCACGCTGCTGCGCGAAACAAAGTACATGGAGGGCAAGAAGGAGAAGGAATGGTATTGGGAAAAGATTCAAGCGGCTCTTAACACCATTGGCCCCAAGAAGACCATAATACAGTGGAAAAAGGTGCGTATGCCAGTTAAATTGAATAACGGCCAATCTCTAGATAATGCTGTTCTTGCAGTGCTGGCGTGATATGCGTTTGACGACGCGAAAGAAACTGGCGGAGCTCAAGCGTTGTCAGTTGTCTGGCGGATCTCCGCCACCGGGCATTGAACTGAATCAGGAGGATAATGATATCATTGACATAGTGGGCACAGAGTACTTCTACGAGGAGATGAACGGCGAACTGAAACCCGAGAACTTTATGACCGGCTTCGACTATGTGCCGGAGCACTTCTGCGATGCCATTCTTACGGCTGCTGCGGGCCAGCAACAGCAGCACATGCAGCACCAGAAAGATCCGCAGTCGCACAGCGGACAGCAGCCACAGGATCATCATACCAACGATGGCGAGACAAACGATGCTCCGGGCTCCTCCAACGGTGGCTCGTATCAGGGCCAGAATGTGAGTCAGCTGCAGTCGCACAACGGTGGTGGAACAGAGCACGGCAATGGCAATGGAAATGGCACACAGTCACATCCGGGTATGCCGCAGCATCCAGCATTTCATGGCGGACTGCATCCACATCTGCTGCGGCGACAGCACACAAATTCGGCCATGCAGCGCGAGTCGCCATTTGAGGAGAAGCTGTTGCAGTTCATGCAGGATGCGTTCCCCAAGAAAAGTAAAAAGCGCAAGCAACGTGACCCTGACAAGCTCTTTCTGTTGTCACTGTACGAAGAAATCAAGCGCGTGCCGGAGGAGATACGATTGGATGTCAAGTCGGAGCTGATGCAGATCTTGAAAAAGTATCAAAAGAAATCGCCCGTCAAGGCGGAGAAGTCGTCGGCCTCCACGTCATCCGCATCCAAGCAGAGCGGCAACAGCAGCAGCAGCTCAGCGGCCGCGCATCTCTCGCACAGCATGTATCAGTTGCAGAAGAAGTACGAAAAGGGCGAGAAGGAGACGTCGCCGCAATCCCAGGTGGATCCTGTGCCGTTGCATGCGCCGCAGCAGCTGCCACTGTTCCAGCTGCAGAAGAAGTACGAGGAGAGTGCCGAGAAGGTGCATCAACAGCAAAGCGAACAGCGCAAACTGGAGGCTGCCCATCAGCAGCAACATGCCGCCCATCAGCAGCCACCGCCGCCGCCCAATGAGCAGCATCTGCATCATCCACAGATGGCTCACAACATCATGTTCCCGCTGGCCCAACTGCGCAACGAGCAGCCGCCGTCGCAGCAGCATCACGCTCACAATCCGCATCAGCAGCAACAGCATCCCCACCAGCAGCAGCAGCAGCAATCGCAGCAGCAGCAACAACATCATCCGCCAACGATCTTCGGATCGGCGGCCAGTGCAGCGGCCATGAGCACGGATCGGCCAGCGATGTCCTACGAGAATGTCGGATGAATGTTGAGCCGTCTGTGGGAAGCCACTTGTGGAGCGCGCCCTGCGACGGTGTCCCCCACGACGGCAGACGCGCACAACTGTTAAGCAACCATGCAACCATGCAACATGCAATTGGCAACTGCTTTGCCAACTGTTTAATCCAGCTCATTGCGTCGGTATTTGGCTCGACGAAATCGTTAGACGTCGGACACCGTCGCTACCCCCCCTTAATCTGTCGGAACTGTGTGCAAAATTGTTTCAAACATTAGGTTATACTCACACTTCTAATCCTTATGCTAGTTTATCAAGTAGCCATGAAATGATTGATCTTCATGTAAATGCCAACGGAACGAATCCAAAGGCACAAAAAAAAAAAAAAACAAAAGAAAACTACATTGAAATGCATCAATATTTATGTATAAGCTTATACATAATTGAATTAATTAAAATACATATGCAAATTGTGACTTTATTTTCAATTGCAACAAATGAATTTATTGTATGTATACACAAAACTCATAAGCGTTAACGAAACTAATCTAAAATGAGATGAGTGAAGAGATTTTTTCGATTAACTTATGTTATCATTTCGTTTGAATGCAAGGAGCGAACTCTACGACTTAAGAAAATAAAGAAGTTTAGTTTCAGATAGATTTTGTTATTTATGGTATATTTTTTTTAAATTTATCTTTTAGAAAATGTTTTTCCTCATATCATAAATTGTACAAATTTGAGTGTTATTTAATGATAATCGATTTAAGGAGAGTTCAAAAAATATTATTTAGCAAGCAGTTATTATTTTTTTTAATATGATGATTTATTTTTAGAGAGGCACAAACTCTGAAGAAAATAAAAAAGTTTAGTTTCAGATAGATTTTGTTATTCGTGGAACAATATATGATTTGTCTAGATATTAAATTTTTAGATGATGCCTTTTTTAAATTCGATGGGATAACATTTTAGTGGTATTAAATCTGAATATATTTGACTTAAGTAAAGTCTAAAGAATTTGATGTAGCCAAGCAGATATTAATTTTTTATATGGTTATTAATTTTTAAAGAAAAGAATATTTGTTTTTTTTTAATTTTTATATTGAAATGAATGATTGAGTTAATGATTGCTTAGAAAATTGCTAAAGTTTTAGATGAGTTAATTTGGTAATCACAATTTTAAATATTATTTATAATTTAAATACTACAAAAGTTTCCATTATATGATTTTATTATGACGGCTAGGGATTTAAGATATGCTGATGTATTTTATTAGGTTTAAAAATAATAAGTTTACATTTCAGATAAAATAAGTTTCTACTTAGCAGGAATAGAACCACTCGCCCTGTCATAAAAGAGCTGAATAGTAGCAAGCGATCTGTTTAAACTGAGACTGGGACTGAGAGTATTTATCTTTGCAGTTTACAGTTTGCAGTTTGTTGGATCGTTTGGTCGGCACACGAACGAGGCCCGACACGGCATCGCATATCGGATCATAAAAGAGAGAGAAAAAAAGCAAAAAACGAGATTACGATCGCGATAATCAGAGCTGTAGCATAACGCTGTGAGATGTGATGTGTGCACTTATCAGTTGCGTGGGATATACTCGTATACAAAGTGGATGGAAGTGTGGCTAGCTGCTTGTTACCTGCGACAAACGGACGACAAGCGTCTGGCATTCTAGTCTGGCCACGGGCCGGAGCGAGTCAAAGTGCGGCATTAAATTAGTTTTCCTTCCGTTGATCCTCTGACGGATCCTCTAACTTTATTGGCAGTGCAGTGATCTTTAGTTAGCAATAAGCAAACATGGCAGAAGGTACGAGTTGAGTGAGATCAGTGAGCTTTAAATCAAGTTCAGCTAAAAGACAATGTGCGATGTGATGTGGTTCAAGATTCAAGATTCAAGATTGACAAATTAACCACAAGCTGCCTTCGGTGCACTTGTGAGTTTTTCAATTGCAACTTGCAATTCAAGCTGCAGAAAATATGTGAATGTGATATGAATTTGAGTGTAAAGCTGAAATGAATATTTGAATTATAATTATTGTTATGTGCGCTAGAAGTGTCAATATTATTATGTGAACATAATCTCCATCTCCATTGCGATCTTCGCTCTTCACTTTTCACTTGCAGTCGAGGCACGCACTGTGCTCTGGTACATGACGTTCATAGGATTCATTGTCAACTACATGTTGCGCATCAATCTCAACATTACGATTGTGGACATGATCGCTATCAAGCCAGAGAATGTATCCTCTATTCAGCCCCTGAACATCACTACTTCTCTCAATGTGACCAGCCTACCACTCAATGTGACCAGTAATGCAACAACAACAACAACAACAAATCGCAGTCTCATTGAAACCGCATACGCAGAGCGTTATTCGTGGGAGCGACAGTTTCTTGATTGGGCAAACGTGAGTGATTCACTGCAGTTTAATTGATCCACTGTGCGTATGAGTAACATGCATGCAATTCATTCTCTGACTGCGCAGATTGACTACGAGCGCTATGGCTTCCAATGGGACGAGGGAAAGCAGAGCAATCTGTTGGGTTCCTTCTTCTGGGTGCATTGGTTGCTCCAATTGCCCGGCGGTGTGTTGGCACGCAAATATGGCACCAAGCTGGTGTTTGGTCTCTCCAATGGCATCGGCGTCTTCTGCTGTTTCCTCATACCGATCTTCGCCTACTGGAGCTACACTGCGCTAATCTGTCTGCGCGTCTTCCAGGGATTCGTTACGGTAGGTCGTCTTAATAAAGTGAGAAATCAGTTGATTAAACTCCCCGCTTTTCTTAGGGCATGGCTTGGCCATCGATGCATGTGATGACGGCCAAATGGATACCGCCAAATGAGCGGAGTAAGTTCGTCAGCGCCTATCTGGGCAGCTCGGTGGGCGTGGCGCTGTTCTATCCCATATTCGGTTACATCATTGCCTGGTCCTCCTGGGAATGGGTTTACTACATCTGCGGCGTTTTCGGCATGCTCTGGTTTGTGGCCTGGCAATTCTTTGGTTTACGATAGTCCTGCCCAGCATCCGCGCATTGCGCAGTCGGAGCGTCGCTACATTGAGAAGTCACTGGGCGCCTCGGTGCAGAACAGCACGCCAGGACCGACGCCCTGGAAGCAGATTGCCATCTCGCGTCCAGTGTGGATGAATGTGGTGGCCCAGTGGGGCGGCATCTGGGGTCTGTTCACGCTGATGACACATGGTCCCACCTACTTCCGACTGATTCATCACTGGAATATCAGAGCTGTAAGCTGTCGAGTGTTTAAAGGTTCAATCCTTAGTTAATCTTGTTCATCTTGCAGACTGGCTTCCTCTCGGGTTTGCCACATTTGATGCGCATGCTTTTCGCTTACGTCTTCTCCGTATTTGCCGATTATTTGCTCCGCACGGATCGCTTAAGTCGCACCAATGTGCGCAAGCTGGCCACAGCTATTTGTAAGTCTGAACTAAATGCTGAAGGAGATTCGTTTTGATACCCATTTACTTGCAGGCTGTGGCGTCAAGGGTTTTGTGGTGTTGGCCTTGGCCTACTTTGGTTATAATGCAACCGCTGCCATTGTTTTGGTGGCTACAGCTACCATGTTCCATGGCGCTGTGTCCTCTGGTCCGCTGGCCTCCATGGTGGATCTGTCGCCCAACTATGCGGGCATTGTGCTCGGTGTTAGTGGCATGATTGGTGGCATGCCCGGCTTCATCTCACCCTACATTGTGGGCATTCTAACGAAGGGCAATGTGAGTGTTTACCTTGTGCATCCCTTGGCTATCTGCTCTTCAATCTTTTCCTTCTGTATTCCAGCAAACCATTGAGGCCTGGAAGAATGTGTTCATGCTGACGGCAGCTATGTTAATAGGCAGCGGAGTCTTGTATGTCTTCTTCTCGGAGTCCACGCTACAGCCGTGGAATAGTGGCAGCCATTCACTGCCCGATGCGGGTCTCAAGGAGCTGCAGCTGCTGGATGAGAAGCTGCCGCTTCAAAGTGACTCCAAAGAGAAGGAAGAGGAGCTGGAGCCGGAGCAGAAGCGGGAGAAGGAGAAGAGACGGAGGTGGATACTGCCGAAGTGAGGCGTCAGAACTGATAAGCCAAATCAGCAGCAACAGCGGGTGTCAGCTTTATTGTCATAAGTCCATTTTAGTTATAGCCCCCATTGTGTTGGCCGCCGCGTCTGGCAAACAAAGTTATCACAGCTCATCTCGTATTTGCACTGAGATTGGCCATCACATCGTCGTCAGTGTTAACTCTTTCTCTAAATTTAAATAACATATTAGAATTTTTGTTGTTCGGCTAACGCGATCACGATCATTCCATGAACTTGTTGCCTGTTCTCTGTTGTGTTTTGTTTTGGCAAATAAAATGTGGGAACTCAATGTAAACAGAAGGCTCAAAGGCCCCAACTTGATTTACTATTCGAATTTGACTTTAACCTTTCTTTTTTGAGAGTTGACTTTTTATCAAGGCGGAAGCTGTGAATACGTTTTATGATCGGAGCATAATCAGATACTGTATAGAAGCCCTATCTATAAGAATATTACTTAAAGAGAGAGCTCTTTTAAGCTTGTGTAAATATTTTGACGTGAGTTCTTCAACTGAATTACACTGTGCAACAAATCAAAGGGTCGGGAAGCAACTTCAAGTTTAAATGATATAACGAGACTTGATTTACGGCTTTGCAGTTTAAATATAGCTCGTTATTATATTAGACATGATTAAAAATATCCTTGAATTGACTTTGCGAAAGCGCAGAGTTTGTTTATATAAATAAAATAAAATGTAATAGTCGTAATACCGTTAAGTCTGACTATTAAACAATTAGAAGACATAACATCCAAATTTATTATCTGATATTAAATTAGTGTCTTTTAAATAATATTTTAAATTATTTTACTACTATTTGGACAGTTAAAGCACTACGTAAGAATTGTTTTAAGCACTGTTCAATAAATTAAAGGGTCTGACAGCAAACTGCAAACTGAAATGATATAAAGCCATTGGATTTATGTTAGAAACAGCTTATTAAATCTAGCTCATTACTTCATTAGCTATGATTAAAATAAAACCTTGAATTGACTATAAATAAATACAATTAATAAATACAATTTTTGTAAAATTAATATAAAATTCCTTTTAATTTATTTTCTAATCATATTTCCGTATTTTTTATTATATTATTTTTTGAAGGTCGAAATAATCTGTAAATATGATTTGAAGCATTAGATAGAAATCAGAAGTCTAGTCAGCTACCAGAAGATAAAGTAAAATAGTATAAAGACATTTTCTTGTATATGCAAACAATTTATTTATAATTTTTTTTAATTGTATGAATATAGTAGATAAGTAAATAAAATAATTGTAAATAAATAAAATCTATAGATATAATATATTTCAGTAGTATTAATAAAAAATGTACATGTTTAGCATGCCTGTTATATACTTTAGAATTCATTTTACCATCGCAAGCCAAAATAATTCTTACCTGTTCTTATTTTCAATTAGTTTATTATTATTTGTAGAGGTAAATTACTTTTGTAGAAATGCAGCTAAACCATAAATTATATTTACCACGAATTCCTTTCGATTTAAAGATTTGCGTTTTCAAATAAAAACTTAGCTGAGTTTACCCGAGTTCAACGGGCATCAGGCATCGATAGACGGACATAAATCTAAATGATGTACTTACAGCGCACTTCTCGACCTAAGGACCCCAATGAGTTGTCGAACTCCAGTTAATAATTGCAATTTAAATCAGAGCTGATTGAAGCGTAAAATCGGTTTTCCCCTTTGCAGCTTGCAGCGTACCCCGAATTACGATTCACAGTGGCCGCTCTCATTACTCATACCACACGTTGTCCAATTGGATACGGAAGCGAAATTGCTGAGCAGCAAACGTCTGTCCTTTTGCCTTTGCCATCGACTCCGACGCTGTCAGAGTCAGTGGCAAATGGCAAATGGCCAGGCACTTTGTTGGTTTGTGATACGAAGTCATCTTAGTTTATTCTTGCATTCATTTCATTGGCTTCCATTTCGGATTGCACTCAAGGGAGTCGTAGATTTCAGCCATTGAGCTGGTGATCCACTTCACGCAGTGTCCGGCGCATCATAGGTTTTGGCACTTGGCTAATCCAGTCAATGTCTTGTCACTTGATCCCGGTCTAAAAAAAAAAACTGAAGAAGAAACGAAATGAAACAACTGATTGAGATTAATTGGTTTCCCGTTACACGAATCGTTGGCAGCATTCGTAATGGCTTAAAAAATGAAGGTGCCATCATCCGGCAAACCATCCTTCAATAAACAGGATTATATCACATTCAGACAGAACGTGGGGATGCCGGCGAAATGTGAACTGAGTGTGTGGTGAAATTGAAAAGAGCAGCACTCGAGTTCGACTTCTCGATAACTGTAATTGTACATTTCACAGTTCCCATTTCCCGTTTTTCGTTTCCCAATTTCCCCATCACGTCTTTGCCCTCTCATAATCTGATCATCTTAAAAATTTCCATTCTCCCTTATTTATTCATATAAGAAATTATCGCTGATTTAATCACATATTCGAGTCGTTCTCCCCCAAGTGATTCTTTCCTTTTTTGTGTCATTTGGTTTATCAATTCAACTGTTTCTCCAGCGGAATTCTTAAGAGACTACCGTCTGTAAACAAAGTTTATCGCTGAATGAATCGCACTAAGCGCGACTTCAGCGCCACATGACAACAATAATAACAAGTTAAAGTACAAAATAAAAGACAACAGCAACAAGAGAAACGCGTATAACAAAAATGTAGCACGGATTTGCAAAAAAATTCCGCCGGAGTTGGAGCTGCAAAAAAAACAATAAAAAAAAAGAATGCCCCCATCCTTGCAATGGCAGGAAGTAAATTCAATCGTAAACAACGCAATCAAAAATTCATTCAAACGAAGCATTAACGCTTATTCCGTTTAGCCAGCCTCCTGTCGATGCCAGGCGGGGGTAGAAAAGGGAGAGGGAAAGGCAAAGGGGTTGGGGTTGAGAGACAGGGGTGGGCATAGGTGAGGGTGCAGACCAGGGGATTTGGCTCGTTTGTCTCGCGCTGTCTCATTGTCAAAATGCAACAACAGGCTGAACAGGGCTACTCGCAAAGCCAAAAAGCCGTGCAGTTGTTAGGGCGGGGCTATGATACCCGGTACCAAAAGCTGCGAAGTGGGTATGCCTGGAATGTGAGAAAGAATAACGAAGCTTAACTTATCAGATAACTTAAATTAGATTAATATTCTTCTTTTTAACTTTTCAATTTTCATTTTACTATAAAGTTGTTTTTAATCTATATTGCGATAATAACTAAATTAGCAATAATAATAATGACAATATTATGAAAACATGTTAAAGTATTAAATATTATTAATAATTATATTACATCACTGCTTTTCAGGAAAAACTTATACATTATTTAAAATGTTGTGCGCAAAACATCTTAATCTGTATGCAATAAATAAAAAAAAGTTTTCAAAGCAGGAAATCTACTCTTGAAATAATTAGAAATTTAATATTTTTTCATGACGTTTGTTCATTTATTTAGAGAGCGACAAATTGTTGTCAAATTCGAAACTAATACAACAATTTAAAAATTTTGTAAATCTGTATTGAAAGTTGCTAGGATAAATTTAAAAGTTCTAAAGCTGAAGTGTTAGCTGCATCTACAATTATTTGTAATATCAACTAGAATCTAATATACACAGCATTAGAAAATCCTGTGAACTTCATTAATTTAAACCTCACTGCAATACTAGTGCAAGTATATCGAAGTCGAGCAACCTTTAAACGTGTTTTTTTTTTTTAATTTTCAATTTTGCCTTGGCATTTTTTTTTGCCACTTAGGCAGGTACATTTGTTATGTGGGCACGAGCGAGTTCCTGTGCTTCGTGCTTGTTGCTTGTTGCTTGGTTGGTTGCGAGTTCCTTTCAGTTCCGGGCACGTCGGTTCATAATTTTCCATTTCCATTTGAAAATGCCACGTTAAATGAGACCACGAAGAGCGACGCATAAACTGTGCACTGTGTGTTTTAGCCTCTGGAGTGCGGATGAGCATATGCCATGGCCACATGGCCACGTGTGTTTCCTCTCTCTCTCTCTCTCTCTCTCTCTCTCTCTCTCTCTCTCTCTCTCTCTCTCTCTCTGCACATGCATATCGATGTGGACGTGGATGAGCCTGTGGATGGGAATGTGTGTGTTTGCCACACCGGAGGCATTCGCAAACAATGAATGAATGAAGGTGGAACGTGAAGCACACGAGTATTCGCGTATAAGTATCTGTGGCGATAAATTTAATTTGCCCTGCGAAAACATCGCAAATCCATTTTTTATATCATAAATTCCTTTTCTCCCATGTGCATTGGGCTTGCAACGGATTTGGATTAATGGATGTGCGAACACAGCCATGTAAACGGAACACATCGTTTGGAAAAACTAAAAGGAATGCTAAATTCTCGGAATCCTATTTTTCCTTTTAAAACTCTACCCCTGATGCAATGTTTACAATTTAATGGTTTTCCGAGAATTGGAAACTTTATATGTTAATTATGATTGCAAATTCAATATTGTAGTACAACATCAAATGGTGTATAGTATTATATGTATGTATGTATATATTCCCAAGTATGTCAAGATTTTAGCAAACAAACTAAAATAAGCTAAAATTGTTTTAGATGGATTTTTTAATATTCTTAATTTATATTGTATTTAACTTATTGATTTTATAATTAATGACAGTATATCATTGAGAAAATAAAGATGTAACAAAACCAAATTCAAAAATATATAAAAAAAAAAAATGGCTCTGGGACTAATTTAAAAAAAGTAAGAAAGTAAAAGTCTAGTATGCTCGACTGTGAGATACCCGCTACCCATTTTAAGTAAATGCAAAATAATGCGTTATTTTTCAAAATAGACTAAAACAATAAAACACAAAAATACCAAAAATACACTAAATTCTATATTTGGTATATTGATATGGTACTACACTCAATATATACTAGAGAGTGTTAAATATACCATATTGCCAGCCAAAGCAACTTTGACCCCTAGTAAGTAGCGTTTCAGCCCATACAAAAGTATTTCTTAAATAACTTCCACAATTTTTATCTGATCTTAACCAAATTTTTAGGAATCATAAATAGTATTGTTATTATTATACACACCAAAATTCGCAGCTTTAGCTTTAAAATTACGCTTGTAATTCGATTTTTTTGATTTGCGGGGGCGGAAGTGGGCGTGGCAAAAATTTAAAACAAATTTGACATGCGAGCAACATAACAAATGCTGTCAATAAAATTATAGCTCTATCTCTTATATTTTCTGAGATTCATTATTTCACACGGACAGACGGACGGACAGACAGACGGACAGACGGACATGGCTAGATCGTCTCGGCTGTTGACGTTGATCAAGAATATATATACTTTACAGGGTCGGACATGCTTCCTTCTACCTGTTAGATACATTTCCTGCACAAAGTTATAAGAGCGGGTATAATAATTATCTAATCCAGCGTTCGCTACCCGGAAAACTGTGATTATCTTAATCATATTGGTTGACAGGTTACTTAATTAGTTTGGTTTACTAATATCCTATTGATTGACTTTTGAAAAAAATATATACCTCTTCGTTAAAAACACTGTAGGTAGTTGGCTGAACAGTTAATAAATAAGTAATGGTTAAGGTTTACAAAACTTATTTTTAATTGTCCCTTATTGTATTAAAACTGAAATTTGGGATGATATGCTTAGCCCTTTTTTTTTATTTTGAATTTTTTGAAATTGTTGAGTAGCAACGAAAATATTGTCTTCATGTATTGAGAAAGTCATCAGATGATGGCTTTGAAGTGTTTTTTGTTTAATGGAAATGATCATATATGATTTTTTCAACCTGAAAGTCTTATTTCAAGAAGTTTTGGATCGAAAAATCTTAAGTCAAGAATTCCAACTAAGTTTTAAATCTAATTTTTTTCCCTCTGTATGCATACTAGGTTTATGACTTATTTTAAATATATTTCAAATTTTTCGTTAAACAATAATAATCAAATCAAAATAATGTTGGTTAGTTTATGTTCAATGCATCTTGCTCTCTGCAAAATGTAATCAACATGCAAGTGAAACAAATCAAATAAATTTCGAAGTTAATCATATTTGTTAAAGATGGTTTCCATTGTGTGTAACACATATTGAAGTTTCTGTCAAACTAATTTTAGATTCTTTTTGCATTTTATATAGCTTAAAGATAAAACCTGAACTTGTTCATTATCATGCGGTATTCAGGCATTGGGAAGCAGCTATAATCTTTAATTTACACATCTGTCTTGACTCCCTGATGGACCAGAGGCAATCGTTGTCTTCCTCTCCATCTCGATGATATGTACAGGTTGTGTTGCTTTCCCCAGCCCCAATCCCAATCCACAACCCCAACCCAACCCCAAGACAAACGCCCACTCAATCATAAATATTATTAATAATGTGTGCGGTTGCGGTTTAGTGGTTTTCTGCTTTCTGTTGGGTTTTGTTATGGACTTTGTGCTCTTTGCACTGCATGCCTTTGGGCTAATTTATTTAGTTTTGCAGCGAGAACTAAACTTTATGTTAGTTCCACGCAAAACTTTGCACCACGGGCCAACTTTTTGGTCGGAGGGCTGTTTGAATTTGGCCAAAACTCAAATTTGGCAACTGCAGCGCAAAAGTTAGTTGTCTTTTGAGGGCTAACAAGCACATGGATTCAGCTCCTCTGGCTGGCTGGCTGGCTGGCTGGCAGGTTCTGTCATCTTTTGTGGCATGTCGAGTTCATATTCGGAAATGTTTAATATGGAAAGCCATTGCAGATGCCAAATTAAAGTTGTCACATTAGGCAAATGAATGAACTTGCTAGAGAGAGCAAGATATATAAAGAGGAAGAAAGACAGACAGATATTTGGGTGTGTGCCAGTTAAAAGCATCGCAACGCTGCTCGTTTTAATCTTGAAGAAATAACTTTGGCGCTGGGCGATGATAAATCATAAACAGCCCCAAAAAACACACAGACAGCACTGCACATAGAAGATGCCAATTGAGGGATGGCAAGGGGAACAGAGAGAGAGAGAGAGAGGCCAGGACGTGGTCCTGGCACGGACCGAGCGCAACAATATGTGAATATGTTATTTGTTTTGGGAATTGTGAAAATCTCAACAGGTCCCCGCACTTTGCATATTATTTTTAATACAAGCTCCGGCTTCGGGTCCCAAAAAACCGAGCCTGACTGCGGGTGAGGGTCAGGTCAGGACAGGTCAACCAATTGCCAGGCTGTCTTGTGGCTTACCACCGACATTATAAGGAGTACAGACTTGGATTGCGATGTTCCATCATCTCGGCAAATATTTGCACAGAGCTTCCCTCATTAATCGATAAGCAAGAGCAAACATCTTTATCTCTTTCACTTTTCCACTTAATTTTTGGTTATAAATTTTGCAGTTCAAGTCCATTAGAATAACTCTGGTGTCTTCTTCCGAGTGCACTCGGATTGCCTGTTTGTGTGTTGCGGGTGCATTATTCATGAGTGCATGCAAATTGAATAGCAAGTGGAACACCGTAAATTTCGTTGAACAAGTGAGAAGCTCCATTGTCTTGTCAATGCGAATTACTCGACCACAGTTCGTCTGAAGAGGGAGGGTTAAGAGAAGGGTAGAGGAATACCTGGCATATTCGTATTCGTAGTCGTATTCGTATTCGTATGCACAAGTTCAATTCCCTCGTTGAACATTCATTCTGATTATGCACAGCACACTCATGTTAGAGCATAGAGAGATATGGTTACATATGTCTGCCATATACTATACATATATCTATGTATATGTATGTATAATATGATACAACGGAGATTCTGCATCTTCGACTTTCGACCAAGATTCAATTAAGGCAGCTCACACAAATGTTGACGGCACATTTTGGCCTTATTAAATTATCATTCGATTATGCCATTATGTTTTCGATTGCACTGGGATTGGGATTGGAGTTGGAATTGGAACTTGAACTCCAAGTCGAAGTCGAAGTCGCAGTCGAACTCTTGCCTTGCCAATTGCAATGTTTCTCCTTAATGGCACATCCGGCGGAAGTTTAATGCCTACGGCCAGGGTTGTTGTTATTGTTGTTGCCTCCCAACAATGTTTGCCAAAAACTCAAGAAGAAACCCCTTTCAGAACAACAAAGTGAATAAAACTCGACCCTTTCTTTAAAATGTAGATACATCTGCACAGTTGTAGATATGCCTTTTATTCTTTTTATGCAGGCGTAAATTGCTTTGTGTTGAAAGTATCTGGCGCACTTCATATGATATATGTACTCCAATACCCATTAAATGTAACGGTTATGCTCTCACGTACTACCATTTTGGGAATTTTCAATATGCGAACTGCTTAAATTGTCCTCAAAATGGGCATTCAAAGAGCTGCATTAGAATTGAAGTAAAGGATATAAGTAGATATGACTTTACACCTGTTGTTAGAATGTCCATTAAAGGTATATATTTTTTTATTGTGATAACAGTTATATAAAGAAATTTGAATAAATTCACAATTTGCAATTTATCGACTTGAAGCTGTAGAGATACATTTGATATATCATTTTATTTTCACCTGCTATAATAATCTTATGATATAATATATATATTTATTGAGTGCCAAATAAAGTGAAATACTCGAAGAATACATTTTTTTAATTCGCCATTTAACGATTTAATATTGTATTTCTTTGGCAATTATATTTTTTATAGATTTTAACAGTTATTATTTTATAGTGATTTTCATATTTTAATAGTTATTAAGTAATATTACATTATTTTACAATACAAAATAATTAATTTGTTGATGAAAGAAAGATTTTGTCATTAACGAACTAAGTAATTTACAAAATAAAAATATATATATTTGCATTATAAATTTCATTCATGATCTGTTTAGCAATTAAAGAAATGTTATAAAATAAACATAATCTAAAAATGTTTATAATATTTTAAATTAAATTTAAAGGAATTTTTAACTATAAATATGAATTAAGCTAAAAATATATTTATTTAAAAATTACAAATTTGAAGTTAAGTTTATAATCATCATAATATACAAATTATATATATTCTTCTCAGCTGCGAAATTAGAAATAGCACCTTTCTAAAAGATTGCGTACAAAACATATAACCTTTTATTTTCTTCTGAAAATATTTTAAAAATATTGTACCATTTGTTCAATATCTGTCTATAGTTGGGTAACTAACTTATCCATTTTGTCAGTTCCTTTTTACTTCTATTCTTCGTTTACTTAATTTGAAGTTGAATGTTGTGACAATTGCGCCCCAGCATCAATTGGGCCAATTTGCCAATGAATGGTCACTTCTAACTTCCATTTCCCCTTTGGCAACCGCAACCCTTTTTTCAGGGTTGTCCAGCCGCAGCCATCGCCAACAACACAGCGTCGACGTCGACGTCCATCACTTTGTATACCTTTGGGTGTTAGCCAACGCCAATCAAGCGCAAAACCATTTTTGACATGCTTCGACATGCGAACGGACAGACAGACAGACGGACGGACAGGCGGACTAACGGTTAACCAACCAAAACCAGTCCAGAAGAAGCAAGGACTCGCCTGGACAATGACAATTCAATTACAGAAATGGAAATAGCGGCAGGCATAAAAATCAAATAAAAGCAGCATAAAGTCCGGATAAGCAAATAAAATCAGTGGGCAAATGCGTGTGTGTTACGTTCCAACTGCTCCTCCTTCTCCTTCTCCACCTTCTCCCCTTTGCCTGTGTGGTCACAGTTTACCGTTAACCGGTAAAAATGGTCGGCCAGTTTCCGGTTTTTGATTAAGTTCCCTCTCCGATTGATTGGGCGACCTTGTTGTTGTTTGTCTGCTGCTGCCTGGTTTTTGCGGTCAATTGCCAATTGGCGCCATACGCACGTAGAGCACTTGCCCATCTCCCTTTTACCTGCTCTTCCTGCTCTTGGGGGCGCGCATAAAGTTCCCACGCAAAGTCCCCAACCGAATGTCATTGGCCGAAGTGCAAATCGACAGAAAACCAAATTAATTTGCCGGAAAGTGCATGCAATGGCCATTCCACAGACATTTGACTCTTCGACTGTGACTCTGTGGCTCTGAGTGTGGCTCTGGCTGTGGCCATTGCGGTTGACACCTAATCCAAATTCACCTGACCAGAAAATTTCTGGCTTTAAGCTAAAGTCGAGCAATGTCGTGAAATTACAACAAGTTGAAACACGGGACGGGGGTATTTGCTATTGAAAATTCATAGCCAAAAATTTATTCATGGCCTGCCTCTGACTCTGGGGTCATTAATATTTAAACAGCGTCGTCGTCCGGCTGCGACTCGTGGCCGGGTCACCTTTTGCCGGGGCCCGTCACAAAGTTTCTCGCTGTCAGTAACAGCGTCTCGAGGACATGAGGGCGCATTTTTTACGGCTTTAAGTTTTGTCCTGCCTACAAGTATGCCGTCTTCCTCATTCCCTCTACATGTCCTGACCACAGTGGTGAATTCCAAGCAACATATATTCAAATATATTTTTTTTGCAAAGGAAAAGAGTGTCAAAAAATGGAATATCTTGTCATTTTTTACCTGATATTTAAATATTCCAAATTTTTTAGATTTGTTTAAGACACTGACAACATTGGTATTAGATTTTAATGTTTATATAAATATGTATATGCACATAAAGCAATTCAACTTTGGACATTGATTTTTACAGTTGCCTAAAATTTTCCAGAATAACTAGGAAACTCTGGTAGTGATACTTTATTCTGAATTTTAAACATATTCCAAATATTTTCCGGATTTGCTTGGCAATCTTTAGAGCATCTCGACTGTGACTTTGTAACTTGCTCTGCTTGGCTAGAAAACCATTAGAGGCAACATTAATATTAGGACTCATAAATTAAATAATATTTTTAGTATATTTTTTGTACACAGTTTTTTTTTAGTAAAACTATTTAAAAATTTGAAACTCTAAACTCAAAATATATTCTTAAACCCCTTCTATAAAAAAAAAGTCTAATGTTTAAACTTTATAGAGAATATAGAATTAGACCCAGTAACCAGAGGGTAGAAGTTTATTTTAACTTTATGCCTCCCCTCTATGGTATATTTTAATGTTGTGTTATAACAAGTATAGGCATTGGTATATTTTTTTGGCGATATATTTTTGGTACGTTTTAAAAACTGTTTTGCTTTTATTCAAAATGGGTAGCGTGTATCTCACATGTCAAGCACTCTCGACTGATAGCTTTCTACTTATTTTTCATCATTATGTAGCATTTTGCACCACTGTGCGACAATTCGACACATTTTTACCACATCGTGGTTGCAATCGCCTTTTAACCCGTCTGACGCTCGCATAATGTCGCAAAGTGTTCAAACTACACATTAATTTTTGATAAAATGGCTTTCGACTCGCTTTCGAAATTGTCTCAGTGGCTCCTTAGCGGGGATGGGGATGAGTCCAGTGAAAGGGGTTTCGATTTAAAGACGACGTAAAACGATATTGGGAAAAGGGTCGCATTTTCGCATTTTCACTTGTTTATTTGACATTTCATTTGTGCTGTCTTATAAATTACGTACTTAGCCAAGACGACCGGCAAAATGAAGGACTCAACAATATTTATGCACGGTAAGTGAATCAAATTCGCCAGCATTATGGTTTTATTAATGAAATTTTCCGAGTTTTTCCATGGATATATTTGAGGCATTTAGTTTGTCGTTTCAAGCCGCTTGGACCGCGGTTTGTCGACCTCAGCCTCGGGGCAAGCGTTGTGGAAGTGGTTGTGGCAGGTGGCCATTCGGCTAACAAAAATTCATTTATTTTCATTTATTGTTTCACATTTCCCACAGGACGGCGAGAGTTGCAATTACCGCAATGCTGGGCCAGAGCAAAGACCACAAGAAATAAGGGAAAAAAATGCGTCGCGCTGAGAAAAGTTCACATATATTGGTACCCTGGATTTTTAAAAGCTTACGATGGCGTAACTCTCAACAATCTTAGCTATTCAAAAGATAAATCATATTTATATATGTTTTTGTTAAGATTTGAATTTTATTAGATTTCTTTCTATTTAATCAACTATATTTAATACAAGACAATTAAGAACTCTCTTCAGTGGAGCTGGCGCCATCTAGGGTTCGTTGCATTGCATCGGTTTCCTCTTTCGGTTTCGTAACTTCAAGTTCTCCCATAGAGTATCTGACAGTCGTGCCACAATTTCAGTCTGCTTACACTTTTTTTTGGGTATTTTTCTCGAGAGCGAATTTTATTTACTTTTTACTGCCCAGGAGTGTTCATAATTTTGTTGACTTGTCGTGTAGATTGTAATTTTTACTGCAGGACAAGCGCAAATACATAATTGAATAAGAGAGTCCGCCAAGAGTCAAGGAGCGACGAGCTGAATTTCTTCACAAGATGCACAGAGAAAGGGTGCTAGAGAGAAAGAGCAAGGACAGCGGGGGAGCGACGGTTGATGGTTGCCAGTTTTGGCAGGAAAAGTTTTAATTCAATTTTTTCTGCGTTGTTAACTTGAGACGCAGACGCCGATGCTCAAGTTGATTAATTTCGCATTTTTACGCTTGATTATATATATATACATCAGATGTGAATATAAATGTTTCTACAGAGAGTTGTGTTCGTTGAAGAAGCCATCCTTTTTTGGCTGGAAAGTGCCTTCTTTCGTTCACGCACTTGCTGTCAAAGTTTTTCGCTGTGGCAACTTTTCCAGCACGCGAATCTTTTTTCGTGACTAAAATATGGCGTTGAATCCTTTGGGAAATTTCGATATCACACTTTGTTCGTCATGCCTGCTCTTCCAGTATGTGTTTGTGGTGTGTGTTTGTGTGTGGGTGTATGCCAAAGTTCATTACCCATACATGTGTACATATATACGAAATGAAATGAAACGTCGAAATGAGCAAAAGTAATGAGAAACGCCGTGGAACGAGGCGCAAGCCATGATTAACCACAGAGAACAACAGTCAGGGAGAGCAAAAGGGAGAGAGAAAGGAAGCCAAGAGAACAAGGCAAAGGACAAAGACAACAACACGGACAATAGACTGCCATATTCCCTCCTCCTCCTTAACCAATTGGTTTGCCACTCCCACACAATATCATAATTATTACGAGCGCATCAATTTCTTCGCTTCGCCCTGGGGTTGTAACTTGTATTTGTGATTTCCTGTTTGCTGGTGCGCTCTCCATCATCATTTCTTCTTCAAGTCGCAATTAATAATTGCTCGAATTGCGAGTGTGTCGATAAAATTGCACGTGTGATTTGCAATTAAAACAAATGATTTGCTCTTCAACTCATTTTGACAGCGCTTGCTGAACTTATCGATTCCTGGCATCGATTACCATAAAGTCCCAGGAAAGCGGCAAGATTAGGATACAACTATTACTAACTACATATACCAGTTACGTGAAATTGCAACTCAAAAGACTAAGAAGGATATCTAAAAAAAATTAAGGAAAGAGAGATAGAGAGAGGGAAAGAAAATATTGGTGATAAAGATATTGGACTGGTATTTGAGTTTACTCAAGGCAAATCCTTGGCCTTACCTGGTCTAAAGTTGAAGACGAACAGGGGGAAGGGAATCTATGGACTGTCTATTGTAAGAAAACGATGTGTAATGTGGGAAAGTTTGAAGATCACCAGCAGACTTACCTTTTAGCAACAATTGGAGAAAAGAAACAACGAATAATAAAAGGAAATAGAGAAAATTGAAAAATAAGTATTAATGAATAAAGGATATTGGAATGAGATGGTTCAGGATTATTACCTTATTTTATGCAGCAACTCTACAAAGTCTGGAAAATACCTAAGAAGTAATACTGCAAATGAAACTAAACTTTGCTAGCAAATCTCTTGATGAGCAATCTTTATGACGTTAAAACCTTTTCATTTGCATAAAACGAAAAAAAAACTTAAAGACGCTATAAGCTCCAAAAAAGTAGAAAACAAAAATAGTAGTTTATTAAATGTGTTTCTCTTGCTAGCCGGTCAATTAAAAAGTGATTTTTTCTGCTAAACTGTGGAATCTTCTGTGAGGTCATAACTTTACTCTAGAACGATTAGAGCGTTAAGCAATTTCTAAAAAAAGATAACAATGGATGGCAAATTTGGTAGAACTGTCACATTTTATGTATTTTCCCTATGATTAGGAATTTAAATTTAGTTCTGTGATAATTTTCTGCTTGTTGGTTGTTTTGTTTCTCGCTTTCTACTTTAGAATAATATCGATCTATTTAATGCTAAGACTTAAGCATAATATTCTATTCTATATGCCATTCAGTTGTGCTAAAAGGTGCTAATGTCGCTTGGAGAAAGTTTGACGAACCGTGAAGCGAAATTGAAAAGAAATGTAGAGAAGAGGCGACATCGATGATGCTTTGTAAGACTGAAAAGAAAGAAGTCCACGGAAAGAGTTGAGTGTGGCTGCAAACGGGGGAAGGGGAAGACAATAAATCAAATTGTATCTATTGTTGTAGGGGAAACATGGGCTTTTGAGTAACATATGTAAATGCGAATAAACGCGAATGTGTATTTTAATTATACGAAAAATTTCATTCGAATTAATAGCGAAGAATTTGCATAAATGACAAGCTGACAAACTGTAAACAGTAAACAAGTTGTTTCCTAACTGTGCTCCATGTAATTGCGACTGAAACGGAGAAGGCAGTGGAAGAATCGCCAACAATTAACAGATTTTCAGATTTGAGATTCTGTGCGCTTGGTTTTTGGTCGATGACTCAAGCAAACGTCTTTTTTCGCAGTCAACAAGTCAAGACACTTGGCCAAGAACTAAGACTGCTGATCGGGTCTTGAGTTGAGTTGAGTTGAGTTGTAGTTTTGTGTGTGTAGTAAGTGGTATGAAATGAGGCATTTTCAAGAGGCGTTTATTTCTGTGTTTTGTGTTTTTTTTTTTGTTCATTTTTGGCAAGCATGTTTGTTGTGGGGTACGTGGGGGGAGTACATGGGTTCGTTTTGAGGGGAGTAGTTACAAGATACATATCGTATCTAGATACGAGTACGAGAATACGATTACGAGTACATTATATGTTAGGTAGTAATTAGTATAAGTTTTGTGGTAATTAGCAATTATAATTATGGTGAATAATAATTTAACTAAGCATACAATGAGCGCGCGCGTGCAAAGATCACAAAGCAGTCAAGCTACTACCTACTAACAGTCTCACGACTGACCCCTCGGTCGTCGCCCGAGTCGCCACCGGAGTCGTTACCGGAGTCGTTACCAATGGAGCAGTCTCGAATCGCTGATTGCGCGGTATCGGCTCCGCCTTGCTCTTGATCAGATACTTGGCGAACTCGGCGGGCGAGCGAAAGGATTTGATGGGGAATTTGCCGAAACGGCCGTTCGTCTTGGACACCACATAATAGATGGGATAGACGCCGGGTGTCACCTGTATGGGTAGCGCCGTATCCACCTGATCACCTGAACTTGTCTTAGTTTCGGGGGGGAACTGCAATTGCTTCTGCTGCTTTGTCCTCAGCTTCTGCTTGGGAAAGGCTTTTAGTTCGAACGTGTTCGAGTTTTTTAATGCGCTCAGCGTTGCTTCACCATGCTTGGCTACCGGACGCATGCGTCTCGAGTCCAAATACTGCCGTTGGCGTCCCACCTTGCCACCGCCCGGTCGCAGTGTCTGTATCTGAAACAGTTCCGAGTTCATTTGATTCTTGTGGCGATCCTGTTTCACCGGCAACTCCTGCGGACTGACATGGATGACTTTTTGCGGTTTGTTTTCGATCTCAATGACCTCCTCCTTGATCAGCTCCTCGGACTCCTTGGCCAGACCGATGGCGAGGACAGCCCAGAGTGCCACCAAGACCAGCTGCAAAGTTCAAGCTTAACTTAGACACAGATCAAGCGCAAAAACTCAATCAATCAATCAAATTACCAAAATATGACGAATGCCGAACATCTTGTTAAATCACCAAAAAAATCGAACACTACGTTAACTACGCTCTATTTACTCGATCTCAGTCGGAGGTATGTTTTTTTTTTGTTAAGTTTGTTAAGTTTCTCCCACTCCGCGATTGCGACTTTAGTTAAATGCTGCCGTTTGACGACTGAACTGCGATCGCTGTTCAAAGCAGCGCTGTAAGCTTCAGCTTCAGCTTCTCAGTTGCCGCTGTCATTCTTCCCGCTGTCGGTTCCCCTTTCCCCTATCCCCACCTCTGCGTCTGCTACCAAATCCGTCTCGTCCGCCTCTGCGCCGTTAGATTCTTTTTAATGAAGTGGCATGGCCTTTTGTTGTGAGTTTGGATGTGTGGCAACGACAACAACAGCAACAACGACAGCGACAGCAACCAGAACAAATTATGAGCCAAATTTATGTAGACGCTAACAAATTGCTAGCTTCAGATTCGAGTAAGTCTAATAACTTGCTCATTAAATTTGCCACGCTTATTGCGAATAAGGAAGAGGTTCACTCTATAAAATATCAATGGTAATTACCTTGCTTTCCTATACGAATTAACCACAGGAATATGTTCAATTCAAGGTTGCATTACGCAACAAATTTTGGCTCTAAAGATCATCAAATTTGTCTATGGAACAATATTTGGTTGAGTTTACGAACCTGTTGAACTTTAGCGTGACTTCGGCAACGATCATAATTGCTCAATTAACGGTAGCAACTTTCCCAAAATAGAATAGAAAACTGTTAAACATTTAACAACTTTCTAGAAACTATATCAGATTGGAAATGTTTATTATTTTAATGTATTTTCATTTCTAGAATTTTTATGAGAATGGAAATGTTTATTATTTTAATGTATTTTCATTTTAATCTTTAGAAAAACATTAATTGGTTTATATAATTTGTATATTATTTTTAATGGGGAAATTATATTTTAACAGCTTTCTACAAATAATACAAAAATTCTTATTATTATTTTTTTTAATTATGATTAAATAATTCTTATAGCACAATTTTCTTATGGTGAAAATGAAATTTAACAGCTTACTACAAATAAAATAACAATTTATTTAATGTTTATTGATTAAAAAAATATTTTGTTATTTATATTCATTTTAATTGTAAGGAATATGTTAAACTAATTCTCATGATATCTTTTTATTTATGTAGAAGAATTTATTTAATCATTAAATTATTTTAATCTAAAGAAAAATTTATAAGTTGTTTACTTCTTTTATAATTCTTTTCAATTTTGTAGCACTATTTGATTAATGTAATTTTCATTCATTATTTCATCATTTCATTAACATACTACAAAATAATCAAATAATAGATTTATTGATTTTTATTTAATTGTTTTAATGTATACTAATGTAATCTTAAGTACAATCATGAATTGTTTGAACTAAATTTAAACAATATATTTTATTGTGTTAATTGTGAAATTTTTCATATCTAAGGGAACAAAAATGTGGCTAAATTCATTCTGAAATTTTTTTGTTTTGTATATAATAAATAACTTAATATGCCATTTAATAAAATTTGAGTTATTTGTTTTGTTTAAGTAAAGTTTTCAAACGTACTTCTTTTAATTAACGTCAATTATGTATTTCATATTCAGCTTTAATTCCAATGTTAAATAAATAGGTTCATGGAAGCATGCAAAAAATCTAAAGAATTAATTATAGCATAAGCAGTTAATTTTGTGGACTTAACAGTGTATTCATTAGCTGTTATTTTCAAGATATCGAAAAATCTACTTATGTTTTTTTTTGTGTTTTTTGTCATCCCGAAGGCGACGATCGATCGCACAGTGGGTCACAGAGCAAAAACAGCCGTCGAAACGAATATGTGTATTTACATAAACAACTTGTTGATTTTTGTTTGCTGCTTGATTGTGATTACCTCATTGATTAATTCGTTTCTGAATCGACCTCTCGGCTTGAGGTGCCTCCGCCAACTCCGAAGCTCCGGTTGCCTGTCACTGTGCCGCGCCCCCTTCTAGCCTTGCGGTCTGTTTATAGATTTTGTTGCGTCTTATTGCTTATTGTTAGCGTTAGCGAGAGATCTTGGAAGATATTTTGTCAATTATTTGATGGCAGCAAGCACCATTAAGTATGCATTACTAATTATTGTAATGGAATTATTTATGATTATTGCGACTTTGCTGACTTTGGCATGCGCATTGTTTGGCCATCAACTAAAAATACTACAAGTAAAATAAAAAATAATAATAATAATACTTCCCCCATTTCAGATGAAATACAACTGTATGATAATTCAATTGTTTTTTATATTCGTGCACTTATCGCATACTTAAACAAATGATATTGAAATGATATGATCGTTAAAACGTTTGCTTACCGGCTTGTTTTTAATATTTTCTGGAGTTTATATATTTGCTTTAATGCTCAGCGATTACTTTTAATCTTCCAGCTCCAACATTGAAGTGTGTTTTTAATAAGCGTTTCAAATTCACATTTTTTTTTTAAGCTGTCAGCAATAAGCCTTAATGATCTAAGCCAAATTTATTAATCGTTAATTAACGAGTTAAAGTGTGTACGCTTTGAGAACAGAAGTTACGATTGAAGTGCTCACTTTATATACTTGATTTTCTCATGTAAACAAGTTGTTGATGATGTAATAAAAATGTTTCCAAATGTGTTGATAATTTTCTTCAGAAAATCTGTTTATATATAAGCTTGGCTCATAAACAAACCCGCATTTGTAAATTATTAAACGCAAAGTCATGTTATAGGTATGAAAAAAAAATATCTAAATACTTTTTAAAACTCTCCCAGGAAATGAAACAGTTCAAGGTGAGTTGAATTTATTGACTCTTATGAGTACTTAATTAGTATGCATAGCATGTAGATTAATGATATTGAAATCACTCAAGTTGAACTTGTTATTGAATAGCTTCATCAATCAATCACTTAATCGGCTTTAAGAGTTCAAGTATTTGCTCTACAATGATAAGAAGTGAGTAAATATTTGATGCACTCTCAAATTTGGTCACTTTTTTGTTCGTTCCATCGTAAAGATTCACTTTGGCATTGACAAAAAGAATTTATTGCACTTGAATGGATATAAAGATGGAAATGGCTGAGACAAAAACCGAAAAGATTGTAGAAGAAACCGCATGTAAAGTAACCAAAGCAATGCAGTCGAGACAGTAATAAAATGTCAGGACAAAAACGATGGATAGTGGGATGGAAGTGGGAGGGAAGTGGCCAGAGCGCTAAGGGAACTCGGCAGCCACTTCCATTTGCATCTCCATCTCCATCATCTCCATAATCGGCAATGGCATTGTCGCGCCATCGATTGTTATTCAAAGCAGCCATAATCTGTGAGCCAAGAAGCTTGTCTAAGATCCGGCTGAGGGTAGACAAAAAATGGGCCAAAGGGTTTGGGTGAGTTTTTCTTCTATCTTTAGCTTCAGCGTTTGGCTTTAGTTTGGCAAGTGTTAGGGGAATTGAGCAGCGACTCAACAGGTTTTAGCTTTTAAGCCCTTTTGTTGAAATGCGCCCAGCTCTAGTCAATGTCAATTCTGTAATCGCTAATGGATTATTTAAAGTGTTCACTCTTCTCCTCACTTCACTCGCTCTTCTTTTTCACTGACATTTTTGCGACTTTAAAGCAATGTTGTGTGTGAGCAGCTTACACCTTACACCTTATTGCCCATTCCATGACCAGAGGGGCAACTGTAATTAGATTGCAAAAAGGTTGTTTGCGGGCAATGATATGGGTTCATCTGGCCTCCATCCTCCAGCGAAAAGGTCAACACACGTGCTGCCACGCCACACAAAATGTTGACCACAAAGTAAGTATCTGGCTTTTGGTCCTTTCCTGCGGCTAATGTCCGCCAAATCCGGTCGCATTTGTTTTACGTGCAATGTAAAATGATACTTTCTTTTTTTTTATACCCTGCACTGAGTGTGTAAAAGAGTAAGCCCACTTAATGGCAGCAACAACAATTTGAAATTCTATTTTAAAAAGTTTTAATGACCAAATGTAAAATATAAAAGTATTGTTAAGCAATAATGCTTATAAAAATAAAGAAGAGCATATTAGAATAAAATTAATGAAAGAATTATGACACCTCCAATTAATGTAATAATATAATTTGTTTGATTAAAAAATCGGCTCTTCCTAGCATGGACTATAAATAGTTATGACATAAGTTACAATATTAATTTGTATCATAATATTACATAGTGTATTTTTAAAAAAAATTCTTCATGTGATAATGTACTTAAATTGAACTATTATTGTTTTACTTAAGTTAATTTTAGTAATTCAAAAGCATATTTTAGTGTCGACTGTTAATAGTTAATCTAACAAATATCTAATAAATACAATGTAGGACAAACTATTCTATAATATATTATTTCTGAATTTCATTATTTGTATTTTATTTATTAGAAGAAAATATTTATGTCTTCTCGTTTCATTTACAATGTGTCTGTTTAAACAATAAGTAAATTGTATAATTAATATTAAATTAACAGAAATATCAGTTTTCCTATTATATATAATATCTTTTCAGTTGGTTTGATTTATCTATCGGGGAGATATGAAATATTCATGTGACAATTAAATATATGTTGACATTTTAAGGAGTGTTTCTCTGTTGAGCATACTCAGCTTTAGGTTTATATATTTTTTGTTCATATATTTTTTTGTTTTCTTTGTTACAAGCTGGTCATAAATTACATATTAGCTATAAGGATCTCTATAATTTACGAGTGGGCTAAACATGACACAAGGTCCAATAATTACCAGCGAGTACATTCGACCTTCGTCTAGCGCTCTCCTTTAACTCTTCCTCCCCTTCTTCCTGAATCTGCTTGAATCTGCTTTTGTTTTCACTACTTGTATGCTCGAATTGAAGAGATTAACTTGCCGACACTTTGCTGACTCGCATATTTTGTGTGGTAAGTGGGTAAGGGGCATGCCACCTTCTTGGGGTTGCAGGTTTGAAGCGGCAGTTTGTTGTCGTCTCATCAAGAGTTGTCAGCAATGTTTCTGTGGTTTCTTCTTTTATTACATGACAATTACCACTATCACAGACATATGCGGACAGCATTTACTCCACATACGATGCCAGTAATCGTAAAAAAGAATGAAACAGCACTTTGGGTAGCCAATAACCGTTATGTGGAACCCACAACTCACTGAAATCGAGTGGTGGGCTGAGAGGTCTTTAGACTACTTCAACTTGAACTTTGCCAACAGTTTCGCTTGTCTGAATTCGGACATTTGTTTCAGCTTATCAGTTGAAGAAGTCTTCAAAACGTAAGTACCTCATTTGCTTGACAAAGAATGCAACTTAAGAGAGATGAATACAATAATAGAGATGTTTTACTCTGTGATACAAAAAGTGAAGCCCAGCTTAACACATTGTTTTCTTTGGTATCTGTTAAGTTATTAGTTGTTTGTCTCAGACAATTGAGATTAACAATTTCTACCTATATTTTAAAAAATCTTTAAAAAAATTTCTCATTGAACACCTTTTTCAAGCTGGATATTTATCTTTGTGGAGACTTTTTTTATAGCATAGCATTTTTGTTTTTGTTGAGTCGACATTTTCTTTGGACAAACAAGAATTACTTACGATTTCTAGCTATAGTTAAAAGAATTACTAACTAAATATTTAACAAAAATGTATGCTTAAGTTTAAGTATTTTACTTTTGCTTGTTATTATTAAAGTTTGTGGAAATTTTACGAGATTTTCAAAAGTGTATAAACGTAAATGTATAAATTAAGAGCTAAAAATTGACTTTCTAGTATTTAAAATCAAGCTTTCATATTCTCCAAATAAAAAAAAGATATTCTAGTCACTACTTCAGCTTTTTGATATGTAGTTAGATACCAATTAAGAAAAGATACTTAAATTAATGGCAACTAGATATTTCTCAATACGATTTATCTTACTTGGAAAGTTCCGTTATTAACGTTTTTCAGTTGATTTTGTTATAAAAATTTAAATTTGATATATTAATAATCATTATACATTTTATTGTTAATTAATATTTGTTATTATTTTTTAAGAAAAAATATTTTTAAAATTTAATTGTAGTGTAAAAAAAAAAATTAAATTAAATATTTGCATTACATAAGAACGTTTAGTTTATTGGATCTTCTATCAGTGCTTTATATTCTAAAAGCTAAGCTAAAACTTATAAGGGTAGATTATTAATGGCAATTTCATATGTGAATATTTAAAGTTGTTAGAGCATTGTTAGGAAATTGACTAAATGCACTGGCAATGGGAAAACGAATAGCTAAGAGCATTTTAAAGAAAAAATCTTTGTGGCACGACAGAGCAGTCAACGGAATGAATAAATATTTGGCTTGTAGCATAATAAATTCGTTGCAAAAATGCTTTTGTTAGCTCTTAAAATATTTAAGCACAGCCTGGCGAGTGAGGAGGAAGGAAGGAAGGAGGCTGCTGCTGCTGCTGGGGACAGACTCAAGCTGTGCACCTAATAACGTCGACGATGCCGGGCTCCAGGCTCTGGGCTCTGGCCACCAATGCGACGATGGCTCCGCCCTGAATTGTGTGGGGCGCTCACTTGGAATTTAGACGACGGCGCCAACTGCGCAGCTGCAGGAATTCGGGCTCGTCCAGTTGGCGCACTGAGGTCATGGCAAAGGCGTGGTGAGTGAGCGGGTGGGGAGGGAGAGCACGCTGCCGATGCCAATTGCGGAGCCAAGCGCCAAAGACTGTTTCATTCCCAAACTGTTTCGCCGAAAGCCGAGCTGCGGCAGAGCATTGAACTACATAGGAGACGAAGGCAAGTGGGTTGGGGAGGGGTGAAGGGGAAGCTAGCTGAAAGCGAAGCTGGAAATGAAGCTGTAGATAGATATTTATATAATAAAACTTCAATTAAAAGCTAGATAAGAACCGTTGCTGAAGAATCGTTGAAGCATAGATAAAGTCGAGTCTCGTAGAGTGCGACAAACTTTTGATTAATCCGGGGTATGCTTCTCGCTTTTAATACCCTGCAAATTGATACGCGCATAATACATCAATTAATGCTAAAATTAACATACCTCTGATTAGGGTAACTTCTAGGCGAGATTTTGCAGTTTGCTTTTAGCCGTTGTCAGTTGCCAGTTACCTGTTTTGGCTGTCAGCCATTTGCATGGCAAGCACGCAGAGCCAATTAGCGCTAATGCAAGGCTCATAATTTCACACCTTACGGGCAGTAAAAACCGTCGACCGCCTCCGAAAACCGAGAGGGAGAGATTGCGGTTGCCAGTTGGCCAGCAAATGTGGAGACAAGCAAATGAGGCGCCTGGCAAACCAGTTTCGGATATGAAGAAGGGAAAAGGTGAGGGGAAAGTGGAAGTGGAAGTGGACAAACGACATGCAAATTGTGGAGCTTGTGGCAAATGGAGCATGGCATGGACTCACCTTCCATACGAGTGTTGTGTGTGTGTGTGTGTGTTGGAGTGTGTGTTGTGCTGTGGCTTTCGGACTCACTGTGTTTGCAAGGTGTTGATTATGCCTTTGATATGCAAATGAACCGGTTTTACAACCAGTCCGACTCCTTCACCCTTCCCCTTCCCCTTTTCGCATGAGCTGAACAAATGGCGCTAATGATGGCTGAGCAGCCAAAAGATGACGATGACACCTCCTGGCAAACAAACATGATACGAGTACGCACTCATATGGCCACCTAAAAATTAACTTGTAAATTCATTCACCAAAAAAGGGTTCTAAGCACTCGCCGATTACGTGAACTGTTGCCCCGTCCAGCTCCATTTTCAACCCCAATTAGACTCATTAGGTTAATCAGGAGAGAGAGAGAGGAGGGAGAGGACAATGAAAAGGTGCGAAGCGTGGGCAGACCCAAGTGCCTGGCGAGTGACTCCTTCGAGTGATTTACGACACAAATTACGACCTTAAATGGACAAACATGCGTAGTTTTAATCATAGGCCTCCATTAACGGGTCGCATCCCCGAAACTACAACTGGAGTCCCCAAGTGGGCATAAAGAATGTGTGACATAAATTAATTAACTTTTTCTCACGTTCCACACACGCCTTACGCCTTAGCCTTATTATTAGCCTTGTTGTGCCCCGTTGTTTATGCAAAACTATTCGTATCACATGGACACGTTTACCGTTGGCTGTCAGCTAATGGCGAGCTGGCTCTTCAAATTACTCAACCGGGTGATGTTAGAGGCAGGCCAAACGGTTTGTTAATGAAGAAATCGTGTTTTAAGTTGGCATAAAGAGATAGCCAGATCTATCCATAAAATTATGCAAATAAACATTATTATTACACTTAATTTCAGCCTCATTTCACGGACATCATTTGAGATTATCTCTTTATTTGCTCTACCTTCTTCAGTTCTTGGTTCTTTCAGTTGTTTAGATTTTCAAACTAGTACTAACTTAGCGTTTTATTTCATCAAAGAACAAACAATATTAAAATCAAACAATTTATCGATGAATGATAATACTCTTTCAGAATGAAAAGCACATATTATATAGTATATTAAGTAGCATACTTATTGCGTATATTTTGTTATTATTCCCATTGATCTCATTTATCAATTTAAGGCTAAAGTTGTGTACAATAATAAGAGAGGTTAAAAATAGTATATAGTTTGGAAAAAAACATATTCATAACCTTTTGCTTATATTTACTTTCGTATACTGTTGCCGATTTAAGAACGTAAACAATTAGCGAAAGTTCGACTCGAGTGGGCTTGACTTTGGGATACCTGCTACGCATTCTTTTTAAAAGCCACAATGTGTGGCTCTATAATTTCAAAATACCAAATTAATATACCGAAGAAAATACTGTGTTGTATCAAAATGTAGTATATTGATATTATAAGGGGGCTACTAGAAATATTATAGCTTTACCTCTTATACTAGTCTCTGAAATCTCTTTGTTCAGAAGAACGGACGGACCTGCTGTATCGCATTGGCTGCTGACGCTGACTAAGAATATATTTACCTTATGGGATCAGAATTGGGTCCTCCTGTAACATACATTTCCTGCTGACACAAATATACTAAGCTTTCATCCCATGGTATAACGGATATAAAAAGATATTCTCCTCAAGTACTTTCGCTTTTTAGTCCTCTTACTTAACAAGTGATTGTCACCGCTTTTAACATTCTTCACTTGGATTTGGGTCAAATATTTCTGCTCTGTTTTTTAAGCTATACATTTTGATGGTTTGTTTTTGTTACTTTGTTTTTTATGTTTTAAGATTGAAGTACTCGAAATGCAAATGAGCACAGGGCAAGTTGGGGACATTGTGCTTAGAAATCGCTCTCGCGGGAAATTATAAATATTTTCTACTACCAAAGAAAAAAAGAAAGAAAATGTGAACACGCAAAATATTTAAAAAGTTGCGCCTAATTGTTAACGGCCGCCACCGATGGAAGACACTTTATGGGCACTCTGTGGCACAGGGGAAGAAGGAACACGGAGTGGACTCTCAAGTCGGGTACGTATTCGTCTATTAAACACCCAAAAGAATGTAAATTTTACACTACAATTGTGAGGGCATGAAATTGAATTAAAATGGGGCACAATATTTCCAAAAACCGAGGCAGTTGGAATGAAGTGCGAAGGGAGGAGGACAGTTGGCAATCCGGCTGCGCCTGGGGCGACGGAACACGGGACTTAACTGGCATTAATTATGACACAGGGAGTCCGGACACGGACACGGCAACGGACAAGCAACGGGACAGCAAGCAATGGGACACAGACGGTCCGCATGGTAAAAACGCATATGTGTGCATATCCGGCATATGGATGGGGGCATCTCCATCTCCAATGCAATGTCAAGGCAGGTGCGTGCTCTGGCAAAATTTAATTGACCAGCAAACAGTGGACACCAAGTACACGAGTACTTTGCCACACACAACTGACACAGTGTGTGGCAGAAAGTGTGTGTGGAGGTGGAGTAGTTGTCCTGCACGCATTTACGTTAATTCCATTGATGTTGCAATTGTTATTGTTGCTCGACCAGCCAATGCTGGCACTGTGGCAGTGGCAACCTTTACGATTTGGGCTCCCACCTGGGGAGTGCACATTAAATAATTACCGCAAATGGGCTTGGCGATAATTTTTGCACCAAAACCCGCGGTCAACGCAAAAAAATTTTAATTGTAATTGCGAAAACAATAAACAAATGTGCCACGCTCCGTCCACCACCGTTCAGCCGTTGTTGTCCATTGGGCCTAGAGGATCCGCTTCGCAGTGCATCCATAAATACACGCGGGATGTTGCCCATTGGATTGCATGTGTATTAAATATATGCAAGGGCATTCGTAGAGTATAACAGACGCTTATATATCCTACATTACATATTTAATAAGTGTAAAGGTTTCTATAATACAAGGTGCGTTCCAAAATAAACAGGATTCATTACAAATTAGCCTAATAAAAATCAAACAAGGAGAATACGAAATATAGTGCAATTTAAGAAGAGTCTTAAATAGAGATTAATGTTTCTAGAATCATACTAAAATTAAATAATTTGTAATAAAATGACAACAAATATAAAAAAATGCTAAATAATTTCTGTGAAAGTGACATCTTTTATACAATTACAATTTAATTTTGAAAAAATTGTTCAGAATAGATATATTATATAATCCTATTACAATTAAATGTGTATAGAACTTATATTTAAATTCCTTTCTAATATTTTTTTAAGCAACATATCTTTTATACATTTGTTTTTTTTGTCGAACCTATTTTTTCTTAAAATGTTAATATTATTAAAATTATGAGTTGACAATAATATTGACAATTTTAATTAAGCTTAACAATTTAAATATTGTTTATTGAAGAGTTTTTTTTTATAACTGGTAAAGAAATTAAATTGTATATTAAAAATCGTTTCTATATAACATATATTACGATATTTAATAAATTACTAACTAAAAATTACTAAATATTAATTATGTCATACTTTAAGCATCAGAAACATTTTACGCAAGTTATAATTAAACTGTCGATTCGATGGCCTTAGTAGCTAGCACTCCCTTCTTTTAGTTATTATATTCTTTTGTATAATAATTAAACACGTGAATAAATGTTTATGCCACAGATATATAAAAATCAAACTCGTAATTGATGTAAGAATTTTTAATTTCGTTATATTATTTATTTTTTGCAACTGTCAATCCCTACGCATCAATAAATACAGGGTATAATAACGAGTACAACTCGCATTTTATTTAATTATCGCCAAGGGCTGCGCTTCAGCTGCAAAGTTCGAAAAGTCTGCAAAAATGCAGTAAGAGTGCATTTAATTTGCATAAAGCAAAGCAAATTTAATATGAAACCATTTAAAGAGGCAAATCGAAAACACCTGAATACGCTGATGAGGTGTCAACGCTCCGCTCCCAAGTGGACCAAACTCTTTCCCTCCCCCTCCGTGATGGCAAATAGCACTCCCAAGACGGTCATTTTGGGGGAAAAGCTGCTTAAAAATTCATCTCAAGGTTTATGGCCTTGGCTCAACCCGTTTGCAGACAGCGTTGTGGCAGCTGGCAGTTCCATCATTTACCAATTAGTTAATTTTTTAGGGCGTCAATGAAAAATCTTTCAAATTAAAACAAACAGTTGTCGCTGTCAAGCCGAAGGCGGCAGCATAGGCAGAGAAGGGAGTCCTATTTTCAGTCTCGCAAAAGGACATTGGACAAGTGTCTTTTAATTTCTTATTAGCGGTTTATTATCCCCGCGGACATTTGGGCCATTAATATGCAGCAACTGTGTTGCCATTAATTTTAATGAGCCAACAACACGGCCAGCAACGAAAGAAAGGATTAGAGGAGACGCACTTGGTATTCAGTTAATTACTTCATCATTTGGGGCAGGTGTTATTTTTGGCTAGGCAATTTAAAGAAATCTAAGACAAGTAATTAGAAGTTTCGCCAGCGACTTTCACCTTGTTCGCTGATGATGAAACTTGTTGCTGTGGAATTCCAGTTGCAACTTCATTTGCTTGCTGGACACGCATCACAAAGTGATCATCGATGCAGGATGATCGAGCGATTGGCCATTAATCCATAATTTGCTCTTTGACGGCGACGACGACGACGACGGCAGCTAATAATTTTTAATGGGATTCGAATGCCATAAATGGTCATACTTGCCACTCTGTTTTTAGCTCGATTGTGTGTGTCTTAACGTGGCTTAACTTGGCTGGAATTCGCGGCACGTGCAGTCGAAAGACTTTGGCATTTTTGTTACTCTTTTGCTAGAGACATTTGTTAGTAATTTATTAATGTTATCCTTGCATTGGTTCGTTGGTTCGTTGGTTAGTTAGTAATTAACAGTTACTTTAATTGAGTTTGCCAGCCCTTTGGCTGTTAATTTATGAACTGCACTCGCCATATTCGGCCAACAGTTAAACATTTAATCAATGTTCAAGTCGAGGCGAATATCTCAAATCTGTGGAGTTCACTTGAGTTTGAGTTCTGCAGCAGTTATAAATATTTATGAACGTGTTTGTTGGGGCTGCAGACCTAATGACAAAGTGATAAGGACAATTAAGGAGAAAGCAGGACGGACGTTTAAAGAGGGACACCACAAATAAAATGTGTCAACAAGAAAAAGAGAGAGAGAGAGAGAGCGAGAGACTACAAACTGCTGTAAAATATTACTGCATCTTTGATCACTTGTCATCCGCGATGATGATGAACGATCTCTGCCATCAGCCAGTTCTGTTTCACAGTCTCCACTTCCTCCTCCTCCTCCTTGTGCTCTTCATCTTCGTTCGATCTACGGTTGCCTCCTGCTGTGGCATTCCGCGAAACCTGTTGACAACACTTGCGACAAGCGAAACGATCTCGCTTTTTCTACTTCCATCCAAACAAAGTACAAAAACAAACTCAAATAAATACGAAAGCAAAAAAGCAACGTGCTGACCAAGGTGTCGATATCGCACAATGGTTTTAATGATGGGATCTTGGCCACGCAACCTGAACGAACACAACCACAGGGCAGAGAGCGTTGTCAGCAGGGACGGGGAGGGGAGGGGAGGGGATGTTGGAGCAGGGAATCGCGACTGCAAATCGATGCGGCAACGTTAGCAAAAAAGTGAAACGTGGCTTGTTGCAGCAAATCGCTGAGATGCCATCGCTGATAATCAATAATTTTATATTTCTGCCACATCCCTGTGCCCCCCTCTCTCCACTGCCCCAGCAACCCCTTCACTCACTCAGTCCTCGTGCTCGCGGTTGTCGTCGGCATTGTGTGCACTCAAAGGAGCACAATTCAGGAGCTAAATACATCAGTTGTTGTTGTTTTGTCTTCACCCTTCTCTAACAAATCGATAAATGTTTTGCAGCCAATAGGTAATGTGTACGCAGCTTTAAATATGCATAGTATAGTGCTCAGTGGCAGTCACATTAATCACTTAACCAGACGCAATTAGAAAGACTTTGAGTTACCGCTATCAGCCGTTAGGTGGCGCCACTACAGCCATTCACTTGCTTTGCTTTAATGTTTTCAAAGAATATTTGTAAATTGATCTTCTATGGTGCTGAAACTATTAATGAAAACATGGACATTGTAAAACTTGTAGTTTACTAATGACTAGACACTATATTTAACCAAGTTGTGTATGCAGAGCCTAATATTAATGCAGGTACTTTTATTTTTTGAAGCGAACGCCAAGAGACTTCAAAAAGTCATTATTCTTAAAATATACCTCATTTATAAGCCTCAAAGACACTAAAAATATACAAATTGTAGAACTATTTTTAAAAAATGCCATCAAGTGCACTATGTAACAGATTGTCAACAAAAATAATTGTGACTCCTAGTAAGTAGGCATTTTTTGTCCATACAACAAAATTTCATAAATAACTTCTGCAATTTTTATTTAATCGCAATTAAATTTTTTCAGAAATCATAAATACTGCAGTTAATATTGTACGATATACCAAAGTGCGCTTGTAATTCAATTTTATTCTATGTGCGGGGGCGGAATTGGGCGTTTCAAAAATTGATCTGCAAACAAACATAAGAAGTGCTTTCAAAAATAATGATACCAGAATGATACCAGGATTCCATACGGACAGATGGACAGACGGAAATGGCTATATCAATTCGACTGTTGATTCTGATAAAGAAAATATATTATTTATAATGTCGAAGATGACTCGTTCTTCCTGTTACATACATTTTGTGGATGCATAACGTTATTATACTCTCCCACCCTTTGGGTTTCGGGTATAAAAATAGTCAATATAAAATAGTTAATGATAAATAGGGATTGAATAGATTATAAATTTAAATTCCAAAAGATATAATCTTGCAGTAATAGTTTTCTCAATCAGTTAGTCGCATACAACTAAAACACTTAAAGCGTTGCTAAACTCTTAAGTCAAGCTAGTTATCGATTGTGGCTGTGACTCCACTGCTAATCCAGAATCTAGCTTACTCTTTGAGCTGACGTCTGGAAAAGACAAATGATACAGCTGCAGTTGATTTCGTATGCAAATTCAGTTGACAGCCCCAAAAGCCATTTACAAGTTGGTGCAATCAGATGATAGATAAACTTGTGTGTGCCTACTACTGTGTGTGTATTGGTGTGTGTGTGTTCGTCTCATGTGGCACAGCACACACTTAACCCCAAACTTCCGTGAGTGTTTTTGGCTGATGAAGCGGGTTTACCAAAGCCAAAGTGCAAATCCGTGCAAACGCGTCATTCACATTTCCAATTGGCAGCTGAACCCACTTTGAACTGTTGACACGTTTCTGATTTGCTTTTTTTTGTATTCGTTTTCGTTTCCTCTTTCATTTCCATTTTATTTAGATATTAATGCGCAGAAATTCTAGGCAATTTTGCGGGTAAAAATGCCAACAATTCCATCAAAGTTGTTGTGTCGAACTAGAGAAACCCTTTCGATGATGCCTGCTAAACAAATGTGAAGTTGCGATGTCATGTTGCGATGTCACGTCGCTTCATTGCCCCAACCCCCAAGCTGACAGGCAGCTACAACTAGGTAGCTACATTTCTGTCAGCCAATCTCCGGCACAATTAGGAGTCATCTCTGGTTGTGTTTGGGCAATTCTAATGATGATTGCCAAACCGCTTACGAGCTGCAATAATAATCTTACTGCTTTACACTTTGCCTGGCCAGGCAATCGCAATCAAAGCTTCGACCATTTCCAATTAAACAGCAGGCAACTGAAGTTTTTGCTGTTGCTAATCTGAACCTGCACTCAGACTCTGGCCAGGACCCAAGGCAAAGGCAAGTGACTGTCGCTGTTTGTGAAATGAAATCAAAAGTGCGGCTGGGACAACGTTTGATTGCAAACTGGGGAAGAGAGCAGAGAAAATAGAAAATAGTAGGGAAGAGAGAGAGCAGGAGAAATGCATGGGCGACTGAGCCGCAGACGGAAAGACAATTTGACGGGCAATAAAAATGTTGGTTCTTTGCTTTCGCCATATAAGATTTTGGCGTATATGCAATTGGGTGTGTTGTTATTGGCTACGACTAGCAGATGTCCTGTAAAGAGCAGAGTGGAGTCAGTAAATTTTATTTAAAGAAGTAAATTCCAGTAATTCAATATCATTGTTTCACTCGACTTTATGATTATCTTCAGTTTGCTTAAAGCTACTGTTACATTTTGTAGTCAGAGTAAAAAGAGTTTTTTCTGAATATAAAAAAAGAAAAAGAAATTTTATTAGGTTCCATTAATCTGTTTAGTAACAACATACATGTGTACATAAGTATTTTAATTTAAGGTAGAAAATTTGTTAGTATTTTTATTTAAGAACAAGTTAGGATATCTTTGTTATGTTATGGTATATTCTACTTTTAATACTAAACTTAAATTTACTAAAACTTAAATTCACATATTATAATTAGAGCTCAATTGTGTGATTTTTTGTAAATTCTTTTTTCATACAAAAGACTTTATATATTGTTCTCGATATTTTATTTAATAGATATTAATATATTTGCATTTTAAAGTATTGTGTACTTAGAAATACCAACAAAATATGAAATGTGTATTATATACTTAATTTATTCATGAAATTATATACATATAATAGAAAAATATTTATTTATTAACCTATTTATTAATCCACATCAATCATATTTATAGTCAAATCTTAAATCGTTTACAAATTCTACATACCTTATTATTATTTTTACTATCTTCATTATTATTATATATTCTTATTATTTATTACATATATTAAGCAGCCTTCATATTATATATTTTATTATATATTATCTCGCGGCATACCTGCCTTAATTTCTTATAGGGTATTTTACAGACGAAAGCAAAGCTTCATATGCGAATGTTTCTCAAATTGGATTTCTGACCCTTTGGTCAGCGATGTGTGAAGGTCCTTCGGCAATTGCGAATGCGATTGCGACTGGGCATTTTGTATTTGCATCTAATACATAAACATAATGCGTTAATTTAAAAGTATATTCCGGCCACAAGCGAAAGATGGCTCCAAAAGAAAGATGGCAAAAAATACGCAAAAAAAATATGCAAACATTTTTGTTGGTCGGTAATCAAATTTGCAATGTGTTTTATTTTTTTTTCTGTTTGCTGTCCAGCTTCTTCTTCAACTTTGTGAAGCGTACACAAAAAAAATGTAAAATATGAATTGCTACGCAGTTTTCCCCAAGGATGTTGTTTTTTCTTTTTTTTTTTTTTTTTTTTTGAATGTGTTTGCAAGACCACAGGACATGAGCGAATACACAAATAAACAAATGATGTAAATTTCATTTGCACATTTCGCATTTGGCATTTGGCATTTAAGTGAATTTCTGAATATGAAAAGCCGCATAAACAAATTACAGTTATTTATAATGCTGGACTGGGGTATAAATGGAAAAACCAGAAATCCCAAAAACTATCCCCCGAAAACTCTGCTCAAAGCAGCGGAAGGGGAAAATAACTTTCATCGATGGAAGCCTCATCGAATTGGATTTGCAAGTCGAAAGTTCAGCATTATTATGGACATTTGCATGTATTTCGCATTTATCAAGCCTCTTAAATGTCATCCCATCCCGAGACTAGACATTAAAAACCACTTTTCACCAAATAACCAATTCAATTTCAAAGCAGGAAAGTAATAAAATGTGTCAAAATATATATATCTCGAGCTCACGCACAAAAAATGTCAATATCAATTTGAGGGACATTCGTTAAGTCCTTTACACGAAATGAATGAATGATTTGGTTTTAATTTAATGGCATCAACATAACGGGCAGGTGCTGCGGAACTTTAACTGGGATTCGTTTGAATGACAGATGCAGATTTGACAGATTTGAGAACTCAAATTAAACAACATTTTCGTGACTATGTGGAGGGGGGAATTTATTTGAATATTATGTAATAGAATATATAAGATATCTTTACGAATTTCCCAAGTTTGTGGGAATATAAATATTGAATATTATGTAACAGAAAGTATAAGATATCTCTACTTATTTCACAAGCCTAATTAAATAATATTTTACTACAGAATGCTGTTTTTAATAATAGAAATATTTGCTTTATTTAGTTTTATTTTATGAAATAATTTATATTTTACAATAAATTGTTTGTAATTTAAAGTTGAACTTATCTTATCGGAAACAAAATTTAAAGAACTTGATATCTCAATTTATCAGAATTGAATCTAAATAACTTTGATTTATTTTTACTAAACGGAAAACAAATCAAATATGTTTTGATGTTAAAAATACGAGTTTTATAGATAATTCCAAATGTAAGTAATACATAATAAGTATTTATTGTACTTCTGCTTCAATCTTTAGGAAGCACAAAAAAGACATTTGCCATATACGTACGAGTATTTCTCACTTTAACCAAATTTAAATGAAATCAGAAAGCTTTTATAATATAGCTACTATATTACGCTACAATCAGTAAGGTTATTTTTATTTCGCAGTCAGGTTTCTTTTTTTTTAAACTTTTATCTGTTGTCATTGAGACTCGTTAAACATTTAAATTAGCATATTAATAGGTTTGATAGCGTTAGTTATTGAAGTTCTGTATTGGCAGTCTGATAGAGGGCAACCCCTCAACCCCCCCCACTCACCCCAACCACAACATTACAGCCCACACATGGATGGATACATGGGCTAGTTGACTGCCGCAGAGGGCACTCGGGGGTGCCATAAAAAATTCACACAACAGCAATTTTGCAGTTAGCTGCGTCTCGAAACAAAACGAATCAACGCAAGTGATAGACCAGGAAGTCAAAGCCCCATCCGTCCATCCATCCATCCCTGTAATGTACTATCCCGTATCCATTCCCATTCTCACTCCCCTGCATTTTGAATGCTCATTCCAATTTTGATTCCCAACGATTAAAATTATGCAAACACATTATGAAGCAAAGTCCCGGGACCACGTTGCCGTAGACCTTACGCCGTAAACACTCAATATTTGTTGCCGCAAGAAAGATTTTACGGCCCCGAAAAACAAGCACAAGCAAATCGCTTAGCTATTTTCTATGCAAATTACTGAATTACCCAGAAAGCACTAACAGATCCAATAGATAACGACTTCAAGCACTTTAAGATATGCATTTCAGAAATAAAACACTTCTCTAGTGCAGGGTAAATTCAAATTTCTTCTGATAGTCTGCTACCCCTTGAGCAATTGATGATTTACTGAGTATCTGAGTCAATTTGATTTGCGTGGAATATTTTGAAACTTCGACTTTTGAAACCTGATTTATTAATTGATTGTCAATCATATTGAGAAATGTATTTTATGCACTTTTTTGTTTGCTTTATTTCGTTTTTGATTTAAAATAATGTAAACAAGTTTAAAAGTAATTATTTTTAACATTGTCTTGTTACTCATTATGAAATTTCTCACTTTCAATGATTTTTTAGTGTTTGCTGAGACTACATTTGAAATTTATTTTGAAAAATTCTTTATGACTTTAATATATTTTGTTTAAATAATAAAAATTAAGTAAGTTTTTTCACCAAAAAGTGAAAAGCTGACTGAATGTCTTCACAGGAAGTATATATGGTTGTAATCTTTTGCCAACTTTAAGCAAGACATGAAAAGGAAAACCCTTAAACATATATGAATCATATAAATAATGTACGGATAAAAAGAGAAGGCAATTGCTCAAATTGTTTATCAAACATAACAAACACACATTGAGTGTAAAATTTAATAATAATCTTTAGGGGACTCTGCTTTAAATTTAACTTCCAAAACAGTTTTGCTTTATTAAGTTAATATATTCATAAGAAAAGTAAATTCCATTTATAGTTAGATTCATCAAATAACATCGTAGACTCAATATGTCCCTTAAACCATTTACAACCTATAACCAAGTCATGAAAAAGAAAACCCTGAACACAAATGTAACTAATATGTATGTAAACGAGATACGATAAAAACAGAGGGAAATTGCTGAACTTGTTTATCATGCATGACAGAAACACATTGAATGGAAAGTTTTAAAATTAATCTTTCCGGACTCTGTTTTAAATTTAATCCTGCTTCATGAAGTTAATATAATTAAAAGAAAAGTACATTCCAGTGACAGATAGATTCGTCTATGGACTTCGTAGAGTCGATATGTAGCTTAAACCAGTTTCAACATTTAAGCAAGACATGAAAGGAAAACCATTAAAGACCAATGGAACATATAAATGAGATGAGGATAAAAACAGAGAGCAGTTGATGAACTTCATTCACAGGCATGGCAAAAGCATATTGAGTGGATGAGCGTATATTTAAGAGAGTATGCAGCAAGGAAGAGTGTGACTAGAGAGTGTGGTTAGGAGTGCAACTAGGAGTATGGGACTGTAAGTGTCTGACTAGGAGTGTGTGCAAAGAAGAGTTTAAATAGAAGAGTGTGGTAACTATGAGTGTGTGACTAGGAGTATCTAATTGTGAGTGTGTGTGGCAAGGAGTGCGTCTATGTTGTGTGCTGCCTATTCGAGTGTCCATTTTTAATTAACACTTTGACAATTTGACGCGAAATGCATTTTGTGTGGTCGAACTAATGCCCGAAGTGCGAGTATTGCAACAGCAGTAACTGTGAATGTGAATGTGAGTGTGATGTGAACGAAGTGCGAGTGCGAGTGAGACTGCATTCCGATGAGCAGCGACTCCATTGCAGCCAGGATGCGAGTGCGTTGAATGTTTAGAATGCGATTGACGTGTCAGAGTGAACTCGCAACGCAGACTGAGGCAGCGGACAGAGGTAGTTGTGCTTGTGGAGTTGCAACACATGGTAATGGCTGGCAATACTCTGCATCTAATGCCACACTGATGAAGGGACGTCGCCCATGCCACCGACTAATAAATGTTGCATGCGCCTGTGTAACCCAATTACCGTTGCAAATTACTCACACTTCGCAATGAAATGGGGAAAGGAATTGGGGCATATGCCAAGTGTTGTTGCAAGCCCCCCCCAAACAAAAAGGGGTGCACAATAGAAGGGGGCGAGACTCTGCCTCGTAGACTCGCTTTGCATAATTGATGACAAATTGAAATCATGTTAATGTTGAGTGTCTATCTGTGTGAGTGTGTTGCTTGTCGATGTGTGTGAGCAGCCATAAAAAGGTATCGATATTTATTGCAAGCACTAAAGCCAAAACTCTTTGACTGTGCTTAGGCCAATTGTTGCTGGCCATTGACCATAAATTCATCAAGAAGCCAAAATCAAATTGCCAATGGATCAATTTGTGGTTGTCCGTGCTTAGCCCGACATCCGCATCTCCCAGAGGACGTATTTGGTGGTCGTAAATCGAAATGAGCATCACATAAATTTTCAATTGGTCAACTTGGAAATGGAAATGGAATTAACGTGTTCGGAAAATGCAAATGCATTCTCTTTAACTATGTTTACTGAGGGATTCAAGTGTTAACCAAACAATATTAAACCCATAAGCTTAATGAGAAAGCAGTTTGACGTAAATCTGAAATCGATAATCTGTCTTTTGCATATTCATTGATAATATTGCAAACCAGATTTATATTCATAACCATGATGACAGAGGCTATAATAAATAGTATGTTGAATTCAGCAGAATCACAAATTTAATATTTGCTTAATCTGTATTTCGTACATTCGAATCCACTTTCTAAATTAAAAAGTCTGTTGCTATTATAATCTCTAAAATCAATGATGTTTAAAGATTGAGGCATGGATGCATAAAACAAAGTTTACCTGACACTTCTATGAATATTGATGAAAAATATATTTAGAAGAACATGCATATGTACTTACTACATGATTGCTAAGATCTTAATTAGCTTGGAATTGCGCATTGTGATGAAGTCAATAATAAAAGTGAAGAGAACGCTTGGCAATAAAACAAAAGAAAATCAACTCTTGAATTTATTATTATTTATTTAAAAATAAGCTTAATTGGTATTGCCATAACTCTCTAACTCTTGAAATCTTTAATATCTGTGAACAAACTGAAGAAGATATGCGTATATATTCGTTTGTTAAACGTTTTGTTTTGTATGTTTATTTAACAAAAACATTTGAGAAAAGAAATAGCTAATAAGAAAATTTGCAAAATGAAGATACTGACAAAATATTACAATATACCTAAAGCTATTAATATACTACTTTCAGCTAAATATACCGTAGAGTACACAATACAAGTATACCTGAATCTTAAACATAACAAAGTAAAAGGTCAAAAAGAAGATGAAATGGGGAAATCTTTACAAAATATTTTATTTATTAAAAAGAAGTCAAGTAGAAAAGCAACAGATCTGTGAGATTAAGCTATGATATACAATTTTTCAAATTAATATACTGATAAAATACCCAAATTGTACCAAAAAAATCACTATCGTTCATTAAAAAATATACTTCAACACTATAAAAAGATATTATCCAATGCAATGAACAAATGGCATTGGGAATTCTTTTTCTTCTATTTTAGTGGAGAAAAATAGAACATAGATGAGATATATTGTGTCGCCGCCAAATATTTTAGCTAGCTGATTTTTAAATACGAGAACGCTTTATCTTAATTTCTTTTTTAACTTGTCATAGAGTATTTCATTGCCAGTTACTTGGCCTTCGTTTACAAATAATATATTTTACTTAATTCCGATTGTCAAAATCTAAATTTCAAAATGAACGCATCAAACGCTCCCGTTTCGCCCGCGGAGCTGATTAGCAGTCTGACGCTTTCGAATGATAAAGAGCTGAATGACCAGATTAAGAACTGGATCATGTGGGACAGGAATGCAGCGACATTGCAGCAGGTTGTCGATGCTGTCCGTGAGCAGGATTGGGAGGCGCTCCGCACTCGACTCTGTCGCTATAATTTCTTTGGCACCGCTGGCTTGAGATCTGGCATGCGAGCTGGCTTCGATTCGATCAACGATCTGGTGACCATACAAGTGGGCCAAGGCCTTAGCGAATACCTGCAGGAGGTGTATCCCAATGTGGCCAAGCGAGAGGCACAAGGTGTCGTGATTGGTCACGATGGACGCTACAATGGCAAACGTTTTTCTCAGCTGCTGGCCGCTGTCCTTCTCAATAGCAATTTTCGGGTGTATCTCTTCAATCGCATGACACCCTCTCCGATGATTTCTTTTGCTGTGACTCATCTGCGTTGTTTGGCCGGAATTGCGGTGACAGGATCGCACAACCCGAAGAGCGACAATGGCTTCAAGATCTACTGGAGCAACGGTGCTCCGATTCTCACGCCACACGACAAGAACATAATTGAGGCCATGATGAAGCGATTGGAGCCGTTGCCCTCATCCTGGGATCTCTCGATACTCGATGACCATGCGCTGCTCATCGATCCATTTCGCGACGTTTATCCCGCCTACTACGAGGCCATGAAGCTGTTAATCCCACCTGAGTATGTGGAGACAAACGAGTGCAGTCAGCTGAGATTCGTCTACACTGCGCTACATGGTGTGGGATTTCAATATGTTCGTGAGGCATTTTATCAGGCGCGTCTCAAGCCGCTGATTCCGGTGATGCAGCAAAAGGATCCTGATCCGGACTTTCCCACCATCAGCAAACCAGATCCCATTGGTAAGCTGATTATATTATGTAATGAATTGTTGTAAAGCAAAATTTAATGGCAGATGGCAAAGATTCCTTGGCGCTGGCATTGAAAAAGGCGAATGACGAGCATTGCACCATCGTACTGGCCAATGATTCGGATGCAGATCGTCTGGCGGTTGCCGAATTGAATCCTAAAGGTAGATGGAAGCTTTTCAATGGCAACGAGCTGGGCGCCTTGCTCGGTTGGTGGGCGCTTGAAAACTACAAGATGCGAACCAACAAACCAAATGTGCATAACTGCGTCATGCTGTCCACCACGATCAGCTCGAAGATTCTGGCTGCCATGGCACGAGCCGAGGGCTTTACACATGTGGAAACTTTGGTGGGCTTCAAGTGGATGGCTAACAAGGCCTTGGAGCTGCAAGGATTGGGACGCACTGTGCTATTTGCCTTTGAGCAGCCCATTGGCTACATGTTCTCCACCATGGTGCCGGACAAGGATGGCATCAATGCCGCCTGCCAGGTGGCAACCATGGCCAGCCATTTGCGCACCACTCGCCGTGTGACGCTGATCGAGAAACTGCGCGAGATCTACGATACTTATGGCTTCCATGCCACCATCAGCAATAGCCTCACCTATGACAGTCGCACTCAGATGACGAGCATGTTCAATAAGACTGCGCAGCTACGAGGACAATATGCCCGGTACTTATCCCAAGTGCATACTGAATGGTGAGTTTGAGGTGAAGTATGTGCGAGATCTGACCACAGGCTTGGATACCTCGCAATCGGATAAAAAGTCACGATTGCCACACACGCCCAACAAGCAGAGCATCACTTTCACCTTCAACAATGGGATGTGGATCGCGTTTCGAGATAGCGGCAGTAAGCCTATAGTCAGATACTATGCGGAATTGTTTGGATTACCCGAGGAGAAGGATTGGGACGAGATCAGCGACACGCTGCGTCGCATGACTGACGCTGTGTTCGCCGAGATCGTACGACCATCCGATTATGGCATGTATTAGGTGCAAACTAAGCAAATGTTCTGCTATCAAATGAAATGATGGCTACCATTTAACCTAGTAAATGGAGTAACTATGCTTGCATTGTGCAAATGGGAGATCGTTATGTTACGCTTATATATTTTCTGAATTGTATTCTTCAAACTAAAATTAGCAATGTTAATGGGAATGTGAAAGATCTGTGAGTACCTTCGAGAACCGAATACATCAGTATATCCAATGTTATCTATATGTAAATTATCAGTGATCTTTTCTTCAGTTTTCTACATTCTACGATCACTTTCTTTCATCCATAAACTTTAGGCTGTCATAAATAACTCCTTTCTTTTTTTGATTTAATAAAACAAAACAATAAATTATATATGGAATAGTAAATTTATAAAAACGAAAAAAAACATAACAAAAGAAATACTTCAAATTTATATTTAACTCTCAACACTGATTGGGTATTCGATAATTTAAAGTAACCACAAACAAGTTTGAAAATTAAGTATACGCGATGATTTCTTGATGTACATTTCTTATACTATAGTGTATACTCAAGATCAACGTAGACAAATATGGCAAAGCAGTGCAATTCTACAAAGTGAGCTGTAGCTTTTGTCATCGTCAGCATATTGTTCGCTCTCAAAAGCTAGTTACTGCAAAGTGAAATGAGGCAAAGAAACTTGCATAACTGTTTGCTTTGCTTAGTACCTGTAAGTATACAAAGGATACGCTATTGTCCTTCCAGTATGTGTGTAATCGCATCAAGATTCCTCTAAGTAAAAGTAAGAAACGTCGTCAGCTCATTAAAGTGTCGGGAATGGCGTTGCGGGGCCCACAGAAGGCCAATTATGTGTACAGGCAATTGCCCTATGTGGCCTGCCAAAGCGTGGGAGGAGGGCTTGGGGGTGTTACAAAGTTGTGTGTATGTGTGTGTTTGCCTTGGAGCATATATATATAACTGTAGATACATCTATGCGAAAGTATCTGGCAAGACAAACACTGAAATTTTATAGTTCGCTGCCTAATTGCACTCTGGGGGAGTTTGGGTTTGCTTTTTTCTCCCCTCTTTCTCTCTCTCTCTCTCTCTTTGTCGCAAGTTGTAATCGTTGGCGATTGTATGAAATCAGCAAGTCGGAAATATAATGGAAACCGTGATTAAGACCAAGAAGAATAAAATTGAGAATTGGAGTAAGAGACAGACACGAGTCTCATATGCAACTGGCTGGCAATTTATAGCATGCGAAATGTCTGTGGGCGTATTTGTTTTGGTTTTCAGGTCAAACGGAATATTTCAATAGCTTAAAATGAAGAAAGTCATGCGTGGTAAACAGGTGAACAGGTAAACATTGTGGGTTCCCAAAGGTCGACGCCAAATTCAACTTGCAAGTCAAATTTGAAGGCGAAACGAATGTAAAAGTGAAGGAAAGAGAGGAGAAGGAGCTGGAGATGAGCAACAAGGCTGGCCGGGTGGCTGGCTGTCTTCTGTCAGCCATTAAATTTCCCCAAAATACAAACTGGAAAAATATCCAACGCACACGTATTAAATATTAATCATTGTCGACGAAACAACCATTTCCCCGTTACCCGCATGTTGTGTGTGCGAGGCGGGTTGCAGGTCTTATTTGGTTAGTGAAGAGACGCGAAGGTTAGTGCATTATTAAACACTGTTTATGCGACATTAGGAACATAAAAGGCGACCCGAAAACCAAACAGGAGGCGTAAATAACCAGCAAACGAAACGAAACGTTGCGAAATGCAACGAAACGAGCTTCAACTTTAAACAACTGCAAATGAAATGAGACATCAGGCGTATCATATATCGTATCTACATATCCTTGAGCAGGATATTCTCGCATCCCTTTGCTGTGTTGCAACAATGGCATCTTAAATTCGCATTCGAAATGAGGCGCTGTTAAATTGATTACGTGGCACTTGCTCTGCTCTCTGCTCTCCGCTCTCCGCTCTCCGCTCACATCATCAATTTTCGTCCATATGCGCGAATCTGTCCTTGCCATCCGGTTAAGGGCTGCTCTCCTCCTCCTTCTCCTTCTCACCCACTTCGACTCTTTCATTGATTATGACCAGCATTGTTGAGCGGGTGGACGGGTGACTGACTCCTCCATCCCTCAATTGTAATTTTGTGAATTGACACTCGAAATTTTGTGTGTTGCGTTAATTGCGAGCATTTGTTGACTTTGGTTTCCTTTGCGGTTGCAGTTTTTCACTTGATTTCCACTAATTGGGATAAGCATCAGTTAACCATTCGGCGGGTGTGACCGACCTTATCCAAATAGGGGTTGTCCAACTGTTGGCCAAATCTTCTAATTGTAATTTGAAAATAATTCTATAAAATTTTGAAACACTTCATTTACGCGTGATTCAGCGAACTTATGTTCAAAAGTATTAGATGCAGGTTCATAACATAAGTTCATTTGGCATTTCCTGGGTTTGATAATGAAATTCAATTTAGTATTATAGTTAAGTAAATGTTAAAAACGAAATGTGAATATTTTTTACTTTTATTAAACCAATTCTTGGATTTACAGCTTAGCTTAGCTTCTAATTTCTATACCAAGCTAAATGAAATGAGGTATTCAATCGTATAATCTTTATGCTGGCGTTATATTATTATTTATTATACAAAATAATATAATAACTAAAAGGAGGGAGTACTAGATACTAAGGCGTTTTAAACAGGTCGCTTAATTTTTATAAATCACAACAATTCTTTGTAATACTAAAGCAATTACGTTTTACAAAAATTTTAGTTCTCTAGATATAAAAATAAATTTAAAATATACACAGAAAAATAAAATATACACATACTACAATCAAAAATTAAATGTTGTTCGAGCTGAAAACAAGATTATTTAATCATTAAGCAATAATTATAGACTGAAATCTTGATTTAAGATTTTAGGAAAATATTGTTTTAAGAATCTTTTTTAAGATAATAAATTAAAGGACTAAAAGTTAAATTCTTTCATTCTTTTGTCTGGCCATATCCTTAAATTAAAATCAATCTTATGAGAGTCATATCTTGCCTTAATTTCATAGGCGGATAGTAAGTAAATACGAACTTTTAAAATATAGTTTTCAAATCAATGTTGTATACCTTGTATTATTTTGTAGTTTTGAGCGAAGAAGCTACAATAACATTTGTTATCATTTATATTTACATCAGTTTCTTTTTGATGTGCACAATTTAACTGACTATCAAACTATATATCAATATGGAGGCAGCTTGGCACGTAATCGAAAGTAGGGGGAGTTCTGATATGGCAATTAGATTTCAATGCATATTTCATGGCAGCTGCAAAGATCTCCTGCTCGCTGATACTCTTGTCCTCCCTATTTGACTCTATGTTTATGCCTTGATTTGTTTCCACTGTTGTTGTTGTTTTTCTATTCTATTATTGTTTGCACTTTTGTCGCATAAAAATGACAACAAATTAGTTTGACTGCCGCGTGGTTTCCCGCTGTGTTTTTCACAGTTTTCTTGTTGTTGTTTTTCCACTTTTTATGCGCTCTGAGTTCTGCATTCTGAATCCTGGTCCTTGAGTGCTTGGCAGTCAAACCCGGACAATAAATTATTGTGGATGCTGCTGCTCGAAACTTCCGATTGCAAAGGTATCATTGAGCAACCCCTCACACCCCTGGCACTAGCTGGTAGGGGAGGGGAGTGGACAGAAGTGGAAACGGGGAGTGAGAAGGGTGCTTGAGCGTGAGGCGCTGCCTTCGACGACGTGTTTGATTAGCTTTATTAAATATGCAAACAATAAAATTTTGTTTTGTTTTTGTTAAAAAAAGTGGAAATTTTTTCGACAATTCAATTAAAGGCGCACGGAGAACAAAAACAAAACGAATTTAATTTTAATACCATTGTTGAACCCCACAGAGGAAGATATTCACCATCAAAAAAAACTAATGCACTTCCGTTTTTTTCTGGTGTTTACCGTCATAAATAAAATGTTGCAGACAAATTTTGATGTACCCAGAACTGAAAAAAAATGAAAACCAAGCGAAGGAAGTATTTAGATTTATGAGGCTAATGAATTATTTAAAAGCAAAACAGAAGTAAAATAATTTAATGTGGAGAGTGTATTAAATTGAAAGCAATTAATAAATAAAATACAGGGTATACGTTTGCATAAAGACAAATTCAGAAAATGGGCTGTTACCATTAGATTGAGCTTCTGCTAGAGCCCAAGCACCAATAAGAAGCAACTGCGACAAACAGCAAGAGAGAGATCTTAATGTGCGATAAGAGAGCAGTTCAAGCTCGAAGAGAACGCTTTGAACGCACGCACTGCTTTATCGATGCGTGCACTGCTTTGTTAGTTCAAGGTGCCGCAAGTGGTCAATGGCAAAAAGCTTTGCACTCTGCAATTGCTGAAGCGCAGTTTAGGGGATTACATTTAAATTAGAAATCACATTTTTATGATTAATAAAACTTGTCTTATTGCGATTATTATAAGCAAATAATCATAACTTTGCACAGCTGAGCAAAAGTCACCAGATAAATTTGAATTTCCTACTTATATTTCTCATTTGTTTTTTTTTTCGTATTTTTCCTTGTCTTGTGTCTGGTATTGTCAACCTTTTCTGCGTCAGCGAGTAGGTGGATGAATCGGAATTCCCTTGAGACCGTCAACCAAAATCCAAATACGTTCTCTCCGAGACATGTGTCCATGCGAGTTGAGTGTTGTCCATATGTAGATATCTACTCAACTCAAACTGGATGCTGAACTTTTGGGTCAGTTTCCACCCTTTGAGGCCGAGACTGGTCAAAAAGGGATGCATTCACCGTTCGTTTAACTACCCAAAAAGAATAACAAGTAACTAAATGTGAGAAAAGTGCACATATTGTACATAACGGTTCATTAACAACATACATTAAATTTGACAACTTCAATTATTAGCTGGAATCATATTTCAAAAAAGAACATATTTTCCAAAAAATGTGGTTTTGGCTCAGCCTTCTTATTATTATTAAATTTTAATTTTAATGTTATTTATTTTTGCAAACAATATCTTCAATATTCTTTTCATATAGTCCATTTTATGAAAGATTATGTCATTTTGTAATTTCCTAACATCTGTAAAAAATTTTACTTCTTGTCGGTTATCAACCGTCAATTATCAAAATAGAAAGTAATAAAAGTAATAACTTGTATTAAAATTTATTTGCTGTTGTGTTAATTATTTGAGTTATTGTTTTGTGTTATGTAAATATTTTTGCAATCAAAATATTGTCTAATGTTTGTTGTGCTAATAATAGAAATATCTATTGATATTCCGTGTAAAATACTATTAATAAATATCACTCAATAAAAACACTGTATGATTTTAAAATATGATATTTGAGCAAAGGAAGCTTTTTAAAAAAGGGAAGTAATCTTGAATGATCTCAACGTTTGTGTGCTTCTTTATTGTTATTTTGCTATTTATTACAATCTATTTGCATTCCAACTCGCTTTCTACACATTACGTGTAAAATAATGTTCATTTAATTTAACATGCTTCCAAACATCGTTATGTATGATCACAAAACACAACGAAAACTGAATCCTTTTCTTTGTCTTTTATCTTTCAGAATGAAATCGTGGCTTTTGTTGTGATAATAACAGATCGTAGTGAAGCATTTAAGCATTTACCTCTCTGTATTCTTTTACCTATTGCCATTTTAGTACACATTTTCAGTTCATCCTGTTGCTGACTGACTGCTTTCACTCCGTTCAGAGCTCAGCATCAATTATTCCGGCAGTCAGTTAGTCAGAGTCCATCACAGTGGCAGGATTTATCGCGCAGTCTGAGTTTGAGTCTGAGTCTGAGTCTGAGTCTGAAGTGAGTGAGCATTGTTTAACAATTAAGGGAACAAGTTGTTTAACTTTGCCTAAACGATTTAAGTCAACAAGCAAGTGAAGTGCCGGTCGAGCAGCAAGCCTTGACTTTAACATCCTCTGTTCCTGCTGATGCTCCAACTCCAACTCCAGTTCATCCTCCCACTCATTCTCATCCATGTCAGCGACTCATCAGAATGCTGACTGCCTGCCTGGCTGGCGACTGGCTGTTGTTGCTTCCGCTTCCGATGATAACGTCGAGAAACAACTTCTGCCCTTGTTTTTTTTTTTTGGGCATGTTTTTTTTCTCTGGCAAATGCTTTTTGCTTGTGCATCCGCATCTGCATCTGCAAATGTGTCCGCATCCCGAAAGGCTGCGCTGAAATGGCAAAAATTTGTCAGGCGACTTTCGTTGACGTTTTGTTGATTTGCTGCCGCTTTTTTCTCTTTGCTTTTTTTTTGTTGTTTGTCGCATTGCCTGTTTGTTGTTTTGCATTGGACTGTAGATTGGATGACTTGAGGCTGCCCGCCCACAGAGACAGCTGGATCGATTGGAGTGCAGAAACATCGATCCAATAATTAAATTCTCGCTCAGTCAATGGAATTAACTGTTGTCAATTATCCATGTGAGGACCTGCCGCTGCTTTCATGCCTCTAAATAGCAAAAACGCGGGGCCGTCTTGCTCTTAGCCGCCAATAAAATGTCACTTGGCCAGCCATAGTCATTGGCATCGGCATCGGCATCGCAAACGCAATCGGCGCTCGTGTCCAGCGGCAGTCGGCGCGCTGTGTTGAGTTTTGTGCACTGAATTTGGCATCGATTGGAATCGTATCGGATCTCTGGCCAGGTGGCGTCTTCTGCGGTGGCCTCGGACCACACAAGTTGCTTAATTTGTTGCGCTCCATGCCCCAACCATACACATATCTATACACAAGTTGTCTCTCCGCTTGACTCCCCATCAATCAGTGAGTTTGCTTGTGGCCCGCTTTTTGTCCCACCGCCAATCTCGTTTCATAAAAATTCAGAACACGAGCGACGCTATGCGCTTTTTGCGTACGCGACTGCGTATACCCCTCTTCCAACTCTTTCAACTCCAACTCTTCCAATTCCAACTTGTACACTCGTCGTATACGCGTCTTGCCCCCAGTGCTCATTTCTTTGAGCCGACGCGTCGCGTCGATGGGTTTTCTCTCTGCTGCTTTGGTCATGACAGTTCCATCTCAATGCTCCTTGTGCCTCATTTCTTCCCCGTACAACCAAGCCAACCAAAAGCAGATCAACTTGCGACACAACGCTCCAGTTTTTCACCTTCCTTTCTTTACTTGTACTCACATAACATATTTGCATTGCTTTTATGTTAGCCAAGTGGCAGTAGATTAAATATTATGGCATATATAGTTCTTACCTTCTACGAACTCTACTTTAACTTTCAATGGGATTAGCATTTCTAATTTAGATGTCAGGCAGAAGCAAGTATTTAAAACACAAAATCAACCAAATCAATAATTTTCGAACTGCATTTCAAGCCCATTTACACATATAATGCAAAGAAGAGTTTAAGCATTTTAATCAGTTTTAATCTCCAAATTCAACTATTTACTTATCATATATATACAATATGCATAGTTACTAATTGTACATTAGTTTTCTTCAAAATTATTTTAATTTAGTATGAAATAAAATGATGTTTATATAATTAAGTACGCATAAATTGTTGTTAAATATTCTTTTTATTATTTTTTACTGCACCTTCTCTTTGATTGTCTTTTGTTAGGTTTTTTGTTTTCTTTCTTTTTTTATCGTTGAACTTAGACTCTGCTTGAGTCTACGCAGCTCTTGTGCCATCATCTTCTGTGATGCGATCTAGCTTATTTTTAGTGCCATTCGATGAGCAATATTTATAAGAACAAAGCACAATTAAATGCTAATTATAGCTAAGATTAAAGATTAGGTAATCACTTCTTTTAGCAAAAACCACGTCAATTCTTAAGACCTCTTTTTATCACCTGCTAAAGCCAGTCTCGTTTGAGTTTGATTTAATGCACATGCTAGTAAATTCATTACACTTTCACAATTACGTGGAATAAATTATAATAAAAGACGAGAAGCACTCACACACGATGGGGATGGGGTTGAGTCGGTAAGCAGAAAGCAACATCTAAACGAATTAGCCGTAAAACCCCAACATAATCAAGTAAATTAATAGCTCTGCCAACAGGCAACAGGCAAAGCAGACAAAATAAACCAAACTCACAAGGACGAGAAGCTTGTGGAACCAAAGACTGCAGCCGAGATCAAAGTAATTAATTATAATAATTAAAAACTTTCGGAAAAGCCGTGTGGCAAGAGTCGACAAACCAGCGAAGTTAAGCAAAACTTTTCAGCATTTGCATGTTGAACGCGTCGACAAGGAGAAGGAGATGTGACATCGTTGAGGAGGCGTGAAGCAAGCGAGAAAGGATTGTGAGTATGTGGTGGCAATAAGTGAAGGATGTACGCTCGTGTGAGCTTGTTAATGTATACCCAGTAGATGTGTGAAGAGAAGGGTATATAAGATATGCAAATACATATATTTTATTTCTTCGAAATTTTAAAATGTTGTTATTTTCGATTTATAAGAATGGATACTTTAATGCTAAGGTTAGAAGATACAAAGCAGCTTACTGCGAATCTCAGAGAGATTTTCAATCCTTTACCATCAGTGAAGTTGTGTTAAACTATGTTATATGTACATGCAAGCGGACTTTGATAATATAGAGTTTCAGACTTATTTAAAAGTAGGTTATTTCGTAATCAAGCTACTTTTAGAATTGGCACTAATGATAGATTTACATATATGTAAGGATAAGCTCTAAGATGAGCCCTATTTTATTCACATTCGTAAACCCTCTTTCTTCCAGTGTTTCACTGTCGAACTGCCTTCACTACTAGGAAATTCAAGATGTAAGATATATATTGATATAGTTAAAAGATGCTACCTATTTTATTTGTATTCTCAATACTCTTTCCTTCTTCCACGGTATTTCACTGTCGAACTGCATTCACTACTGACAGATTCAAGTTGTGTTAACGTAAGATTTATATTTAAAAAAGTGAAAAGATGTCACTTATTTTATTTGGATTCCCAATTCTCTTCTTCTAGGGTATTTTACCGTCGAGTTGCTTTCACTATTGGCATATTAACTTGTTTGCTTAGCAATCTGTCGGGTTAAGCAGCTGCTCTTTCCAGGGTGGGCGCCAAAGTGCGTGCACCTGTTGAGATTTGGGCAATTCCCCAAGCAAATAACATATTCATATATATTTTGTGCTGGCTGCAACAGCTTATGATTTGCATGCAACACGTCCCCCAAGTCTCCCTGGTTTGCTGCCTGCCACAGGCTAAGACCATTAGGCAAAACCTTCGTCTCATAGTTTGCCATTTGTCATCGTCGTCATGCACACACTATGCGTAGTTTTAATCAACGCTAAGAGCCAACAACAGAGGGTTGATGTTGGTTTTTGGGAGGCGACATTCCGCTTGGCTGGCTAAATGTGAGCTAAAAGCATTTACCAACACTGGTGGCTGCCTACGCCCAACACACACACACACACGCCCACAACGTGTGTGACATTGTTTGTGCTCAGTGGAGCAGGCGATGCACTTTTTGCGAGATTAAACAGCAGCTGAAGCGGCAGCAAACCTGACTGCAATCATGCAAAGTGTTTGCCAGCCAAAAGGTGCCCAACAGAGTGTCACGCCTACTAAAAAGATGTAGAAACACGTAAGAAAGATGCTGAGGAGTGTGCTCGACTGTGAGATACCTACCTACGCATTTTCAATAAAATCAAAACAGAGCGAAATTATTATTATAATATACCAAATTGATATACCAAAAACAAACATAATAATATACCAATATGCAACTGCATTCAATGAATACCAGTTCAGTTATACCGTTGAAATATACCAAATTAATATATTAAATAAAATTAAACAATATTTATATTTGGTATATCAAACTACTAAAACATTCAAGTTATACCAGTACGGTAATATCACAAAACAAGTAAGAAAACTACAGTCGAGTGTGCTCGACTGTGAGATACCCGCTACCCCTTTTGAATAAAAGCAAAATATTGCGGTATTATTTTCAAAATATACCAAAAAAATACTGCAAAATACTAAAAATATACCAAATGGTATATTTGGTATAACGATGTGATACTAACATTTAAAATATACCATAGACGGCACAATACACCAGATTGTCGGCCAAAGCATTTGAGACCCCCCGTAAGTGGCCGTTTTGTCCCATACAAAAGTGTTTCTTTAATAACTTCCACAATTTTTATCTGATCGCAAGCAAATTTTCAGGAATCATAAATACTATTGTTATTATTATATATACCAAAATTCACAGCTTTAACTTTAAAATTACGCTTGTTATTCGATTTTTTTGATTTGCGGGGGCGGAAGTGGGCGTGGCAAAAATTTGAAACAAACTTGATCTGCGTGCAAACATAACAAATGCTGTCGAAAAAAAATTATAGCTCTATCTCTTATAGTCTCTGAGATCCAGTGTTTCATACGGACAGACGGACAGACGGACAGACAGACAGACGGACAGACGGACATGGCTAGATCGTCTCGGCTGTTGACGCTGATCAAGAATATATATACTTTATAGGGTCGGAGATGCCTCCTTCTACCTGTTACATACATTTCCTGCCGGCACAAAGTTATAATACCCTTCTACCCTATGGGTAGCGGGTATAAATATACCATATTAATGTGTAGATGTACATTTGGTATTTCAATATACTTATACATTCACAGTATACCAATATCAACATACTACTGCAATCATTAAAAATATTCCAATGGTCGTATTATCTTAAAAGTATACCGTAATATCGAAATGTATGCATATTTGGTGCATTCACAGTATACCATAGAATACAAAATGTAACAGGCGGGTTTCCGCCATATAAAATTAATGACTATAGTTGTTATTGGGTAGGTTTCTCGACCTTGTCTTTCAAATCGAAAATATGCGTATTTTCAGCATGCAATAATAAAATGAACTGTCAAAAGAAAATTGTAGCCCAATTTCTTATAGTTTATGAATACATATACGAATAACCAGCTTGCCTGAAATGGTTATATCATCTCATCATCTAAGTCTCATCAAGAATATATATACTGCATGGATCTGCATACCGATGCATACCTTAGTTATAATCCGCTTTTACCCATAAGTTGCTGATATAAAAGAATTAGATTAGGATGTGTTTTTTTGTTTTTTTTTTGTGAAATGGAATTCGTATTACACTTCAAATTGACCAGAGAGGCCTTAAGACTAGATTGTGTAGTAAGTAGGCTTAATTAGTCGTTGTGGTTTGCTTCTGCACCAATTGACCGTTGCTGTCGGTGTAACCCTGCGTCAACTGCTGCTTGATGTTGCCGGAAGCATCGATGGTGCCGGACAAGGCGGCGAACTGATGCTGTGGCGCTCCGCTGTTAGGGTTGGCTGCGCTTCCGCTCGAGAACTGACCGGAGTACTGACCATTGTTGTACTGACCATTGTTGTACTGACCATCGTTGTACTGACCATTGTTGTACGGAGCATTGCTTCCATATTGACCGTTGTTGGCATTTTGACCGTTGTTGGCAAATTGACCAGAGGCGTATTGGCTAGTGGAATATTGAGCTGTGTTACCCACGACGGCACCAATCGACTGCACGCCGCTCACTCCGCTGGTGGGTGAATCCTCTCCGAAACGTGAGACGACATTAGGTTGTCTGCAAATGTGAAATATGTGTTAAAATCAAATTTAAATTGCATCGATTGCAGTTCCACGCTTACAGATATTGGTGAGATGTGGACTGGAAGGTTGCGGTGCCATCGGGATTTGTAACCACACTCGATTGTTGAATTTTCTGCACGCCATTGATGGACGATGACGAAGAAGAGGACGAGGACGATGAGCTGAACACCTGACGACGCAGACGACGCAGTAAACGGGCACTCACGGGTTGAACCTCCGATTGATGTCCCTCAGAGTCCAGGGTGTATATGGCGCGTGGCACAAATTGACCGACCTCTGCAAAAGTATATTTTATTAGTCAATTTGGCAATGCAATTCTAATAAATACTATATTCTTATAACTTATGACAACAATAAAGTGAAATAAAAATGTATCATAATTAATTAAATGTTTTATTGAATAATCAAATAATTAAAATAAAAAGTTTACCAAATAAAACGTATTTGAATAATAATAATCTCAATATAAATAAAATTTATATTATATAAAGGCTGACTAAGTGATTGCGTGAATAAACGATCAATGTTTGAATGATGAGACTGATTGAATATTTATAAAAAAAAAACCGTCTGGTTTAATCATGAAGCAAATTAATAGAGAACTTGTTGACTGATAATCCAAAAAAAATATTATTCCTTTTATACAAATTTTCAAATTGTCAAATATTATTCGATGCAAACTTGAATGTTGCATAGTTGAGAATTTATAAATTATGTTTGTTATTGAGCCTACATACGAGTAATATGTGCAATGAATATATAGATATTATATTTGTAAATATAGACCACTACATTACCCTAAGAAACCAATAATATATATACTATATCTATATGTATACTGAATCTATACTTAGATAAACCACTACAATACCCTAAGAAAGCAGTCACACTCTTGAGAATGATGAGACAAACATTTGACTTTGTTTGCTTATTATCTTTTCTTTTAATACAACACAGACAACACCTTATGTTATTAACATTATTTCTATTAATATTTTTCTGTATTTTTTTGATCAATCAACACATTAGCATACACACAGGTCTTGGGAGATGCTAATGACGAGTGGAGTCAAGCTGAAGATGATAATAACAATGGATCGTGTTTGTTTGCTTTTTGTTTTTCACCCGCCAATGGCCAAAACGCGTCGCTAATAGACGATGATGTAATTGCGTATTTTGAAGGCAGCATCAGATAGATAACTAACCAACTTTGCTAATTTAACTAAACTTTATTTTCTATCCGATGACGCATGCGAAGTGGCGGCAAACACCTGGCACTACTTACCGGAAGCGGCGTGCACGACGGCGAAAAGGGCGAGAGCGATAATTGCGTACTTCATGATGATGATTTTCTCTCTACACACAGATATCTATAAGAGTTCACAGAAAAACACAAAGAACACACACACAGAATTAGTCAGCAGCAAGTTCCGAGTGTGAGAGTGCGGGGAGCGAGGGAGAACGACGACTCACAGAACGAAAGACTTAGGCGACGAACGTGTAACGTGGAGCGACAGTTAACAGGTAAAGTTCCAAAGCGACTAAACTTACGCTGCCGATGCTGCCCGCTTTTATATGGAAATTTCTGTTCGAGCTGACGTAGTGCGAATAATAAGAAGCAGAAGAAACTGCCAAGTCTCAAACCAGACTCAGACTCGGGCTCAGACCCAAAGACATGCCCAGCAGCTGAAGCTGAAAAGCAAATACATAAAAAGATCTCAAGAATTAAAATGAAGATATCTTAGGCGCCGCAATGTGAATAAACTTCTCGAACTCCCATTAAAAAAGAGTCACAAATGCTGCTGCTGATTCACATGTGTTTTGGGGGGTATATTTCCATGAATCCAGAAAATAATAATTAAAAAATCCCCATTTGAATTTCAGACAGACACAATTCGCATGATATGATAATAAATGTAGTAGAAAACATGCCAAACAAGATTCGAAATAGACGCCCGTTAATTTGGTTTATCTGGGGATTTTGACAAACTCGATTTGCTTTTACTTTTTCTCATATTTTTGTTTGTTTTTTCTTCTTGTTTTATATATTTTTTTTTGTTTTTATTATTGTTGGTTGCTAAAACTTGCTCAGGGCTTTGGGTTTCAGAGGCTCATCCACGTGAGGCTCTCTCGAGCGTATTGAAAGCATTGTAAGGTCTCTTTTTGTGTTGTATGTTAGTGACCAAAGTGTGGCTATTCTGACTGAGTGAGTGAGTTGAGTGTGAAGTGTTTGGTGTGAGTGTTGAGTATTCAATTTATTTTCGCTGACCTTATTCGTGGCTGCTTTTCGTGCTCTTGCGGGCAATAACCTCGTTTGCACCCGCTCTTTGTCTGCAGTTTGAAAATGAATAAAAATCCAATCAATACAAATGACAAACTATGATTTTGCAGCCAAGGCTTCTTTTATTATTTTTGCAATTTATTTTTTGGCCAATGGCGACGTGCAGAACAAAAGTAAGCAATGTGAAGATGATGGCGAGAGAGCTACATCATTTTCTCTTCTTTTTATTAACATATCGTCTTGAAGTACTCTATATAATTATAAAATTACATAAGTGAACCACAAAACTGTACAAATTTCCTCACAATGTTCACTGAAAAACGGGCAGTTTCTAATACACAGAACATTCATCTTAAAATAACACTAGATTTATATGAATACATATTAAAAAAAAAGGGACAACAATAATACGATTTTAATAAGATTCCTAGTCTTAAAAGAATAGAATTTTTTTTTTCTATTCATTCAAGTATGTGATTCTTCAGTCTTCAAGTCTCCAATTGTTATCTAGTGTTTGTTTTCTAAATTTAATATTATAATGATCTTGTCGTACCTTTTAGATTTTAATGATCTTGCCTTTGGAACCTTTTTTCAGTGTATAGGAAGCAAAATAAGTAGACCAAATAAAAAGAAAAACTCTTATTCAACTAAAAAGACGTCTCGTTTGGTGTCTCTCCAAACCAGCTCGATTCCAGATCCAGATAATAATAATCTAAACTCGATTATTAATCGCCATAATACTAATTAATAAATCGATTTACATGCTTACCGCATTCAACTTCCAGCTTATAATATTATGCGAATTTATAATTAAATTATAAGTTGCTTATCATAGTCTACTTTATACAAAAAAACTCCTGATGAACAAACAAAAACAATAATAATAAAAAGAAACATCCGCAAGCTGCTCAACGTGTCACACATCAAGCGAAAACCAGTCAAAAATAAAACATTCGAGTCATCGCGAATGTTCCAACAACGCTCAGAGTTTTGATTCGATCGTTGAATAACAAAGTCATTTCGGTTTTACTACTAGTATTAACTGATTTTGCCATTTCTTAACTTTCCCCTTCCTTTTTATTGGAGCTGAAAACTGTGTTTGTCTCTCAAGACATTACCTCATTAATACTTTCATTCGCATTGGAGTCGGACTGCGGAATATTTCCAACAATTTGATTTTAAATTATAATGAAATATTTATTTGTAACTGTCATTCGATTAATCTCACGACTTTCTTTGATGAATAACACTTTGTTCAAAAATAAAATTATTCAGTAGAAAAATTAATTAGAAAACATTCTTTAGAGAGCATAATAATTTAAATAAATAATTGTTTAATATTAAATAATAGCATTCATTTTTGTTATTTGGCCAAATTTGTATACTTATTTATATTCGAGAATACTTACTGATATATTTATCTTAATTTAATTCAAAATTTTGTTAAATACTAATATAATTATATTATATATTATTATGTTATTTTTATATATTATGTTATTTGCAAGTATTTTGATTTTTCTCTAATGGCTGTCGGAATGTATCTAAAGTTTAGATTTCAAATAATTCCTAATTACCAATCAAACAGCTTCAAAATAGATCAAAAAAAAAGAAAAAATAAAAAGCAAATTGCTAACATGGAAACATTCAACTAATTAAAATTAATTTACATAAATCGACGACAAACTATTAATAACCAAAAACATATTAGCAGAGAATTTGTAGACATATACTTGCAAATCTATTTGAGATTCAATTAATCTAGGGTCTGACTTCTAGGGATTAACTGCCTGCCGAAACAGCTGAGCAGGGAGATTACTCGTATTGCAGTGTTCGATACAAATGATTGCAAGACTGAATATTATCAGTAGGATTATGTTTTTGAATTTTGCACACGTTTATGGCAAAAGATTAAATAAAAACGTTTCTGCAAATGGTGACAGGGCAGTTTTCATACGCCGACATTTTCCTTGTTTTTTACTAGGAAAAACCAAGGAGGCAAAAACACACAAAAACGATTTATTATTTTTTGGGAAGCTGAGCAGTTGAGCAGTTGGCTGGCTGAGCACATTAATCATTTGTGTCCGAGATGTGGACACTGGCGAATACTCGTCAGCAACAGCAACAGTAACAGAAGCAGCAGAGCAGTATTTTGGACGACATTTTGTGGAGCTTGCCAAAAAGTTTTGCGCCCTTGGTCCGTTCGTTTTGTTCGTGTTGAAATTACAAAAATTCTGTACAATGTGTTAAAAACCAAAAAACGGGGCGAACCATAATAAAAACCAAAATAAAATATTTCATTCACACAGAGACAAACGGCATAAATTTCCTTTGAGAATAGATTCGTTTGCTTCGAGACAGACCAAGAGACATATAGACAGACGGACAGACAGACAGACGGTCGGTAAAAAAAATAAAACTTGCACTTTGATGATGAGCAGAGGGTGTCGTCGCCTGTTCCTGTTCACTCCACTCTCCTTTCCTTTCCTTTCCTCTCCTCTTAGTTTCAGGGGCACTTGCGGCTCAAGGTGATTATGTTTGACAGCCGACCTGGGACAAAGTGCCCGGACATCTACGGGACATGGGTACTAAGTGCTAAACTCGAATTCGACGTCTCCAAATTGGCCACAGCAATGTGATTTATTGGCTAACTCCAATTCTTGTCATTACATTTCATGCTATCCTGCCTCAAGCATTTAAATTGCGATTGTAAAGAAATAAATATGTCGAAAAATTATAAAACATTTACAAATGTTTTTAATTTAATATTTGGGAGTATTTTTTATTTATTATTAAACATCATTCTGTCAACTATTTTGGCAATTTATTTTGGTCTCTATTTAAATAAAATTTTTATTTTATGTTTAAGCTTTTTTATTGACGTTCAACTCTTTTATGCAAATATAACATGCAAATTGACAATTTGTGTTGTACTCCACAACAAATTAAAATCGATTAAATAATTAACATTTATAGAAGCACCTTTTTAAATAATATTCATTCTGGAATTCATTATTTATACCAATCCAGCTTTAGTCTTTAAAAAATATGAGGAATAATATATATAATTTTCAAATTTTCTATAATATATTCAAATTTGTATTGTACGTGCTTTAAACTGCCTATAGCGTAGAATGGTAATATAACTTTGTGCCTCCATTAAATGCATGTAACAGACAGAAGGAGGCATCTCCGATAGTGTATATACATAAATTATTGATCAGCTCCAACATTTGGTGGCGATCAGATAAAAAATGCAGAAGTTGTTTAAGAAATTGACTGTATAAGGCTGACAATCTGGTATATATCTATAGTATTTGGTATATATATGGTAAATTAGAAATTTAGTATTATATAATGATATATTCCAAATATAGATTTTGATATATTTTGGTATTTTTGAGGAATATTAATTAGATATATTTTAAAAATAATTCGACACTCCTTTGCTTTTATTCAAAATGGGTAGCGGGTATCTCACAATTGAGCGCACTCAATTGTAGCTTTCTTCCTTGTTAACATATCGATTGGTGCAGAATTATTTCCTAACAAAAAAAAACATTTTTAATATCTAACACTTGCTCAAATAATTTAAATTTCCAGTTCATAATTTGTGACTGCAGAAAAGTGAAAAAAATATTCAAAGTGCTTTTCAAGGCTGCGAATAATTTCAATATGTGTATTATTTGATTGTCAGCTCAGCTGCTAAATTGTAGACGACAAAGTTTCCCTTCGGGATGATTTGTTTTGTTGAAAGAATACTGTGTGGCAGAGACAACAATTTGTTGACGCACAGAGAACGAAAAGATAGAAGAAAGTGGGGAGGAGTAAATTTGAGGATGGTTTTCTGTTTGCGAGTGCTCACGCACTTTGCTGATTTCTCCGGTGATTTTTGCAATCAGAAAATGTGCACAAAATAATGCATGGCAGTCTGGGACGGACATGATTAGTTTGCTTGGCAACAATATGAATAGCAAGTGCCAGAATCAAATATTTCGCTGTCGCAGCTCCAAAGGAATGCCAGAAAGGAGTCACGAATCACGAAAAGCCTTCAAATTAAAATGTAATGAATGGCAGGACAATGCGAACTCGTCTGCCAGCCGAGCTAGCTACGAGCTACGAGCTACGTGATGGTCAAACTGGAATACAGTGAGGTATGAAGACGAGCGAAGTGAACGCGAATGGCATAAGAATTACTTAAGGTAATGCTCTCAGGAGTTGAGAGTAACGAGAGTAGGTTTAATCCTCTGCTGAGATGACTCTTGATTCTAGTTGCAATTTATGATGCCAACATATGCTCCCCCTTCGGTTCTTGCTTCAGCTTATCGTTGGCAATTATTTGAAGCAAAAGTGCATTGTTGTCTTTTGTTTCATGGGAAAGGCAAATAAATGTTTTTGGGCAACTGACACACGCCTTCCAACATGATTGCATCCGTCCAGGAAGCTGTATACGAGACGGGCTTCCTTCCTTCTTTCCGGTATCATCCGCAATTTTCACGCCCACTTTGTTTGATGATGACAAATGTAGTTGCGTGTTTGCCGATTTGCGACGTTTATCAGATTGCCAACTGCATCCCATAGTTGCCGTAATTATGTTTATTTTCCGATACAGCTACCGGCCTCATTTCGGCCACGTGCCGCACAGCCAGCTCCATTTTTTTATTGGGGGTGGTGGTGCAGTTCAAGCAAGCGGCACGTGCTAATCGGCGGTCGCATGTTCTGCGTCCCCGGTTCACCGCTTTCCTTCGCCCTGTTTCCTGTTCCATGTGCCATACTTAATGCTGCAACCCCGTTGCGATTCCTTGCTGATACAAGCTTGATAATTGAAATCGCTAAGCCGAAGCCGAACATCCGAATCGGAATCGGAATGGCTTCATTTAACTGACCATTTGCAGTCGCAAAACCTCCTCTTAATGATTTCTGCACAATACTCCGTGCACTTAGCTGATTGTCTTGGCCAATTTCCATATATTAATTCACGCACGATTCCCACACTTAGTTTGTGAGTGGCTTTTTGGCAGTAGTAAACATAAAAAGCAAATTATCTTAAATATACATGTAACTATATTGTTGCATGAATCAAAATCAATGAAAGTACTCTCTACATTTAAGTAATAGACACTCATTATGTAAAAATGGGCAGCATTTCTGCAACATACAATCTCATAACATTTTATCAAAATGTAATATTTTGTTAAGATTTTATAAATGTCAAGAAGGGTTTTATTTTTTTATTTATTTATTTAAAAATATTAGCTATAATTAAAATTAATACTAACACTATTGGTATAGGCAATGGCTGCAAAGGCCTTCAGCTTAAAGGTTTTATTTTAGTCATTTGTTGCAATCAATGGAAGTTAATTTAATTTCTTGGCAATTTAACCAGTTTGGATAGATTTATAAAAAAAACTGTGGTATACCTTAATTTATTTATTCTTTAAAAGCTAGTTGTGCATATGGTAAAATTATAGCTTATATATAATTATAAGCTTTGAATAATAAAATTAAAATTTAAGAAAGTTTTACCGCATCCATATAAACAAAGCAATAGTTGTGAGCATGTTCTTTTTGAATAAGCAAGTTTTCGAGAAGATTTAGTATTATCAAATTATAACAAATTATAGTAAAGTTGCTGCAGTTCAGATTTACTTGGACCAATATTTACTATAAGTTCTTTCTATGAAAGCTAGCATTATATTATGGCAAATAATTGATAATCACGAAGATTATAAATTAAATTGTGTGATTGCTAGGCCAAAAACAAAAGCACCTAGTAAATTTAAGGTAGTTTATAAATTGTGTTGAATTCTATGCTTTATTAATAATAATAATAACATAATTCTGTGATTATTTCAAATTTAGTTTATTAGAAAACAAATTAATAGTTGTGACTAGAGCTTCTTTACAACCTTTAAATAATGTATAATTGAAACAATGGAATGAATAAATCATAAATTTATTATGAATACTGCAAAAGAAGTGCATGACATTAAATATCATATTAAATTCAAATAAAACTAATTTAAAATCTTACAATTGAAGTGCATGCTATAAACTGCTATTATTTCACATAAAATTTGACAACGCTTTAAGATAAAGTATTTGCAGGCTCTTTAAGAATATTTTGAAGTATGTGCACAACACTCACACCTCACACACACACACATGTGGGCCACGAAATGTATGTGTTGTGTGTGTGGCCTGTCGCCTGTGGACGCATAAATTATGAATTAAAACCTCACACATGAGGTGGGAGGAGAAGGAGCGGGGCGAGCGGCACTTTGAAAAGTTGACTGCCAAGAAGTGTGCTAAATATTTTAATACGTGAAGCCATAAACCTGAGTACGAGTATTTATAAATTAGCTTTCACACACACTCGCACAGCAGCCAACAAAATGGCTGACCCTTTGGCAAAGGACAATGAGGACAAAAGAACGTAAATGCTTGCGGAAGGAAGGCTTCATTAGAAATGCCAACTAATGTGCCTGACTTAATAATAATCAAATTTATATGCATGGTTATGTGCTTTAAGTGATCCTGTTGCCCACACAAACAAACAAACAAATCAACAAAGGATAAAGGACGCAGGACGATGGATTTCAAAACCGACACTGAGATGCGGATTTGAGTGCGAGGTTTGTTGAGAATGAAAAGTGCCAATATCCCAGCTCAAATGGCTGCTTAGAAATTGTTACTACGGGTTCTTAAGACCGCTAGACGGACAGAGAGATACAAAACAGGACCTGAGCGAGGTGCGGCAGGACTTCTACCGAAGCCACGCCCACACCAAAGTGCATACCGTTATGTGTTGTGTTGTGTTTGTTTGCTGTGCTGGACAGACTGGGCGGCCGTCACTAAATGGCCAAAAGGTTGCTCTCCTGGGAGTCGGCAATATATCCTGCACTCCTCTTGCTCTTGCTCTTGCTCTTGTCTTAGTTGGTCCTGGACCACGTCGCTCTAATGATGAGTCTTGAAAATTTCACAAAAATTAATTATGAATACCGTAAGGATACAGCTGCAAGTTGTTTATGTTTATGTATTGACAAAACAGTTCTTTTCCTTTTTTGTGTGCTGCAGTAGCAGGACTAGACAATAAACACAAATTACAATTGCGAGTCGAGTCGAGTCGAGGCGAGTACAAATAACGCATATGATCAAATTCAACGTACAACACTTGCTCGTAAATAAACATTTTCCAAGTGCCACAGCGAGGATTAACCCCTTTTTTTCCAAGGCAGGGATGACAACGCCAGGACTTGCAACAGCGGTAATCTATCGCAGAGTGGAAGCAGCAAAAAAAAATGAAATAAATTACCAAAACTAAAGGCACAACTGTTCGCATAATGAAGTCAAATTATGTTTGCTGCAAGGGGGCACAAACGAGCGGGGCGTTCTGCTACGTGTTCTTGCCTCGTTCTGGGTGCGCCCCGAAAGGACTTCGATACGTTGTCCTGCTGCTCCGCTGCTTGTGCTTTGAATTATGCAAATCGCAACAACAATCGAGCCTCGATATCGGCGGACATCGGTTGTGCAACAGGCCGTAAATAGTGACATTAGCGTCAACAAGCATTTGGGCCGTCATCCATTCAATGTGTGACATGTCACTCGAGGCGTGGGCGTGGCTGGCGAAGGAGAAGGGAGGGTAGAGGGATGGGGGCGCTGCAGTCTATGATGATGTTATCATTTAATTCGTTGAAATTAACACGAACATTGTTAACTGTAAATGGGCTAATTAATCTAGTGCGACTAGCGAGTCAATGTCTCCCCAGTTGTCTCCTCCCCTTTCTCCCCTATATCCCTACTCCTACCCTGCTCATGTCTCCATCTCATCATTCGCCACAAAAGCGTTGCATGCTGATGATGCGAGCACTTCGCGTTCGCGTTTTTGTGGTTCTCCAGAGGATCCCCCCGCCCCACATACAGCGCACGCATGTTTACACTCTCACTTGCCCCATACCCATTACCCCTCACCAATCTCCTCCCTCCTCTCCACTTCACCGTGTCAACTGCATTCGCCTGCTCCCAGCGGACGCCACTAAAACCCAAATGAGATGCATGAGGCACATCGTAAACTTGCCCCGAATGTGCTCTAAATAATTTAATAATCATTTCGAATAAAAATAAAACTCCTACTAAAATTTCAACTCTTCCGCGGCAGCTGAAGCAACTTTAAATCTTTAAATAATCATGTAATGTTTTGTTTAACAAGCTTGTAAAATTTTGTAGATATTATATCAAGTTAAAGTAGTTCAGTGAATAGTCAGAGTTAAATATTTTCTTAGAATAAGGACATCAATATATATTTACTCACATTTTAAACGTCCAAAGAACTTTTAAAATTTGCTATTTTTTTTATTTTGTAAACCTGTTTAACCATATAACAATATCGTTATCTTGGTTTATATAACATGAAACAGATTTCATTTAAAAAAATCTCGTTCTATTGGCTAAATTATTTTGTTTGTTTTCTTTAAAGTTTTGAAATAAGACATATGTAACTTTATCACAATTTGTAAACTGAACTATATTATATTAAACTAATCTTTAAATAGTGTTTTAGTTTTTTAATTTCTTAATTTGGTTATAACAAACTCTCTGAATCTGCGGTTATTGTATGCAATAATAAGTAAAATAGTTTGAAGGGTTTAGTTTAGTTTTAAAAATCGTTGAATTAAGTAAAAAATAACCGTTTTTTAGAGTATTCAACTTAAGAGCATACTTAGATAGCAATTCTTTATCTTGTAGATAAATTGTTCATTGAATTGAAATATCCTAAAAATATTTACTCAAGTACTGTATTTTTCCGTCAACTTGATAATCTTTCCCAAGATTTGCCAACTCAATTTCAATGCAATTTTGTCAAATTAAATTGTATATCTTATTGAAATTATCGGCTTCATACACTGCAACCACATAAGGAAGAAGTTGTCTTCGATCAGTTATTAACAAATCCCGAACAATTAAAACTACGCGACTTGGCTGCAGTTTTGGCTAACTCTGATCTGATGGCCAAAAATAAAAGAAACTAAAGATCATTTGAAATGAAAACTGTCAAGCCAATTTTGGCAAGATTCGGCTTGAAGCTAATGAACTTTGTACCCAAAATTGAAAGCATTTTCAATAACGCATTTTTCATAAGATTTTTCACTATTTCATTTGGATGCGAACGCAATATATGTGAATACACGCATGAGTATTGAATGTATTTGTATTCGTATTTGTATTTGTATTTGGCATGCGATTTCGTATTTCGTATTTATGGCATGCTTCAAAGTTGTTTTCCCTTCTTCAACTTATCGGACGCCAAGATCGCTGAGAGTCCAAGCAACAAACAACTGGTAAATATTTATGAAATGGGCATATTTTTGTTGCTTTGTTTTTTTTTTTCATTTTTTTCTCTTTCTTAGCGCTTTTTTGCCAAGTTGTCGCCGAAACCGAAACAGAAGCTGGAAAAAGAAACAGGTCTCTCTCTGTCTCTCTGATAAGCAACTAGCAGCAACTTTGAAGGAAGTGCAGCCAAGTTGAGATGTGCGAAAAAGTTCAAACACCTTGACTTGAGGCTGTGAGAACTTTGTGAGAAACATGAATCTCAGCACATCAAAAGCTGCAAGAATAATATTTTTGTGCGCTTATGTAACCTTTGTATACCCGGTATAGGAAAAGAGTGGGGTAAACTAAGTGGCTGCTAAAAATTAACATTTAGTTTGTCATCTCAGTTATGTAGATTATCATCTTCTCTGCTAAAATTTGATTCTCTATTTATAATCGTTCATCCAGTTATTCACATTTTTCTGAGATATATACTTTAATAATGTTATAGTTATAGTATTTATAAATTAAATACTAATACTTCATATAATGAATTTAACTATAGAAGAAAATGAATCCACGATTATCATATCAATATTTCAAATTCCTAGAGAATATATCTTCTAGTTAAACTACATTCTTTTTTTCATATCTCTTCTTTTACATTTTAAAAAATATTGTTAATATAATAAATATAATCCTTACAAAAAAACTTTTTCTATTTGACAAATCAATTTGTACAATTATACAATGAAATTCTGTATTCATGATATTTAAATAACTATTTGGAAATATCGGCACAGTTTCTAAAAATAATTTCAAATTAACATTTTTTTCAATTTTAAAAATTAAAATCTATGTATCACCCAATAATTCATATTCTGTTATTAAAAAAATGAAATATTTATTTGATTTTATATGTTTTAGAAATGAATACGATTCTTACCGCATATCACGTAGTCGAATGCTATCAAATGTAACATTCATTCTCTGTCTGCTTTTATTTATTTTTATAAATATTTATTTTATTTCTTTTTTGTTGTGATAGCACCCTTGCCCAATGCCCCCCTGACGACGTTTAGCGAGCGCTTTGTCAATATTTAAACTGTTCTCAATTGTTTTGCAAAATCGTTGCATTTGGTCAAACACGTGTTTGCGATAATTTAATTAAATTTACTTGGCTTTTTTGTGTACAACTAGTTTTCGTTGCTGTTGATGTTGTTTTTTTAGAGCCTGTCTAAACTGGCGTGGCACAAGGCAAAGGCGTGCCACGTGCCACACGACCCGTTGCGAACAAGTTGCACTCAAAGCCCGAACTTGACTCAAGTGGCAAACACTTCTTCTGCTGCCCCGGGGCGGAGTTGGGGTAATTTCTCAATTGCGGCAAGTGCATGTGGCTTAAAGGGGAGGTTCAGTTGCTGGCTGCTGCAGCAATCACGGTTACGTTGGTGGTCTCGACTTGGCTTTGTTTGCCACACAGCCACAAAGCAACTGTCATATGTTGTTATTTTGTTTTGGAGACTCTGAGGCTCGATTCTTTTATAGTATGCATTTTGTCAGGCATCTGGCATCAAATCCGCTGAGAGATCGAGCACAGAAATTCCATGAATAGACGAAGATGACTTGAAGAACTTCTGTTGAGCCAAGCCTCTAACTTTCGCTCTCTCTCTCTCTCTCTCTCTCTCTCTCTCTCTCTCTCTCTCTCTTTCTCTCTTTCTCTCTCTCACTCTCTCTCGATTCTTGCTCTCTCAGAGAGTGAAACTGCAATGATTTATGTGCGACTGCTGCTGCAGGCTTCCCTTGGCATTTAGTCTCCTGCTCTCAGCTAATTTGCATACTGCCAGGATCCAGCAGGACTCAGCACACACACACACACACTTGAGAAAAATGCATAAAAGGAAACTAATTAAAATGTTCGCGCCTCAAATTTCCACTTTCCCTCCCTCCATCCCGTTCTTCCTTTGCTCGCCTCTAATTTATGGCTCTCCTCGTGTTGAGTTTGGTGAATGTCTTGCATATGGAAAAGTTTGAAATTATTGCCTTTGCCTTTCTTTATGGCTGACAAATGGACACATTTACATGCGCTCTTTACTGTTTTCCAGCATTATGTTTCATTATTCAAATTATTCATGACTATTGTATTGTGTGTGTGTATATTTTGTATTTGCTGTAATTCAAGTGGAACCTCATAAATGCCTGATTATTGTAGACGTCAGCAAGACTTTGAATATCTTAAGTGAATTTAAATCTGATGCCGATTTACAATATTTATAATTCTGAGCACTTAAATATGATGTGAAAGTTAAAGAGTTATAGAATAAAGGATAAGTTTCAAAAAGTCAACTTGCATTTCTTTGACTCTTGCAAAATACTTCTCCACGATTTGGAAATAGTATTCAAAATATGTAGAGTTAAGCCGTTGTTTAAAGTTTAAAGCATTATTAATTTACAAGAGAATCTTCAAATCTTAAACTTATTATAGAATAGTTCATATAAAAATAAATACTAATATTATTATAGAATGTCATCTAAGGATACATTTTTTCTCTACAAGCTGTTATATTTCTTTCATAGTGTTTTTATTCCTAAATTACACAGTTTTAGGTAATATCCCCTACCTATAGGCTCGACAATATGGTATATTTTGTACTCTATGGTATATTTTGTATTCTATGCTATATTTTGTACTCTTTGGTAATGATTTATCGATATACCAAATATAGTCCTTGATATATTTTAGTAATTTTTCAATCAAATTAAGAAATGTCTTCTCCAGCATTGCGAAAAATCAAAACAAAATTATATATTTCTAATATTTATAACCGAAAGATTCTCTAGATCAACCTGCTAATCATCCATTACAAAATTACTCAATTCACTTTAAAATCCAGTTACACACTCACTCCATAAGATGTCTTTTTGTTTACATTCGGTTAAAAGTCAATCCGCAAATGCAATGTAGGCAATTGTAATGATGAGTGCCTGCGAGGGAAAGGGAAAGGGAAAGTACAATTTTGTTAATCCCTTAAGTTGACGGACAAGAATTTAATTGTCAGACTGAGTAGGGGGATTACTTGTGTGGAATTTGGCAATCGGTTAGTGAGGCTCACTGCCATGTAATCCAATTGAAAACAATTCAAATTTGCGTTTCGAGTGATTTTGAATTGGTCGTTGGTCGTAAATGCGACACACAGCTGACAAAAACAATAAACAAACAATGCCAACAAAAAAAGAAGGGATGGGAGACGCTGAATATCGCCGAGGTGTTCTATGGCAGCTGTCGAGGAAAGGGACGAGGCATTCCCGTGGAGAATAGCGCGTGATAAAAGGGGTTAATCGAACGTCCGCCAAATGTTGGACCGGACCAACGACCCCGACTGCGACCCGGAGTCGAGTCTCTGCGCGACTATTCACTCGGGAGCTCGAAAGTCATCGACAAAGTCCCTGCCACGGATTTTGTGGTCGACGGCGGCGCTAATGAGTGATGGAAAAATTCAAATATTTTCTCTGACTCTTTTCGAAAGATGCTAACTGTGTGCTCCAACAAAATTTTGGTTAATTAGCGACGCCTGGGGACATCTTTTGTGTTGCCCTTTTCTGATTCGAGCATTAAATATGCATGTACTTGGAAATTTCTCTCGTTAGTATTTGGGGAAACATTCCGGAGTTTAGCTGCTCAATAAATATCGAATGGAAATGCAGTTGCATTCGAGGGCATTTCCCTATGTTAGGTGAACTTGCTAGCATGACAGAGCAAATGAGATTAAAACACCCCTCAAATTAATTCACAGAAGCGCAAACAACACTCACACATTCACAGTTACGCTATCTCTCTCTCACTCTCTCCCTCTCTAGTTCTACCTCACTCACTCGCACTGAGACCGCATGGTGTGAAACCGCAAATGCGGAAAATGCAAATTGTTTGTCTGTTGACGAGGCGTGACAATTTCGTGGGCGGATTCGCTTATGTTTTCCACATTCGAATATGACACGGTTTGATGCTAATCCCACAACCAGTCACCAGATACTTTTGGGTGCCCGAGTAGGTACTCGAAAGTGTTTGACAACTTGCTTAATGCTCGATAGTGGAAATGGACAAGGGAAAAGGACAACTCCAAGAAGCAAGCGGCAAGTTGCTTGAAGTAGAAAGGGTAAAAGGCAACTGGACAGCTCTACGTCTATTGCGGTAACTTGTTTGCACTGCGAAATCTCTATAAGAAAAGGCATCAGATCAACTTTTAAGGAAACATCTAAATTTATCCATAGTTAAATGGGATTATGACTTTAAAACATGATATTTTGTAAAATATTATTCAATTATATAAGTTGAGAATATATGCAATTCAATAGAAGTACCTTGACGTAACCATTTTGTAGTTTTCTTACAAATGAATTTTGCTCAACTTTTTCAAAGTCTTAAAGAAATTTTAACAGTCTTCAAATCTAATAATCTATGAAATTGAAGCTTTTTAATTGTAGTATTATATAAAAGTGAGTATAAGGAAAGACAAAAAAGGAGAATTTTATTGTTAAGACATATCTGAACATCAAAAAGTCTTTCAGCACTTATTTGCATATATTAGGTATTATTTGCTCTAAAATTATTTAAAATCTGTATGCATATAGAATTGCAAACTTCTTTTAAATAAAAGAAATGAAGATGATATTTGATTCAATATTCTTTATAGATTATAGTGAAGCTTAACCCACATACATGTTTCAAACATAATCGGCTTGAAAAATCATTATTCTTCTTTACAACTTTTGTAATATTGTACTTAATTGCTTCTAAATCTATGAATTAGATAAACTTTATTTCTAAGTTTTGTCCTAATTCACGCCTTCTATACTTTATTTAATATATAGTTAGTATTATTGGTTTTATTGCATTTATTGGCTTTTTGAAATGTGAAGGCGCCTAGCGTGTTCCGTTTCAGCATTCCGTTCGTTTTACTGCTTTGAACAGCTTGCCGCACAGCAGCAGTAAAATGCGCACTGCTTTGCCGACACAGCTAGGTAAGAGCAGCACCATGCGACGCTCTCTGATGTGCGCGCTCTCTTGAACAGGCGTAGCGAGACCCATTGAAAGCGCAACGACCAATCAGCGTCGAGCAGACAATGACATTTTGTTTCGATTCCCAAATGGTTTTATGTGCCTTCACACTGGAATGGGGCGTTGACACTGTTATTGTTGTTTCTATTGTTGTTGCTGCTTTTGCGATTGCTCCAAGGGAATGAAATGTTGGCAGCAGTTGCTTGGGAATAGCCATAGATAAGCCAACGAGCAAGGGGACCTGGACTTGGGATCTCAACGGTGCTGCAGCTGCTGCTCTTGCTAATGCTGTCTGGCAACACACGCCTCTCTCTCGCTCGCTCGCTCGCTCTCTCCAGCAGACTGGGCACCGAAGACGTAGGCACCGTTGCGCTATGTTGTGTGCCAATTCACAGCGTTCCTAAGCCCCATAACAGGTCAGCGTCGGCGTCCTGGTCCCGTGCCACACGCACACACACACATACAGACACACGCATATAACTGGCTCTCATGCTCGCTCGCTTGCACGCACACGCATTGCCGTGTGTCTCACACTATCTTTGCTCTCTGTCTGACGCACGTCCCACGCCTGCTGCCATCGTCGTCGTCGTCGTCGTCGTAATGTTGGTGGATGGTTTGCTGACAGTTCGGCTCTCGACGGACGTCCCTTTGGCCTGCAAAACCACCACTCCCTGGGATAGGTTAGCTTTGCCATTCGTTCAGCAGGCGGTAGGCAGGCAGCAGCAGGCAAGCAGACTTGCAGTCGACTCGCAGTCGCATGTCTTATTGTTTGTGCCACATCCACCGCCAACGACACCGAGACCGACACCGCCTCAGTTGTCGCCCCGCGCATCTCTCTGCTGACTGTGCTCCTGCGGCGCACGCTCGTTTCGTTTCCACCGCGACTTCAACTCTCGTTGGTCGTTGTCGCTGTCGTTTGCCGTTTTCCGTTTGCTGTTTGCGGCTGCTGTTGGCGTCGCAGTCGGCTGGTCGTAGCTGCGCAGTTGCCTTGCCTTTTGGATAGCAGCAATAGCAGCAGCAGCAGCAGCAGCAGCAGCTAGCTCTTCGGTTGCAGCAGCATCGCAGCGGACTCGGATTCAGTTGGGGTTTAACAGCCACTCGGGACGGTAGCGCGCGCCGCTTAAACTTGTTGCGAGACCAATTTTCCGAAAATCCCAAATTCTCCGCGGTGCATTGGCACTTACACCCACACAGATACACGCACACAGCTACACGTTTACAAATACTAATAGAGCGTCGAATCGAGCCCCCCAATTACAATTTGCGTTCAGTGTCGATTTGTGCGTCGCAATTTGCAACATCTCAGTCTCAATTCTATTTACGTGTCGCGTTGATTATTGATTGCCTTGCCCCAGAGAGCGAGAGCGAGAGCGAAAGCGAAAAAGATCTCTCCAGAGAGCAAGAGTGAGAACAAGTGATCACTCTAGTGACCTAAAAGCCAGACAGACCCTTTAGTGTGTTTTAGTGCCCAATTAGTTCAATCTGCAAACAATTGCGTCAACAGCAACAGCAGCAGCAGCAGCAGCAGCAGCAGTTGCCACAACAACATTCACGACGGCTGCCACAATTGCAACAACGCCCGCCGCCAGCAACTATACGAAAGTGAGCGATTATCCGTACGCTGATCTCCACCAGCATCATCACTTCGCTAGCACAGCGCCCCTGACCAGCGCCGAAAGCTTCAAGCTGCGATCCGAGGAGCCGGTGCCGGGCTTTAGCTCGGCCTCACCGTGGCCCACCCTCGAGCTGGGCATGGACTGGGGACGCAAGCTGTATCCCACCGCCGGGCCACGATCCGCCAGCGGTCTAATGTTCGGCCTGCCGCCAACGGCGGCCGACATGAATCAGCCCCGTGGACCGATGACGTCGCTCAAGGAGGAACCGCTGGGCGGACGCTGGGCCATGCAGCCGGTTGTCGATCAGACCAAGTAAGTGACAAGTGTTGAGTGATTAACGAGTGTGCTACGCAAGCTACATAGCTGGAATGTGGCTTGAAATGTTGTGTTACCATAAGACAAGGTTTTAGATAAAAGAACTGGCAACTTCGACGTTTCAAACTGCGGTATCAAGAATTAGAATTATTCAACTTGTGAATGCTGTAAATAGTTTAAGTAAATTTAAATCCAAACTAGTGTGTATCGAATCCTTAAAAGTATAACCACCAATTTAGTAGTCTGCGTGAGATCGCTGTGGTTTGTCTTAAAGCACATGGACAGACGGGCAAACGGATTAGAATACAATGACTGACTATTTAAGATGACTTTGTTTCTTCCGACATTCGACTGTCTCACCTTAGAATCAATGTGCTCTCATCATCACTTGATCTTCGATCTTCAACTCTTCCTGCGTGCTCTTCTCAGCCTGCGCAACTTTCGGAGCTGTTTGGCAACATTGCTTGTGGCACATATGCTTGGCAACACTTTGCATGTTGCGGCAACACACAAAGTTTGCACAAATAAAAAGTCTCCAAAAAAGCGTTTGTTTACGTTTTTGCCAAAGCCGGCAACGTGTTCGATACGCATTCAGCCGCCTTCCGCCCCCAAGGGGGAAGCTATTCCCTGGAACGCAATTGCGGGGCTTTTTATGGCCCAGTCACCCGCCTAACCCGCACGCCGTTCCCCCTTTTGGCCAAGAGATTTTCACTCAAAGTTTCACTCAGCATGCCGAGTGAGCGTCAAGAGTCTAGACTCGCAGACACATCTTTACGCACTTTCCGGGGTTGACTCTGGATGCGGGGGAGCAGAAAGCGTGCAGACAACAATCAGGGATGCGGGAGCACAAAATGTGCGTGCTCTTTGTTTTGGGGGGTGTGGAGAGGGGACGCGGGGGAGTCAGTAAGGAACTTTTGCTTCACTCAAAGGGATGTTTTTGTTGTGCCATTTGCTTTACTTTCACTTTTACTTTCTTGGCGTTCATTTCAATTGAATTACAAGCCGAAGCAAAGGCAGAAAGCAAAAGAGCGTCCCCGCGGCCATGTGGGGTTGGTTGCTTTGGGGCTTCTTTTGGGAGCGCGCCTTTGTGCCAGGGAAAAGCTTCTCTTCTCGCCATGCTGTTTGTTTAGTTGTGTCTGAGATGTTTCTAGCGTGAGATGTTCGCGCCGAGAAGAAGTGCGCGTGTGGCCGAAATCGAAAGTGCGACAACGACAGCGACAACGACAACGAATGCGAGTCTCAGTGCCACATTGGTTAAAATGACAGCGGGCTTTCATTCCGTTCCGACGGCAAATCAACACCAGCAACAACAACAACAACAACATCAGCAGCAACAACATTCACATTCCCATTCCCATTCTCATTCACATTTGAGTTCTCACAATCATCACAGACAGCTTTTGCTGCACGACGAGGATAATCACAATCAGGATCACAATCACAATCAGACGCTAAGCAATACTAACGATAAGATAATGCGCTGTGATGTGAGGTAAAGTTGCCCCAAAATCGCGAGTGGGAGAAAGCAAGTGTACAAAATCAAAAATGAGAGATATTTGTTTAATTCGTTTTTTTTTTATTTATTGCAAACAAGAAAGTAAAGTTTAGTTCTAAATGCTGGAAGTTGTCAGTATCTATTTATTTATGTGCTGTCGTTTTGTGCTGTCAATAAATCAAACTGCACAGGAAAGTTTATAATTCCATCATTAAAAAATAAAATGATATTAAATTTGTATTTCTACAAAAATCAGTCAACTATTAAACAGATCAAAAAGCAAGAGCCCGCAATCAATCAAAGTGGTTACGCTTACAAAATATATTTTTGCGATAACAATAATCTGCTCTTAATGCGAATTCACTTTTCATGCTGCACATTAAATGAATTTACGATTTTTTTTTTAATTTTTGCTTTATCGTGATATAATTGTTGTCACAAAATAAAGAGAGAAAAATAAGATTAAGCTTTCAATTTTACTTTTAATGTTTTAATATATTTTTTAAAATTAATTTTTATGATATTGATAATCTAGATAAATCGAAATACTTTTTAGACTTTTTTTTTACTATTGAATTCATATCGCATTTTATATAAATTGATAGCCAAAATATCGACCTTTTATCAATACTTCTTTATGCTCCACTTTATTTACTTAACACTCTAAAATTCATAAGTTTTCTTAAACATTTTGCTTATCTTGATTGGGTTTTTTTTCTTTCCAAATTATAGAAAAATATTTCCTTATCTTAAACTTGGGTTTTTTTTTTGATCCAAAATATATCAAATATTGAAAAATATTGTTGAATTAGCTTGAGTTCAATAGCATTAATATGAGTAAATAAATTGGGGCGACTTTCTTGATTGCAATTCGATTGCTTCGTGTAAACTCGCAACTTGAGCGTCGATTTATGATGCAAGTTTCGCACAATGCAGATGAAAAGTTTCGAGAGCTGGATATAAATTTGACAATTATCGGAACGGGAGACAGAGTCAATGTGCGTTATTTATATATTTATTTATCTGCCAGCATTGTCACATATTGTGTACTAAGTACTAAAGTGCTAGTTTTGTATAACAGCAACAATTTTCGATCATAAATCAGAAATATTTGAAATTTATTTCAACAAAGATTGTGGGTAAACTGCAATCGAGCTGCGTTGTGGCAAACAATGCAACAATGGCCATAAAATGTGCTCAACGGCAACAGCAGTGGCAACAACACGAACAACAACAACAACTGGCAGGTTATTGTAAATAAAGTGTCCTTTTTAAAGGACAATTCCGGCCAGTCAATGCAGAGTTGAACTAAATGAAAATAAGCAAAGAAACAATGCAAAAAATGAAATGAAATGAAATTTCACGTGCGCGGAATAGGCAAAACGTGACCACGACTCATCGATTCCTGAATCGCAGGATCCCTCTCCCTGTCTACGGTCGCCTGAGATGGTCACCTGGGCATCGATTTCCGACAATTAAATGTTGGCATAATAAAATCAACAGCAAAACGGCCACAAAACGTTTTTCGCAAATTGGCGGCAAGTGCAAACAAGCCATAGAATGAAAATGTCCACAATGCGAACCATCGTCGTAGTCGCAAAAGTCAACAATCGACTGTCGCGCTCACTCCCTCTCTTTTTCTCTCTCTCTCTCTCTCTCACTCTCTGACTGACAGGCAGCTGAGAGGTGAGTGGGATGTGAGAACAGTCACTGTTTTTTATTTGCCCGCTTACACTCGCTTCTGCTGCTGCTGCTGCTGCTGGCGCCATAACAATAACCTTTCTTTCGCCCAGAATGTAACATGTCTGGCATTTATGTGTCGTATTTCCCAAACTCGAACATCACTCGCTACGATACGGCAGTTTGTTGTTCTTGTTCTTGTTTTTGTTGTTGTTGTTGCTTTACCGTTTTGCCATTTTGCCATTTCAAATCGCATCGAACGTTGGCATTCCGCTCATCCTCTTAGCTCTGTATCCCTATATCCTTTATCCTGTTTGCAGTAGTCAGCTTCAACAGCCGCAAATTGTCTAATTTCATTTTTGTTTTCGCAAATTGGCAAAATTGAAATTGCATTTAGCTATGCACCAAATGCACTTTCATATCGTTAGCAACACTTCAGTTTATTTGTGCACAAAGTTGACTTTTTAGTAAGCTATAAATAAAAACAACATAGCTCACTTTTAAATCAATAAGGACTCTCTTAATTTCCAAATTAACAACTCTTTATAGTGAGACTAAGCTTTGAATGAAATATATATTTACTTCTTTATTTTTTTCCTTTCATAAGAATGTCAAATTTATTAAATTACAGTTCATGAATTTAAAATGATATTTACTTCTTTTAACATACAACATTCATTATTCTAAACGTATTATATATTCATTATTTTAGAATTTAATATGTTCGTAAAGCAACCACAAAGAGAAAGACTTAAATTATCAAAGTACTTGAACAAATCCAATTTGATTCATAGTCGCAATTACTGCAGTTTCGAGTCCTTTGGGGCTTTACCTACATACGCATTATACAAATATTGTTTTTACTTTTTTTGCTTTTGTTTACATAAGTGGAAATTGAGCTGTGGCTGTTGAGTTGCTCGATATTTTGGGTGCGGGGTTAGATAATGTTCAAGCGATTTATCATCGAAACTATCATTAGCTGGCTTCCAGTCTGGCATTATCCTTTGGCAAATGTGTATATAATTGCAGGCAACTGCAAAGCGCGGAGGAGCTGAGCGGTAGAAGGTGGCAGGCATATGCGCGATACTACTACTTGACATTTCCAGAATAAATAATAGAAATCTGATAAAATCAGCATTTTCTAAATTAAATTGTTCGTTATGCATACGAAAGGAATGAGGTATAAGGGGGGGAAAAGGGCAAGGAAAGCGCAGCGCAGGACAACTCAGCCGTGTCCGAGGGTCGCACAGTCATCGCACTATATGTAGTTAGCATTGTCCGGTAATTGCGCTGACAGCACCAGACAGAAACAGAAACAGAGTCAGAGACGTAGACGGAGACAACGGACACCGACACGAGTCAGGCAGAAGGTGTAAGGAATGGGAGCTGTTCTACTGCTGACATTTGGCATATGGAAGGGACAAGCCTTTGGCTCATGTGGCCTTATAATTACAGTGTTTGCTTGGCCCACATAACATAAATATTTGCCAGACAACAGAAAGTAGCAATAGTTGTGTGTGTGTGTGTGTGCGTTTGTTGATTCCTTTACGAGTAGCATTCATCAGGATTATTGTGTCACGTTGAAGTTGCTTATGCGCTTTTAATGATAGCTGTCACTGACCACCACTCGGCACCCACTCCAGCTTGGCTGCTGGTTAAATGTCACTGTCAAGTAATTGAGTTGTCCCCCCCCCGAAAACCAGAAGACCCATTTAGACCCAAAAACAGAGAGCACTACGACTGCTAATTGCCCCTCGCAAAGACCCTCTGTTTACAGTGCTAATAGCATAATTAGATGTCGTTCTCCATCTCTCTCTCTCTCTATCATTTTTATGTTAGTTTGTTACATTTCTGTACTGTTCTGTTTAATTGCAGTCTGGGCATTGGCCGCGCCCACTTTGAGAAACAGCCGCCCAGCAATTTGCGCAAGTCGAATTTCTTTCACTTTGTGATCGCGCTCTACGATCGTGCCGGGCAGCCCATTGAGATCGAGCGCACCGCCTTCATTGGGTTCATCGAGAAGGATTCGGAGTCGGATGCCACTAAGACCAACAATGGCATACAGTATCGCTTGCAGTTGCTCTATGCGAACGGTAAGTTCTTCGCCGCACATTGAGCGCCAAACTACTCAACTAATTGCTCATTTCATTTCTCGCTTGCAGGCGCACGACAAGAGCAAGATATCTTTGTCAGACTCATCGATTCGGTAACCAAAGCGGTAAGTGAACAGCTCTACGACTTCACTTTTCTTTGTCATTGTCCTTTTGTGTCGCATTTTTTAGTCGCTACGCAATCGAAAAACTAATTCCTTCCACTCGGCTGGACAGGAGTTTGAACACGGTTCGGTTTGGTTTTTGCTGATTCGAGCATAAGTTGCATTCGAAATTGATTGTCACGGCTAATTAAGTGTGTGTGTGTGTGTGTGTTTTGCCATGTCCTTTTTGCCTTTTGTCGCAAGTCGCCAATAAATTGAGTCGTCAATTGACTCGTCCTGCCAGCCTGGCCCGCCAAACGAGCAATTCATTCACACCGTCAGTCGCGCCCTACGAAAGGGGTGTAACTGAGTCTGAGACAAGGACTGCGACTGCGACAGCGACTGGGACTTCTAGTCGATGCCCGAGGACTACGACACCCGGGGCCCAATCCAATTGAACATGGTTAATGCGCTTTGTTGTGGGTGCCGTTAGCTGCAGGGCTCTCTACTCGGACCGGTGCACCATATGTCAGCATTGTGTGCGCCTAATGCGTGTGCCACATCCCCTTCCAACAGCCAACAGCCAACAGCCACCCGCCTCCTGTCTCTGTTTCTTTTCCTTTTTCAAGGGCAATTAATTTCTCGAGTGACAAATTTTTATAGACGTTTGTTCGCCGCTTTTACTACTACTACTCGACTACTGTTTGTGCTTTCTTCTTCGTATTCCATTATTTCCAATCGCGCCCATTGTGGGCGTTCCTTTCACCCGATCCCAATAAATTTATCCACAAATTATCGATAGCCCAGATACAATCCGTGGCGATACGATTCGAAACCCAACCTGAGACGGGGCAATCCATTACACGCCGTATATGAGCACTTATTCTGCAAATGAAATTTAATCACACACAAACTGCCGAACGAATCGAATCTCCCTCCCCATTGATGAAATAAAAGCACCATTACGTCATATACTATACTTACATATGTTATGTATCGAGCGCCTATCGCTCCGATTCGCACAGTTCAACGGCTTTGATAATGCCAAAGCACTTTAATATTGTACGCTCCACTTTCGATCCGATTTCGACGGAATTTCGCACAACGCAATAACATAATCAGTGAACCAATAAATAGAAAGAAATCAACAATGTATTGTGAGCAGACTAAATGAAATATTAACAATTGTTTTTCCATTTAAAAGGCCTTCAGAAATCATACTTTGGTACTAGAAAAGTTTTCCGATATGCCAGCTTATCGGTCAAAGGCTCATCTCGTTCCAGGAAGCACTTCAGGGTTTTCTCTCTAATTAGCTACGCTTAATAATAATGCTGGATATGAACTAACTGATTTTTATATCTATTGAAGGAAAGATAATCCTTTTTAAAATGCTTTCTCTTTAATCTTTGAACTTTTGTATACATTAATAAAACAACAAAGTTCTCGTTCTTAACTTAAATATTGTTAATAATTCATTATGGAAAAAAATATATTATTAGATTATTATATTATTTTGTATGTTTGTTTTTTCATCAGAGCAGCTAATGCTATAAACATTACAGGAAGTAATAAAAGAATTCTAGTTCCCACAAAAAGAATCCATACAATATTTACGAAACATAAATCATATAAATAGTATACTAGAGCTTGCCACCCCTGAAAACGAAAAAAAAAACAGAAAAACCAAGAGTTACATTTAACTGTCTGTCTGTCAGTTGTCAGGCGAGTGCAAAATGTGTCGCAATTGGGCGGGTTTCGAAAGGACGACAAAAAGAACAATCATTTGATCGGATTAGGTGGGTTTTTAGAGCTCACGGGGTTTCTCCATATATAGCACACACTTCCCCGAGTGAATGTAATATTCGAATGCTCGACCTGGTCAGATGTCGTTCAGACTTTTGCTTTTTCATTCATTCATTCCTTCTCTTTGCATACGCGTGGCATGCGTTGGGTGCATTGTGTTTTATCTGAAGCACAAACAGTGCGTAACAGGTAAACCAGAAGGCGGACCAGGAGATTGTCGTGTTTATCCTGATAACAACATGGGGGTTGGCTGTAAAGTGAAATCTGAAACTGTAGCAGCAATACGATTAAACAAAGATCAGAAGCAAACGCGACATTGTCTTAGGAACTGAGAGAAGGGAACGCGATTGTCACGTGCCGAACGAACCCTTGCATTCGGCAAATCGGTGATTTTATCGTCCTGCCCTCCGCTCGCTAACTGTTTGTGGAGGCTGGCAAATGTAGCAAATCATCGTCATAATCATAATTACATTCGATCAGATAACTGGCGATATAACGACAGTCAGGCGGCAACCGCCAGAAAGGCGGCGCAATTGCAATTTGAGCTAACGAGTAGCCGGGCCACGCTGGGAACGACTCAATTGGCGTGGCATTCGCTTCATTTGCGCTCATATTTCATAGCAGTGTGAATCGCTGCTGTGCTGTCGTCCTGGCCAGTCAGCCAACTCCTGGATGTCTGTGGGCCCAGCATAAACATAAAACAAAAGCGAGCCAAACTGCGACAAATGCTGCTACCCAAAAATTCAAAAATCCGAAAGCCGAAATCCTTTCGTCTGCCCAAAATCGCGCTTATCGCGATTTACACGCATTATGCGGCCGGCCAAAAAAGCGCAGCGAAATTCTAAACCGAAATAGCGAGTAGGGGCAGCGGCGATAGCTGATTGCCGATAGGCGGGCGATTAATGCAGCCAGATAAGCCGATGTCGATGACGCTGCCCTATACTGAATGCGGATGTAAATGTGGCTACATTAGGCTCGAAAATTGTATGGCCTTTTCGGTTCGAACAGCTAATGAGCCGTTGTCTAAAAAGCTACTGTGAGCATCTAATAGAGATGCGCCAAATGCAGCTGCCACTGCTCATAAGCGAAAAGATCACCGACAAAAACTATTTGATAAATAAAATTAATGCTGCGATTAATACGAATTACTGCAAAAGATAAATAAGTTGTATTCCAACAGTTACACTTCACTGTCATAATCACTGCGCTGCTCATCTCTAATGAATATTGGCGCATAATAAAAGCAACAACAAGCACACATTCATCAAGCGCCATTGCAGCTGCGTACCTATGTGTCTGTCTCGCTCTGCATTTCGTTATATGCACACATGTCTGTGCATATGCAAAAGCGCCGTCTCGCTTTTGCATGCAGCCTGCAGGTTTCTTTGTCTGCTCTGTGTGTGCTGTGTTAATTAAGCGATAATATTAATTTGTATGTCAACACTTAAAAATAAAGCGCGAATATTTTCGATTAATAACACATTTCACATTTCATTTTGCCATTTTATCCGCTGCTCAATTGCTTTTGCTTTTATTGCAGCCATTCTCGTTGTAGTTGTTGTTGTTGCTGCTGCTGCCATAAATTCAACAGATTGCACAGAAAATCTCCACATTTGCATCTCTACAGTGGGCGCCATTTGCACTGTGCGTATGTATGTGTGTGTTTACGTTGTATGTATGTATGTTGATGTTGTTGCAGGCAATACGATTAAAAATGCTTTCACGGCAAGTGCATTTCCATTTCTGCGGTTGGCATTGCGAGTCTGAATCCAACAACAACAACAACCACAGCAACAGTAAAAAAAAGAGAATTGCACTTCATATCGCCCTCATTATGCAAATGCAAATGTCCCTGCGCTAGAGATGGGCGTGTTCTCGCTCTATTTTCTGCAAAGTCACGAGACAAAAAAAAAATGATTAAAAATTACAAATTATGCTTAAACCCCTATTCACGTTGTTAGTAACCAACAAATTTAATAATAATTGTTGATAAACTATTTAATAATTAACCATATGTGAGCATATATAATTTCATTTTTACATTTTTTTTAACTTTAAAGAGCAAATGCAAATTAAAATGTGGGATGCACAACAGATATGTACAATGTGAATACATATATGCACATTTATGTACATCTTTTTTTTGGTTCTTGAGCGCGTCCTCGCGTGGCCTTTTGTTAACTTGTTGTGCTTTTTGGGCACATCATCCTGGAATTTATGCGTTACCCAGAGCCTGGCGCAACGCTGATAAATGAAGCTTTAATAAATTAAGAGTAACCCTCGATGTGCACATTTTTTGCTTTATTTATTTGTTGTTACAAAAGTTTTTTACGCTCATTTTTTTGTGCTGCTGTCGCTGCCTGCGATAATTTATCTTGTTTGGCGAGATTTTTATTTGGCACGTTAAATATGCAACATGCAAGTGCGTGAATAATGCAAAGGCCGCTGCGCTTTTTTTTATTATATATTTTAAAAGCGATAATAGCAATCTGCAACAAAAAAAAGCACACACAAAACATTTAAGTTCGTTACGTTAAACATTTTCAGGCAGAACGTTTAAATTTTAACTGAGCCGTCAATCGACAACTCTTCAGTCCTGCTGCAGCTTCCCTTACCTTGCTTCACCTTCTCCCGCTCGACAATTTCCTGACTCGTCACATCATCACTCAGGTTGCTTTTTTTTTTTTTTTTTTTTTGGTGTTGTTGATGTCTGTTGGCTTTTTTTCAGGTTTATTTGTTTGTTTGGCTCGCTTTCCGGCGCTTTTTGTCGTTGTCTGCTGTCCTGATGGCTGGGTGATAAATCGTAGTTTAAACGCTTTTACTCCAGTTTTAGTGGCATTCGTTTAGTTTTTTATTAGATGCACCATTTAGCGGCACTTTGCCAGTCAGATTTGCTCCAGATTTCCCAGCCGCACTAATTGTTTCAGCTTTTGGCCACAACGATGATTGATGGGCTTTGCTGCTAAAATTGGCTAAGCTCGGTCTTGTAACTGTTCAAATAATTGCTCGAATCTGTGAAACTTTATGGGGTATATTTACTTTCTGATAAAATTTTAAACTTAATTGCAACTAATGCAAAAGTTTATCTTCACTACAAAATAATTTCAAATAACATAGAGTATTTGCTTTTGTCACACGACCTTCAAATAGTTGTATTTGTGTAACAAAACAACACTGCCTTCTGCTTAACATTGAAAGTCCATTAGCACAAAAGGCCTAAAAGACTTGACGAAGGATGCGTTGTCGTTGTCTCGGGTCCAGTTTTGAGCCAGTGCTATAATTAGCTGCACTTGTCCCACAAAAGGCAAACAAAAAACACTGATACTCTAGCCAACTGCTTCAACTATTGGACATAAATCCGCATCCTTTTGGTCGTCTCATAGTTACTGTTATCCCCGGACTTAGGCAAGCTTGTTTTGGGCCTTGAGGGCAGGCAGGACGAGGCTGTTAATGTTTTTTCGACATTATTTCGTTTTTGCTTTTTTTGTTGGCTTTTGCTGAAGGGGAAATTATTAACCTAACAAAACGGGATAATAAGGGATGATCATAATTTTACATGTGCCACTGATGCTGTTACCGTGCTGTTGTTACCTAAGCACAGCAGGGGGCGGTGAGGAGTGCGGGGTGCGAGGTGAGGGGTGAGGGGTGCGTCGACTGGTTGCAGTGAAATTAATTTCTGATTATCTGTTTGGCTTGCCCTGGCTTCCGACTGAGCTCGAGGATGATGAGTCGACGTTAGACACAAAAACAATGCACATATGCCTGGATGACGTCAGAACCCCTAGCACTCGTCCTTGACGTCCTTGTGCGGCAAGTGGCAGCATTCGCGTACGTCGAGGTGGATGAAAATGAAAATGGTAATGATTGCCACTCTCTTTCTCTTTTTTGCTGGCCAATGTATCTAGTTATTGTTATTACTTTTGCGTGTACACGGCATCAGCTAACATGCATTTTTACAGCTCATGTCCTTCCTGCAAGGATAGTGATGAATGAGTGCGACCTGCCACCCCTCTCCTCTCCCCCTGCACTGTGTCGCATATGCCGTGTTTTTCTCTTCTAATTCATTGGATGAGTGTTGGATTACAGGGCGCTGGCAACCCGCTTTAATCATTTTTAAATTAGAGAACTATGCGCCTTTTTTTCTCCTCTGCTGGTTGAGCCAATTCATTTTGCAGTGGTTGCATCGTTTGTTTATCTATTTGTTTTTGTTTGCGGAGGCGCACACACACTCGAGAGCACACCCTCTTCAGGGCTCTCGGTTTGGCATCTCAATGTCTCTGGAAATTGCAGCAGATTGTCTGACTGCACTTGCGGTTTCCATTGCCCCTGCTACCTTATGTTGAAGTGGCAAGTGGCAAGCGCCAGCGTGTGCCTGGCACATGGCATGATTTTGTGTAGTCACTACACTGACACTAAAATGTTTATGCCCACCTCCCTCCAATGCCAACAATGTCAAACAATAACCAACCGAAAGTTCTCTCTATCGCCTAAGCAAATACAAATACAAATACAAAAACAAATACAGGCAAATACCAAGTTATTATTAGCCAAATTTTGAGCAGCATTTATCCTCTCGCTTCGAGTGTGTGTGTAAATATTTGCGTTGTATGCATGTCCCATATGTCGTGACCCACAGAACTGATGTTAAGGCTCTCATTCTCTATCTTCAGTAGTGGGCACTGTAATTAGCATTTATGTGCTTGTGTGTGTTTGCCCATTGAGTGGGAGTTGCCAGTGATGCGACCCTGCGACCCTCTGGCGGGAATTGATAACAGGTCACTCGCTGTTTAAGGGTGCGCTTGTATGTAGTACTGCGATATGTAAACAAACTGAGCAGGTAAACACTCGAGTTCAGCTAATCAATCGAAATAAATCAGCTATTAGCGGGCATCTAACAATTTGCTAGTATTACATCAGCAGTTAATTACAAGAGATGCGCCATTGCTAATCACCTGTAACAGTAAAAAGATTCTATGGCCGCAACTCTGCAGCAATAGCTTTGTCTCGCTCTGCATTTCAGCAAATCTGCAGTTGCATAGTGTGTCTCGCTCATCTCTTAAGCAGCTCTGCAGTTCACTTGCACTTAGCTTTTAAGTTAGTTCCTTAAAACGGAACTACTAGTTCATCTACTCATTTTGCTCAGCTCATTTCATTCCAATTATCGTTGATCGAACGAAATGAGCTTCTTTTATACTTTTTGCAGCTTACTTAAAGGATTGCACTTAATAATTGTATCACATTTCCTTCTCTATTACAGGCCATCATATATGAGGGCCAGGACAAGAATCCCGAGATGTGCCGCGTGCTGCTGACGCACGAAGTGATGTGCAGGTGAGTTTTATCTATGGCCGAATCAACCGAAATTCCTTCAATAATCTGCCAATGATTCAGATGCATTGACTACGCATTGTAATCCACACCTTTGATTCCCTTGTCTCAAGGGTGTTTAGTTGCTATAGTGTGTGTGTGTGGTGCTGTTTGCTGGCTCCCAGGAGCTTTGACTAAGTATTTATATTTGGCTTGTGAGCTTTGCTAACCGCCTTTGCTGCTGTCCAGCAGTCTACTTTGTTGGCATCCCTCATCTTCGCATCTTCGATGCCCGCTTTCGCCCAGCGCTTAAACTGTTGGTCGAGTTCTGGTTGTTGAGGTTGCTTTTGGGGTGCCGGAAACGGCAGCTACGCTCATTTGTTTTTAAGCGTTTTCCGCGTGATTTTTCCACTACGCAGCTTTTCTTTTGCGTTAACGTTTACGTTTCGTTTTTTTATTTTTTTCCTTTTCTCGTTTTGTGCTCTTGCTGTTGTTTGCTTTGTGCTTTTGCGGCTGCTTCACTTGGCGGCTGCTTTAATATTGTTGATTTTTAAGCTTGCTGTCCTATCCTATCTTCACTTCCTCTTCTCTTCTCTTCTGTCCCCACTCTTGCTCTGTGTCCTTTGCTCTGTCTGTCGGCCCATGCGTCCTTCGTTTTATTTTTACGCTCAAACGCACGCGAGCTGAAACGTATAAATGGCAGCCACTCTCCACTCAGACCCCCGTTCCTATTGCTAGCTCGCTCTATCTCGCTCTCTCTCTCTCTCTTCTCTCTTTCTATCGCCATCTAGCATCATCATATCTCTGGGCAGTTCACCCTTCTAGCGCCCAACTGAGGCTGACAGTTGAAGGTTGCCTCGAAATAACACGAATGAATGTGTTTCACCAGCTGATCGACTAGACTCTACCCTGTAGAAGTTATTTGTAGTTAAGTGAATTGCTAGTTATTCGTTGAGCGATTTCTTTAAATAAAATTTGAAATTCTTTTATATTCTAAAATAATACTTTAAAAAAATAAAGTTGCTCATACCTCAATGAAAATAGCTGCTGGGTATAAACACGGCCCAGCAAACGCACAAATAGCGACAAAAACAAAAAAAAAATTACACAGATTCGTCCCCTTTAGCAGCCACGCACCCCACACGCCCACATCCACACACACACCCCCGCCCCCGTCCACTACACCCCCCCATGTAACGGACAGTGCAGCTTCAGCTTCAGGGTGCGCTGGCCGGCCATCTTTTATTATTTCGGATTGGCACCCAGTTTTTATGTTTGCGTAGCATTATCAAAACAAGGGGACACAACGCACAGGGGTTGACTTTGGATCTGTCTCCTGCTCTCCCCCCTTCTTCAGCCCTTCTCTATTACTTTGGCTTCAGCTTTAGCGAAGAAACCCAGGCAAAAATCAACAGCTTCGCGTAACACAAAGCAAATACAAACACAATGGCGTCGCAGCTGGCGTCGCAGTCGCAGTCGACGTCGTAGCTAACAGTGGCAATGGCGTCTTCTTTATCGTTTGGCATTTCGCCCATTTTAGTCATCCATGTTTATGTTGTGCACAGGATACGATGCCAAAGCTCAAGCTTCATCTAAAGCCACCCAGTTAGTATGTCCTTCCCCCCCTTTCCCTTTTGCCCTTACATTACTCTCTCTCTCTCTGCCTAGAGGCTGTGCGTCCAAAAATTACGCAGCCATTGAACCCAGTCCCGAATTCTTGGTGTTTGGGTGCAACAAAAAAAGAAATTATTGCGAATTGCAAATTGAGAATTGCAGAGCATCAAAAACTAGAATAATAACTGGTAGTTTTTCTTATAGGCGATGAGGTAACACGAATTTGAATTAGAGTTACGTATTTTAACTGTTTTGTTCAAGGCAAAATACATGCTTATGTAAGGCTGTAATTAGTCTTCAAAATTGTGACATAAGAAGCATTAGAAATTATTGTTGAGGAGTGTCATTAGAAATGTTGTTTTAAGTTCATTCTGTGTTAAAAGCTGAAGCATTTCTTGTTCGTAATCTTGCTTAGGTTCTAATTAATGGAAAGCTTATATACATGATTCCGTTGACATCTAATTCAGACTTATGCAAACCATTCGTAGGTGTTTTCTTCTACAATGTGTTGTCAAGGTCGCATCTCTTCATTATTATATATTTTATACAATATATTCCTATATTTTCTTGTACTTTAGACTATGTTTTACTATTACATTACTATCTATAATTATCTTACTCAATTTAAAAACTTATGCTTACTTTAACAGTTAACGTTTCATATATTTTTATTTATTTCATTTATTTATCTACTATTGTTTTATTTCATTTATTTATCTACTATTGTTTATTAATTATTTTTTGTTTTTTTTTTTCATTTATTTTATTCATATTGTCTTTTTGTTTTGTCTTTTTATTTAATCTCTACTCTCAATATTATCTTCTCAACTTGTTAAATGAATTCGTTTTTTTCTTTACTTTAAGGGTTTAAAAAAATCTGTTGAAAGTTTGTTCGATGGGGTTTGAAAGTTACATTTTAAGATCTGTACTCAATATTTGCGTATTATCAATATATTTCTCCCATATTTAGTATTAAAGACTGCACACTTTAAGCTCGCTAACCAATTGATTCTGTATTTTTTTTCTTACTATTTACCTGCAGCCGCTGCTGTGATAAGAAGAGCTGTGGTAACCGCAACGAGACGCCATCGGACCCCGTCATTATTGATCGGTAAGTAGCCCTGGCCATAGACAATCCCACTGCACTGCAGTCCTTCATTCCCTTCATTCCCCCCTTCGAGTCTCCAATCCACAATCGAGTTGAGCATCCGTCGGAGTGGAACGACATACAAAAGATGACATTTTAAGCTGCTTTTCATCATCGTCGCAACGTCGCTTTTTATTTTTTTTTTTTTGTTGCCAGCCTGTTTTGCGGCTTGTATGCGTATCGTTGATTTATTGGCATTATTATCAACTGCAATATAAAACATGATGCGGCTAGAGCCAAAAGAAGGAGGAGGAGGAGGGCAGACACTTCTCTGCAAAAGTGCTCTGGGAGTGCTTTCGATGCGAGTTGCGAGTTGCGAGCTGTGAGCTGGCCGAAATAAAGTTCATCAAAATGGCAAAAGCAAATTCTATTTTCATAAATTGTAAATTGTAAATTGAGACGAGTGCAGCACTCGCAATCCGACACCCACTCACTCTCTCCCTTCCTCCCCGCTGAGTGACTGTCTGTCTGTCCGTCTGTCTGTCTGTCGCTTCTCCTGCGCTGCTGTCACGTGTCAGGCGAATTATGTTAATTGTATGCACATCCTTGCGGCTGTCGCCGAAGGCAGCTCCCGCTTGCCAAAGACCACAGCATGCCACTTCCCCGAAGATGAGGCCAACAACCAACAACCGACAAGCGACAGGATGTCGACCGGGAGTGCGTCGCCTCTAATTGGCTTCGGAAATATTATTAGAGAACGCACAAATTGTTTGTACAAAAATATTAAAAGAACTTCCCACCGCATTGGTGGGCGGAGTTGGGACTATTAGTAGCCTGCGTTTTATTCATTTCAATTATGTTGCATTATGTGCGCACAAAAAGATACAAGTGCCTGCTTTCATATATCTTACTTACGAGTTGAATCAATTGCTGGGAAATGTGCAGAGAAAGCAGCAAGGTGTTTGCCCTACACCCTTGGAAATAGTTTCTCAGATAAATATTATTCTATTACTTGAACTTTGCATTGCCCTTTACCAATATTTTATTTATATATAATGCATTTAAAAACTTAGAAAATATTTACAATTAGCATTTTACAAAACAATTTAATAGTAACTTTACAATTTGTTCGAGTATTAATATAAATTCTTACTGAAAGATATTTGTAATTTTAAAATGTTGATTGAAACTTAAAACTAGTATTCAATCATTTTTAGAGCTTGACTGACTTAAGTTACAAGAATTTTTAAAATTCCAAGTCTTTTTTGTACTATCCGGTATTCGGTAAATATAGTCATCAGTATATTTTCTTATTTTTTCGGTATATTGATTTGGCATGTTAGATTATCAATATACGAAATATAGTACTCCGTATATTTTCGTATATTTTCGGTGTATTGATTTGGTATATTAGATTTTCAATATACTAAATATAGTAATTAGTATATTTTCGTATTTTTGGTATATTGATTTGTCATATTAGATTATAGATATACTAAATATAGTCATTAGTATATTTTCGTATTTTTTCGGTATATAGATTTGGTATATTTTGAATGTTTAATTTCCTGAAAATAGAAGGCGGGTAACTTAATCTCGAGCACACTCAACTATAGCTTTCTTACTTGTTGTAGGATCTCCACTTCATCAAAGGTTTATATTCTGAAGCAAAAAAACTTAACGAAAGAACATTGCTTTTTTTTACTCCGATAACAAACTTGGCTGTGGCATTTTTTACCTTTGCCTCTTCGCTTACTAAACAAATTTGTATGCATTGCCATTCAGAAGTTATTCAACGTATTTCCTACATATTGAAAGCACATCTGAATGCTAAAAGCGGTTGCCTTATTGGTTTTGTGGACTTGTGAAGCAACATCACCTGGTCAATTGCCTAGCACCTTATGCAGATAATGATCGCGAATCGCAGCGATATCATTTGGCGGTCCCTTCACAAAATTGCCTTCACAACTGGTGTCTAGAACTATTTGCCTATTGCCCCGATTTGTATGAGGGCCAGCTCGCAATATGGCAAGACAATTGTCGATCATGGTGGTATTCTACGAAACGCAAGCTAACTTAATGATTCTATTACACATATAATAGATGGAGGAGGAGGAGGCAAACAACGAGGTTTGCTGCTGAGTCTACAACTGAGACATTGACTTCGATTGCGAGTTGAAGAAATGGAGGAGACTCATTTATGCCTTGGCTGTCTGTCTGTCTGGCAATCAGACCATAATTGGTGTCATAATTAAATTTAATTGATTGCCGTTGTTGTTGAGTGTGTGCTTTAGACTCTGCTTCGGTTTGAGTTTGCAAATTAGGAAATAGATTGTGGAGCAGCCTCGGAACCTCGTGTGCTCGGTTCGGCAAGATCAGAGCCGCCATCGCATTTATGATCTTGTTAAAATTACTGAACGTGTTTGCGACGCGACGCGATGCGAGGCGACGCGTTACCTGCTCCACAATGTTGCAGGCCGTTGCAAGAACAGTTATTGCCACAGTCACAGCCGCAATCACAGCTTCAGCCACGTGCGCAACACTTTGCTCTTGATATTTACGATTATTAATTCATTTTTCGCCTGTTTATTTGCGCAATGCGCGATCGCCTTGTTAGCTGGCAGCAAGCTGCTGCTTGGCATTGACCAAATTGGTTAATCCCGTCGCATTCCCAACCCAACGAGCTACTCTTCTTGTCGCATTTGTCAACCGGGGCTGTAACTTTTGTCGGCAATGACACAGCCACAGCATCAAGAGAACAGAGAAGCACAGCCAAGACGCATATCAATCACTGGAGACTCACTCACTCTCTCTCTCTCACTCTCTCTCATCCCAATCAGCAACGGGGCGGCATGGATCAGTCAGGCAGTCAGTCAGGCAGTACTTCGACTCCTGCTCCTGCTCCTGCTCATTGATATGCCAGTAGATCATGCCGCCAGCAGGTAAAGAGTTGCCTTGGGATAATCTATGTGTTCGCAACTAAATTTTGCCAAGGCCTACAAGCCTAAAGCGCTAACTTGGCTGGGGGTCCAGCACATTTTGCCACTCAAGAGCAAACAGACTGCAGCTGAAAACTTGTCACTGAGCGCGCAACAATTGGAACTGATTGAAAATTCCGACTCTCCGACTCTTGCAAGCAGCCAAGCAGCAAAGCAAAGCAACAATCGAGCAACGGTCGATCGCTTGCATTTCAAAGTGGTCGCCTAAGTTGGCCAAAAACTGATACATATGACAACAACCAGAAGACACAACACCAATCCCATCACCAAGCCCGCCCAGTCAACAAAACTCTGCTGTTTGCTGTTCATGCCACTTCCATGACGCTCGAACGTGTGCCGTGTGAGAGTAGCAAAGCAGCAAGCGGCAAGCGGCAGCATCGCGGTGGCTGCCACACAGCTTCAATAGCTGCAGCAACTGCGAGTCGCGCAGCTTTGCTCTCCACATGTTTTATTGATGAATTTCTGTTATTCATGCAACGATCTGCAGCGGCTTTAGAGATGCCGAAATTGCGCACAGACAATACACACAGTGCGCACAGTGGCACAAATTACAGTTTTAATGTGAAATGTGAATGCAATATTGAGCAGATAAATGGAACTTGATAAGTTAGATATATTTAGGGACTAAAGTTTACACAAAAACAGGAATAAAGCGTGAATAATCATAGAATAATATACAAAAAGTTTTAAATAAATATAAAAATAAGTAAGAAAACTTGAATAAAATAAGTAGAAAATCATATTAAATGGCTGAGTTATATACAAAAAAAGATACAAAATAAATATGAGGATTACAATTATAGGTGAAAGAAAAGAAAAATTTAAAATTGTTGCTCATTAAGATTGCTTGAAAAGAAAGGAAACTTGCCTCGTCAATTTCAATTAACCATCTACTCTTTTCAGGAGTAAAAAAAATTTACTTATTTGTGTTCGATCTTTTTTGCTAAGCGATAGCGATAGATAGAGAAAACAATTTCCTATTAACACTCTAAATATATAATCATAACTATTGTTTTTGAGAGTAGTCAAGTTGGCTTAAAGATAAACCTATTCTCAAATTAACTAATTGAATTATTGAAATATTTGATCATTAAATTAATAGAAGAGATAGCGACAAAGTTTTGTCATCAGCTTATTATCTACATACATTTATAGCTAGCTATTCTTTTTAAAAGTAGTAAACCTATTCAACCTATTCATGATTAACTAATTTACCTCTTTAAATATGTGATCATTAGATTAATACTAAAGATAGCAACAATAATTTCTTATAAACACTTCAAATATATCATCTATTTAACTATTATTTATGAGAGTATAGTATCGTAAAGATAAGCATATTCTCGAATTAACTAATTTATCCATTTGTGATCAATCTTTTCCCCTAATCATTAAAGTATTTACATTAACTAATAAATCTTCAACATTTGAAATCATGGTTTATTTAAGTGTGTGTTTGTCATTGGAGAATTTTAAAATTGCTGTTCAACAAACGTTTAAAATTATTTAATTGGTGAATCCACACTCAATAAATTCTGAAAAATCAAGCTAATAGTTAAACTGTTTGTCACAGTGGCTAAGCGAGCAAAAGGATTTGCAATTACCTGAAAAGTGACTTCAAGTCGCAGTTCAAGACTCAACAACTCCCTTTCCTCTCTCCCACTTCTCAACTCTTCATCTCTCGGCTGCCAGCTGCCAGCTGCCAGCTTTGGGCAGAGTGTGTCTCGGTTTGCTTTTATTTATGATTTGCGAGGACACTCGAACATTGTCTGAGTGTGTGTGTGTGGATCGATTGCAATGTTTGCTACGCATTTTTGTGTCGTTGTTTTTATTTTGTTTGCTTTTATTTTGCTTTGTTGTGTTCTGTGTTTTGTGTTTTGTGTTCAGTGTTCAGTGTTTTTGGCATGCACTTCGTGTGTGTTCCATAATTAAGTGAATTTAAAGCGCACTTCGGCGGTGGTCGCATTGTCGCCACCAGTCACCAGCCACCAGCAGCATCATCATCATCGGACACTGTGACCACTGAGTGTGTATTCCTCTGTCTCTGTCTCTTTTTCTTTGACTGCGGCATTTTTCAGTTGTGTAGTTCTCAATTTTGTTGTGCTGTGTGTCTGTGTTTGCGACATGTTCCGCGTTTTTTTCACACATTTTTCGCCGATTGAGTTTTGGTTCTCATTTCAATTAAACGTTTCACTCGACCAAAGGGCCCATCTGGCGTATGCGTAATGAGGCAAATTACACGCACACTCTCATGCTTCATGCTCTTCATGCTATTAACGATTATCGCGTGTCAAATGCCAGCTTCGACTTTTTAATTTGCGTAAATTGAAGGCAAACAACAAAACAAAACATCTGTTAAAAAGGCAACTGCAAATTGCCATTTGGAAGAGTGGCCCACGTCAAAGCTCACGACGACTACAACAAAAAACATAGAAGCAGAAAGCAACAAAACAGGGAAAGCGAGAGACCGACCGAAAAAAGAAGTCGAGTTGAGCGTACAATCCGAAATTTGCCGCTTTTGCATTTATCTACGTCATTGACATTTTCTTCGCTTTATTTCAATTTTCTATATTTTCTCCGGCGCGCCAAATAAACTAAGTGCAAACTCACGGGCAAACTGCAAACCTTTCTCCTCTCTCCTCCATCCTCTTCCCTCAACCATCCCCCAACTATACATTTAACCCGCACAGAAACCTCCCGCAAAAACTGAATGGCGACAAATAGAATTGACATTTTGTGGGGCGTCCAGCAAAAGCAACACTCGAGGTGAAAATAATAGGACAAGCGACTGCATTAGAAATCGATGACAGCTGAAATGTATAAGCTAGATTTACATATTTGTTATATTAATAATTTGTCTTGTAGGCTTATATACTTAATTATTGTAGAATTTTTATCTGTTTGCGAGCTAAAATGACTATTAATATAAAAGATAGCATAAATTGGGCTTAGCTTAAGAAAATTTGTTGTAAGCATTTAAAAATTGCTTTTATACTTAATATGATATTTTAATAGTTTTCCAAATAAAATATAGATTAGAAGAAGTTAATTTTCAATGTTAATGAATATTAATTTATATTAAGCGCCTTCTTAAAATCTGTTATATTTTGTGTTCTATGGTATAATTTGAATGTTGTACAAGATCATTATACCAAATATATCATTTGGTATATTTTGTATTGCTTTTATTTAAAATGCGTTGAAGTTATTTCACAGTCGAGTGTGTTAACTTTCTTTTTTGCTATTGACCTTCGCCTACAACATTTATTTCAAACACTTTAAATTTATAGTGACAAAGCAATAAAATTTGGATTAAATGCTTACTAACTTCTTTTCCACATATAGTATTTATAAAATAATCTTTCTGTCAAGAAATTTAATTCTCCAAAACGCTAATGTTTATTTAATGCAAATATTTTAGTACTAAGTACAATAAAATTGAAATTCATCGAACTTATATTTGCAATCATCCAATTTCATACTTAAAAGTCACTTTCATTGTGTTTCCCTGCCTAATATTTTTGGACACGTCTGTGTGGCTTAGGGCATTGGCTGCGTGTGGCTAGCAAATGTTTTTGGCCGTTGCATGCCTTGATAATCGCGCTAAAAATGATGACAAAACTGCTGCTAGTTGTGCTAGCTACAATTTTTAATTTTCTAAATGCATTCAGGCACACCATTCCAGGTGGACAGAGGAGTAGGAGAGGGAAAGAGAGCGGGAGGGAGAGGAAAAGAATGCTTGCTGCTCGCACGCATTCAAATGCTTGTTGGGTTGCCTGCAATGAGTGCGAACAGTGGCCACTCAAATATGCAGATGGAACAAGAGAGAAAGAGTGAACGAAAAAGCAAAAAAAACGCAGACACAAATTTGACGGCACTTGTGGTCAGCAATCGACAGACAGACAGTCGGATGAAATATTGGGCAGAGCGGAGTGGAGTGGAGCGGAACGATAAAGAGACGTGTTCAGGGTTGGAGAGTCCATAACAGTTAATTATCGATAAAGATAAGCGCCTCGTACATTCGCCTTTTTTATCGCCTGCCCAATGCCAGACAGTCCCCATCCAATTGCCTTTTTTTTTTGCTATGCCAATCCAATCTATGCTTTTGCTTCTTCGCATCTTTGAAGTAGTGAGCTCCTCTATTCCCCCCTCCATTCCCCCTTAATGCTCCTCGAGTGCACTTGATTCGCACCTCATAAATCAATGGTGAAACAATTCGAATTGAATTTTGCATTTCAAAGAGCGAACAATTTGCATATTTGTAGCCTGTCTATTGAAATTGAATTATTAATGCAAATTTCTACATTCTCTATCTATCTCGCTATCTATCGCTCTATCGTTTCGTCTCTATTTAAATGGCAAATGGCATTCGTTGCGAATCGTTAGCTCCTGGGAAATGCAGTTTATTAAATCATAAATATCTATTTTACAATTTCACTGCCTGATAAACATTTGCATAGCTTTTTATGCGTACTTTTTTTTTGTGATAATGATTTAAAGCAATTTTTATGAGCAAGACCATGATAATCAGTTTCGGTGTGAGTTCAAAATGAAATACAAAAGAATTGACTTGAATTTGTATTTAATTCAAAATATATAAATTTTGTATAAATCAAATTTGTATAGTATAAAAAGTTGACTCAAATTAAGAAAAATTAATTTTTCTCTTAATAAAATGTTGCATGTCTTAAATTCACAATAACTTTTAACATAAATGTAGAATACATTTTAAACTTTCCCTTAAGACTTTACCGTAATTGTAGATAATTATCGCAAGCTAATCTCTAATATAAATAGCATCTTTAGCGGCTTTAGAACTTTAAGTAACCATATCTCATGTGTGTGCAAATGAATTATCTATGGCTTATGGGGCAAACTATTTGAGATGTGCATAATTGAAACGACCGCGATGTTATTTAAAATGTACAGATCCAAGGATAGCATTTGCCCGGGCTAAACAAACACATCCTAAACTTCCTCAGCATCATCATCAACATCGTCGTCGTCGTCATCTTTTGCATCTTGCTCATGTGTGTTTCGTGTGTGATTTCGTTTGCGGCATTTCCTCAGCCATTTACGCATGCTGCATAATTAATTATATTAAAAGCGTTAACTGACAGACAACACACACTCACATACACATAAAGACGCACACACACACACAGAGGCAAGTGCAAGGGGGTAAAATAGTTAGCATAATTTGCGCATTTCAATAAGGTCGATAATTTGATGGCTCAGTAGTTTGCCAAAGGTTAGCGAAAGGCTCAAAGAAAAAAGTGGCCAAAAGTTAAAGGAAGAGCAAAAGAAAAAGGAGACAGACACCACTCTTAGATACTAAAGCTGCAGCCACGTAAAGATACTTTTGTATCTGTTTGTTGTTGTTGCTTTTGTTGTATCTTTGTCTGCTTGTAGCTTTTATCGATGTCTGATATTTAACCTCGATATGGTATTTTTATGGTCACACACACGCACACATGCTCGCTTGTATGCGTGTGTGCGTTGCTTGTACAAAAATAATCAGTTTAAAGATGAAGAAATCGCAAACAACAAGAAGCTGCCATTGTTGTTGTTGCTGCTGCTGCTGCTGCTGCTGCTGCTTTGCCCGGTGCAAAACAACAACAAAGAGAAGAACAGTTACGAGGTATTTCCCTGGTCCCAGCGGCATGACATTGAATCCCAAAGCAACCCCCAAAACACACACGAACACACACACACACACACACATAGACACCTACGCACTCACGCACCAGCAAACAACACAAAGCCAAAGCCAAAAGCAAGACAAACCCACAACAAAAAAAAAAAAGCAGCAGCAGCATCAACTCCCTCTCTCCACGTCTCTATTCTTCCTCTCTGCGTGCGCTTCATTCACGAAATGAACACCAAAAGCAAAGCTCACTCAAAGAATTGACTCAAAGAAATTCGCTCACTTTCGCTCTCGCTCTCTCTCGAAGTTTGTCGCTCTCTTTGGCAATGAGACAAGCGAAAGTGTTTTCAACAAGTTCCATACACAAATTCCTTGCTCTTCCGGCGCAAAAGGATGAACCACAAAACAGAAAATGAAAGCGTAACAAAAACACACACAAAACACAAACAGCAACAACAACAACGACTACGACGTCGACGTTGACGTCGACGCATAGCAAAACCGCCCTGCAAAGTCTATTATAATACAAAGACCCAAAAGCTATGAACTCTCAACAAGGCGAAGACGTTCAAGTCCAAGTCCAAGTCCAAGTGCGATTTTGATAAGGATTGTGCCGACATTGTGATGTGCAGGGCGAAGGGGGGAGGCAAAATCTGAGTATTGGGTGGCAAAGGGAGAGGATTTGTCTTGTGCGTGCGCCGCGAAGCGTGCAGCGTTAAGCCGAGAAAGAGCATAAATAAATAAGAGACCAACAACAATAGAAAAACGCCAACAGCCGCAACAGCAGCAGCAGCAGCCGCCCTCTCAACCTGAACCAGAGAACAACAACAACAACAAAAAATGGTGACGTCGGCCGCCATGTTGTTGTCTCTGTGTGTGTGGTGTGTGTGAAATGGCGCCAAAGTAAGTTTTTGTGTGTAGGTGAGAAAGAGTCGCTTGCGTATGCGTGTCTGCCATAGTCATTGACTTTATGCGGCCATAAAGTTGAAAATTTTGAATATTATCGTTAGTGAAAAATTAGCGCCAAGTTGCCCGCAGCGTCTAGAATATGAATGGAGTTGGCGCTTCTCACCTGTGCTATGGCGCAGTTGGCGTGCGCCAAAATTGCTCTTGGCTACATGCTGTTGACGCCTGTCCCTGCCTCCCGCCTCTGCCTCCTCCTTCTGCTCAACACAATTCAGTGTCAGCAAGAGATAACATCAACACGGCCGACAGCTCCAAAGCGATTTATGCGCCTTCGCATTCATCATTAAATGTTGTGCGAGAGATGCAAAGATAATACAGCGTTGTTGTTATTATTATTATGGCTGCTGTTGATTTGCAAATTTACAGTTAATCGTTTGCGCATTTTACACATAGCTTTTGTCAGCGATGGGGCTAAAGTTGTAGCCCTGGCATGCGAATATCTGCAAGTGTGCAAAAGCTGCCTGATGCAACACCCACACTTGACTGCTAGCAGGATCAATTTGTGTGAGTAAGAGCGAGACGCAGCTAATGACATTTGCAATTTGCCGAGTTTTATCAGCTGTAAAATTTCACTTTGCGCTGCAAAATGTCGACAACTCAAGCATTTCATTTGATTGCCAGGCAATTTAAGCACGAATTTAAAGACTTTGTGTGCGCTAAGTACTTAAAACTCCTGAAGCAGCCTTGCCTTGGAGCCAAATATGAATGACCAATTATGCACTTCGTTGGCTCTACGTGCTCCAGCTGCCAATGTGGCTCAATTGGACGCCATTTTCGCCATTTTTGGCCATTTTGTTTGCCTTGGCCAATGTCATGTGCGAGCATTTGATGATGCGTAGCTTTTCATTAAATGAAAATTTCGCGCAAGTCTCACGAAAAGCGAGCGTAACTTTGTTGCTCCGCAGCGAAAAGGACGAAGCTGGAGACACTTTGATTTATTGGCAGGACGCGAGCTGAATTTTTAATTGCTCAGCATAAAATTGGAGCCAAAGCAAAGTACAATAAATACAAAAAACAGGGAAGAAAAAGATTCGCTTAAACGTCCGAGTAGCAGAAATCCTGTCAGATTAAATTGAATCAGCAAGGATTCTTAGCAAAACAAACTCGAAGGCAGAGGCGGAGGTGGAGGCATATGCAAATGGGAATCCTAGACGTCGACGACCTCAGCGCGCACACACACGATTTATGCGTCCTGTCAGGATATTTGAAAACATTGTAATTCAAGCGTGAGACTCCTACGAACTGCTTCCGAGAAAGTCAATTAGCTGTCCATAAAAAGAAAAACAAAACAACAACGAGGCACATGGTGATGACGGGGCGAGAGGGAAATTAGTACCGAGCTCTGATACTGATCCGTAAATGAGTTAAAACTACGCAGACAGCCAGCTCTCAATAACCACTCGATACGTATTCAAATTACGACTACAAACTGCAGATGCAATTGCATCTGTGAGAGTTTCTCTCTCGTATGTAACTCGATATTGCATCTGACAGATACACGGCGCTCGCTCTCTCATCTCCCTTGTCCCCCTAGGGATCATCGATGGCCGTGTTAATGATGCTGCTCTTGCTCTTCGCCCTTGATGTTGCCATGAAGTAAAGAATGAAAAAAACAACAACTAGAAATCAACACACATCTGTTTTCATTCCCAGCACAACATCGATTTCAACAAGTTCCACAATCTGAATCAAAATTCGACATATACATTTCTAAACACACATACTTTTTATGTCGTCGAAATATTTTGGCTTGCTCTCTGATAAGGCGTCTGGTTCTGGACTTTGTTAAGCTCGTGTATTTTATCGAATTTATTTCAAAGTTTAACATGCTGAAAATGTCAATTTCAAACGCAATACCCCTTACTTTACTTACCCAAGTGGTTTAATATACACCAAAGAAATAAACCCAAAGAGTCTTTTGATTATGACCTAAAAATCTTGTTTAAAAATTGTTTTTAAGATCATAAATATCTTAAATCAAGATTTGCAATCTACTTTTCAATATAGATTTTTCTCACCAAGTATATTTAAGTCTCAAAATGATTTCATTTTTGTGGGTCATAATATCAAAGTTTCTTATTTGTTATATAAAATGTAAAATATATTTATAGCATATCAATTCTTCGTTCAATTGTACATTCAAATATATATTTCTATTTGAAAAGTAATGAATTATTATAAAAACGCAATTGTTTGAGCACGTGTTTAATTTATAGTATCACATTCATCAATGATAAAAATGACGTGACTTTTTAAAGAAAACACACTTTTCTTTGAATTCAAAAAGTTTACCAAAAAAAAATAACAACTTAATAATTTCTTAGCAATACTTTATTTACATTTATGTAGCAATTGAATAATTTCATTGCAATACTTTGTTTGTTTTGTTTTTTGAATTTATAGAGATTTCTAAATGTAACAATAAATTTCTTGGCAATTTCTTGAATTGCCCAGATTTCAAATTGTGTGTGAAATAAATTCATTTTGATTTTTTGATTGCGTATAAAAAGCAAACCGGAATTACTTATCTACTAGCACATTTAGTTGGTCAATGTTTGATTGATTTTTTTAAATTTGTTGGTTAATCACAAAATTAAAACATTAAACCATTATTAATAGTACTTTGGTATAAAACAATTCTTTGCGTATAATATCTTAAAAAACAAATGGTAATCATATAAAATGAGCAGATTTAGTTTGTCAATATTTGATTTATTTTATTGTAATCTAGTTTATTAAAGTAATTAAAGCAATTTTTAGTTGTACTGTGTATTGTATTGCAAACAATTATAATTAACATAATGATGAAAAACATTATAACAAAAGCTTATTTGCATCGATTTGATAAATACACTCAATTGAATGTCGAAGAATCAACTTGACTTAAGCACTTTCCCTCTCTGCTTTTCCTGTGTATCAGCCTCTTTCTATGGCAGTTTAATTTAATTTTATGCTTGGCTACAAATACACAATTCGGAGTATAAAAATAAAATGTCAATTGTTGCAGTTGATACGCCATTGAGGGACCTGTAACACAAGACGCAGATCTCTCTTCACCTCGCCTTTAAGAGGGGCACACAACTTCCTCTTGAAGTACACTTCACAACAGCGACAACAAACAATAAACAAATTTATGGCACACCAACAGTGTGCACATATGCAGATGCCGCTGAGTGTGTGATGCTTGCAACAGAGGCTTGTGACACGCCCCCTGCGCTAATTTGTCCAATTTGTCGAGTGAGAAACAACAAAAATACTCGAAAGAATAAAAACCGGGAGGAAGCAAAAAAAAAACAGTGCTAGTCATTTTTGGGGAGGGGGAGGGAAGCAGAGAGGGAGGGGTTGGCCCCCCTGCAGCGGAAGCAGCAGCAAAATATTATTTCAGCAAATAAAATCAACGTGAAGCAAGAGGAGGGAGGAGGTAGAAGGGTGTGAGAGCTGTGGAGCGATATGTTGTTGTCGATGGGTATATTTTACCATTTAAATGCGCGACACACGGGTGTCAATTTCGAATATCCTGCCCGCAGGACATCCCATTCACATAACTGTCACCCCAAGTCCGATTCCGAGTCCAGTCTCAAACTCAGCGCTTATCACACGCTGCGATGCTGCGTTGCTGCCTCGGGCAGAGGGCAAGTGGCTGCTGCTGCTGCTGCTGCTGTTCGTTATTCGTTACTTTGCCTCGGGGCCAAACATCTGCCGCGAAATGTGGCACAACCAACAGCCAGCAAGTGGCAAGTGACAAGTGGCAACTGCAAAAGGCGCTCTTCGCTTCTTCTCTTTATTATTAGCAGCTCGTTAAGGAAGAAACACTCTCAATGATTCCATTACGATTTGTACTCACTTACAATCTACATCAAATTATTATTAATTAATCAATTTTCACCACTTTCTTTACTTGCAGCTTTTTCCTCAAGTTCTTCTTGAAGTGCAATCAAAATTGCCTCAAAAATGCGGGCAACCCGCGGGACATGAGAAGATTTCAGGTGAGCATCATCAAGAAATAAAATATATTATATGCTATATAAGCTTAAATTCTATTTTATTAAACTGCAAGTGAGTTAAGTGCAAATTCATTAAAATATATTTGCACATTTTAGATAACTGCATATATTTGTCAGCAAATTACAAAATTCAGTTCAATTGCTCTCAACTCTTTTAACTTAAATGCATTGCATTTAATTGCATATCGGAGATTATGACATAATTTAAATTCTATTTTAATAAATAAAATAAATAAATTAATATTATTCATTGATAATTTCACGTTTAAGATAACTGCATAAAATTGTAAGCAAATTAAAAAATTCAGTTCAGTTGCTATCAGGTCTTTTAACTTAAATGCATGGCATATAATGGCATATTGCATCAATCAATTTTTACATCAAAATATTTCGTTAAATGCACAACAGGTACAAGTTAAATAACTTAACATATTCATTAAAATATTATACGCTGAAATTTTGTATGTAAATTTCGGTAAAATGCACTGCTGTTAAGTTAAACCTTTAAAGGTATAGACAAAGTTCATTATCATAGTTTGTTAGTAATACCTTTAAATTTAATTTAAAATAAAAAGAATCAATTGCATCATTGCAGCTATTATGTATTTTAACAACATAATACTTAACAAAAAGAAAAGTAGCGACTATTATTAGGAGTTGAAGACTGAATTTAAACAGAGTTGTATTAATTTTTGTTTAACATTTATTTAGTATAAGTGTTTAGTGTATTTTATAATTAATATGATTTGCATTTCTCCTGGCAGGTCGTCATATCCACCCAGGTGGCCGTTGATGGACCTCTGCTGGCCATCTCGGACAACATGTTCGTGCACAACAATTCGAAGCACGGACGCCGCGCCAAGCGACTGGACACAACGGAAGGTACAGGCAACACATCCCTGTCCATATCCGGTCACCCCCTAGCGCCCGACAGTACCTACGATGGTCTGTAAACAAAATTCCAATTTATCGATTACTCTAGTTATCGATCTAGATTTTTATTTCGTTTCGTTTCGCTTATCATTTCCGATTTACGTAGCAATTGGCAAAACTCGTAACCTCTTCTATCATTTCAATATCCCAAACTACACTAACCCAAAGACAAATTATAACTTGAACTGATTGATTGGATATTCCTATTTCAGGTCTTTATCCACCGCTGCCAGTGGCAACGCCGTGCATTAAAGCGATATCGCCGAGCGAGGGCTGGACCACAGGTGGCGCCACCGTCATCATTGTGGGGGACAACTTCTTCGATGGCCTCCAGGTGGTGTTTGGCACGATGCTGGTGTGGAGCGAGCTGATCACATCGCATGCGATACGCGTCCAAACGCCACCGCGTCACATACCCGGCGTCGTTGAGGTGACGCTCTCCTACAAGAGCAAACAGTTCTGCAAGGGATCCCCCGGTCGCTTTGTCTATGTCTGTAAGTGAAGACGCAGTGCAACCATTTGCTTTATATGTCTTTTTTCCCAGCATGTCTAAGCTTGTCTCTTTGTCTTTCGCTTTCGTTTAAGCAGCACTCAATGAACCCACTATTGACTATGGTTTTCAACGTCTACAGAAGCTAATACCCCGCCATCCCGGCGATCCCGAGAAACTGCAAAAGGAAATCATACTGAAGCGTGCCGCGGATCTAGTGGAAGCTCTCTACTCCATGCCAAGGTAAGCAGGCAATCGAAAATACTTTCCTCATCTGTTACTCACTCATGTCCCCCTCCCCCCACCTTTGTTGCAGCAGATCGCCAGGCGGCTCCACCAGCTTCAATTCCTATGCCGGACAGCTGGCGGTGAGCGTGCAGGATGGCAGCGGCCAATGGACCGAGGATGATTACCAGCGTGCCCAATCGAGCAGCGTTAGTCCACGTGGCGGCTACTGCAGCAGCGCCTCGACGCCCCACAGCTCCGGTGGCTCCTATGGCGCCACAGCGGCCACTGCGGCGGTGGCAGCCACAGCCAATGGCTATGCGCCGGCTCCCAACATGGGCACATTGTCCTCCTCGCCGGGCAGCGTCTTCAACTCCACCTCAAGTGAGTAGCTCAAAAATTGCAAAAAAAGTTCTGAGATCTCAACGTGGGGTAAATAGTAGAATAGTGCGGGAATTATGCTTTTCCTTATTTGATTTATGCAAAAACAAACATAAGAAAACAAAGCATACAAGTTACACCACAAAAAAAAAGAAAACCTTTTGCTCAGCAAGTGCATATTCATCCTCAACAGTGTCCGTATCGACGCCTTGGCACTCGGCGCTGGTGCAGCATCATCATGCAACTGCCACCCATCCGCATCACTATCCGCATCCGCATCAGCCCTGGTACAATCCTGCCGCATCAGCAGCGACAGCAGCCGCCGTTTAAACACAACTAAACACACACACATGGACATGGAGCACAAAAGGCTGGGGAAAAACACACACACAAACATACATGCAGACAGCCAACACACACAGATACACACATACAGGCAGGCAGACAGGCGCTTATCGAGGGGCTAGCGACGCCCCCAAAATGTGAATCGGCAACGACAACAACAACAACAACGGCAAGCATCATCATCGACTGGTGATAACTGTCCATAAAACAAAACAACAACAACAAGCATCACAACAACAGCACACAATCAACAACACACGTTTAACGGTATTTATAATTTCTTTCAACATTTTTTAAATGCTATCAATACAACTCGAGTGATTTTCATTTACAAGCCGAGGGTTAAATGCAGCGGCGTAAACAATTTTAGCAGCATACTTTTAGGCAGCAATTTGAATTCAACTGCAGCTAAAAGTATGCAACACTAAATATGCAACCAGTCTGTCTCAGTGTAAAAAATCAAAGCATACTTGTAGGCTGAACATTGAGCTAAGCTAATCATTGTTGACTAGAATAAAAATGAATTACTAACATTATTTAATTTAGTTAGAGTACTAGCTAACAACCCCACATAGAATACTTCTTTATAAGTTTTTTTTTTAAACAATTCAATTTACCAAATTTAACCTTTTGCTCTTCTTTTCTCTTTTCAGGGGTCAGCAGCTTGAGTTTCAATCCCTTCGCCCTGCCCACCTGCAACACACAGGGCTATAGCACCAGCCAGCTGGTGACATCAACCAAATAATATTATTATTAAATGAGGCTATTGGCCGCTGTTCTTGTTTTTGCCACGCCCTCCATGTGCTCCGTGGACACACGCCCACGCCCCACAGAAAAAGTCACCAATGAACATCAAATGAACAAAAAGACGCTCGAAAGTGCAATAAAGCCATGGAAATATTCGAAATGCTATATCGATTTCCAAAATGAAAACGAATTACCAATATACGAGTACATCATATATATTTATTGTATAGAAAACAAAAAACAAAAACACGAGAAAATTTACAAATTACAAACAAGTTTGTTTATTTTGCATTGTCCTTGTAAATTAATGAAAAAAACGAAATTGAGAAAAATGTTTAACCATATCAAAATGAGAGAACTCTACACACATATGAATTAAACTGCAAACACTCATATCAAATCGGGGGATACGACCCAGAATAGAATAAGAACTACGATAATGCTGTGTCCATTGATCGAAATCGATTGAAGCTATTATCTGCATTAATTCCTGACACATTTTGGCGACTAGCTTGATTAATCGATATATGTAAATATATATAGTCTTATACATATACATATTGATATATATCTCGAATATTTATTGGATGTAATAATCGGAACTGTGAATAGAACAAATTATACCAATTTACATACATTATCTATGATGATCTGAAAAAGTAATACGAAAACACATATTATACAAAACTAAAACACATATAAAATTTAATACATTTTGGATATATCTAAATGCTTGTATACGAAAATTTACTACAAAAAAAAAACAAATGAAAGAAAAATAATTATATCACCCTACACTCACAATTTTGTCAAAAGATCATTCAATCAAAAATACCATATCATTTTCCAAAAATATACGAAAAGAAACAAACAAAGCTTAATGCCGAAGCATTGTCCAACTGGCAATGTGAAAAGACCCATAATCAAAATGATATATACCTAAAGATAAACGAAACAAAACAAAAAAAAAACGAAAAACAAAAAATAGTTGGGCTATATACGAGTACTATATACGACTAGCTAATTGAGCATCCGTTAATATCCAGATTAACTAAGCTAAAAATAAAATTTTGCATTGTATTAGAAAAAGCATAATTATCAACTTTTTGGCAGTCATATCGTGCACTTAATCGATCCCATCAGAACACGCATATAGAATATACATATATCAAAGAACATCGCAATTTAAATCTAGACTCCATTCAAAGAAAACAAAAATCACAATACGATTCAACGCATCCGTTAATTACGAATCAAATCGAAGATTAATCAGCTACCGATTTAATGCCCAACATTTGTTGACTAGCGTTTAAGACCTTAACTCTACCATATACTTAAATATTAATAATAAAAAAAATATATATATTTAAAATAAAAAATAATAATAATAATATATATATACACGATATTGGGGTGCATATACTTAGTAAGATTATTGTTTATTACTCGATCTGTAGGGTTTATTGTAATTGGTATTGTATTATATACATATTTGTATGTATGTTTCTAGAGCCACATACAACTTATTATTGACAACCTAATAGAAGCAAAATATAAATTAAAAAAAAAATCATAATATTAAATTACTGCATAAATGATACGAACATATTTCTAGTGTTAAGTAAGCATTGCGTAAGCCATACGAATTAGCTCCAGAAATCGATTTGTAAATTATAATTCTAGTAATGCTCTCTGTTTTGTAAATCTCAACAAGTTATTTAAATAAAATTTATTTAAAAATATGAATAATAATTCTAAAACAGTCCGACATTTTATTAACCATATTTTTTTCATTAGACGGGTCAAGTCTTTTCATTCAAAGCGGAAAATTTAAAAAATATAATTAATTATGAGTTCTATTTCTACAATAAACCATGGTTCTTAAAAGAAATTTCTGAAAATCGAAAAGTCTGCTTATTTTACTAGCTTGCAGGAAAAAAACAACAACCATTTTTGAGCAATTTGAAATTCCAAAAATACTACAAATATCTCTAACAAATAAGTCGTCGCATATTCCTAAACCAGCAAACTGTAAGTAACAATGCATCCAAAACTGTACAGTTAAGTGAAATAACAGTGCTACTCAACACTGCAATTGTACAGTTTACACAATTGTATTTATCTCAGGGCTGCACAACAACTCAGCTGTTGCTTATTTACGAATGTGTATACCAACATCAAAAATTTGGAAGACAAAAAAATATATAAAAGTTAAGGAAATTTTTGTATATCAAATGTTAACATTCTACCAATGTCATTGCAGTTCTTAACAAATTTTATTTATTTTTAATGATTTCAATTTGATGAACTTAGTTAACTTTATTATCAGTTTATAAAAGGGCTTCATTAAATATTTGAATACATGCATACGTTCTATATCAACGTGAATCGTTACTGTACATACATATGCGCTTAATAATAGGTAAATCCAACGTAATAGATTGTAATTGGTATGTCAGCAAAACATACAGAATACATAAGCATATGTATTTTAACCTATATGAATAATTGTTTAGTTATATATAGATGCATTGCAGCGGTACGAATTCCTAGCCAATTATTCAGATTTGGGGGAAGTCTCCTCGCTCTCTTTGTACAGAATTTCGTGAATCTTTGAGCGCACATAAAGCTTGCGACTAACCGAAAGCTGTCGCATGATGGGTACAAGGCTTAATGCAAAATAATAATCATCGTCCTTTGTCTGCTGCTCGTGTTGCTGCTGAATGATAAAGTTCAACTGCTCGCTCACTGTGGTCAAACGTTCAATCGATGTCTCCAGATTGTTCTTCAATGTCTTTGCCGCATTCGCCGGTGTTGCTGATACGACGGTGGCAACAACGGGAGCTGTTGTTGTTCTGGTGTTGCTGCTCATCACAGTGACTTTGTCGCCAGTGTCGAGCATCTCATCTTCGACCACTTGTATGGGACTGTAGCACAATGGATCTTCGCTATAGATGATGTCCTTGATATCTTCGCTTATTTCCTCGTTCTGCTCGTATTCCTCCCACTTCTGGGGCAATGCACCAGCTATACTCGAATGCGCTTCGATCTTTGGTTTTGCAACACGTAGAGGCTCTCGAACAACTTTCGCCTTAGCAATGCGAGATGTTTTCTCTGCAAATGGAAAAAAATGGTTTAGTTTGATAATACAAACAATGCTTATGGGATATCAATAAAATCAAATTATTTTTGTTTTTAGTTGCCGGCACAACCAGCTGTTGTTATTAGACATCGTTATCGTATTGTTTTACGATAGTTTCCAATTGGGGACAGTCGAAAAGAAACGCGCGCGAAACGGGATCGATAGGTGCGCCAATAGGTCATTGATGTTGCGATGCGATGTGTGTGTGTGTTTTTGATAAGAGCAGCAATTATTTCTCTTTTGCATCATACCTTTCTTTAATGTTATGGTCGAAGGGCGGCTAATGGTGCGTTGCTGCACCGGATTAACGAGCACCTCGTCAGAATGTTTGTGTCGCAAGTGCGTCCATAGATTCGTGGTATTGTTGCCCTTTAGATTGCTGGCCATTCCACCACGCGATATATTATTGCCGCAGTAACGGCAAACTGCAAAGTTTTCGCATTCCTCATTGATGTCGTAATGCTGCCACACACTGCTAACACGTCCTTTGGGCATTTTAAATAATATTTTTCACAATTTTACTGTACTTAATTATATTTTTTCACGTAAAAACGCAATAGCGATGTTAGCGTTGCTGGCGCGAGTGTGTTGTAAAGTTGTGATGAAAAACAGTGTTGATCAACGCAACCGACACTCACAACGTAACAAAACAAAGAACTAAATAATACATGAGTAAACCAAATAAAATTCTGGTTGTTATGGATGGCAAAAATTTTTTTTTTATTTGTATTATAGTTTTTCTTTATTGCAAAAACATTACGCACTTTCCCTTTTTTCAATGTTGTATTAAAGGCATATGTAATACATGGACATCCGCACAGCTGTTTATTGTATTGAAGATTGATAGTCGAAGAACATGTAAAATTAAGCACAAAAAATACACTTTACAGTTGCTTTACTATAGTAGCTTGCAGATGCCGCGTAAATCTGCAGTATATATTACAACACTAGGACTGTGGCGATGACAACAAGACAACACAACAACAATGCACAACAGCCCGCCTCTGAACACGCGTGGCAGTGTGAGGGGTACGTGCGTGAATATCAGATCAAAACTTACCGTTAGTCGTGTGTAAGCATCGATGGCGCAAAAGACTACCAGTTCCTGTTTTGCCGCTATAGGATAACAGATCGCCACAGGTTTTACAACAGGCATATGGCTCTATTCGATCATCACAAGACACCAAGTTGAAGAAACGCCAAACACAACTCTTAGCGTTTCGTGGCTCTACTAGTTTACAGCGCTTGTCTCCCGATTTGAGTAGATTTCTCAATTCCGATTTCTTTTCGACGTGCATCTTAGCAATACGGTTCAACCGTAAGATCGAAAAATTTATAAAAAATCAAAATGTAAAATTGTACTATGCGACACGCATGTCACGGTTTCTAGTCACGCACAAAACCGTGTTGCAAAGCACGACAATCCAATAATCGTAATATCTGCAACACTAGCATGGTCTTTCAATAATTTCCATGACGTCACAAATATACGTATCGTGAGATGGTTAATGTTCAATTCAATTAATTAGTTTGAAATCCTACAAGTTTGTTTACAAAATGCATTGTAATGGCGGTTTTGCATTTTAATTATACATTTTGTAAACCGTTTTAGTTACAACCGATGTTTTTCAACATCAGGAAATCTATTATTATTTTTTATTTCAATTGTTAGTAAATCCGCAATTAAATTGAAGAAGAAATTGGATTGATAATACATACACAAATATGTTTATAATAGATACATTCACATACGTATTCTTACAAGAATTATTGTAAAATTTAAATTATTCATGACATTGACATTATAAAAAATAAATAAAATGCATATAATTATTAGTTCAGATAATTAAACAGGAAGCAGTCATATTACACAGTTTAGTAAAAATTATTATCTAAGCTTTTAATTCTCAACATTATCCAAGAATTTATTCTAATAAGAATCATAAGATTCCTTATGTATTCCTACTCCCTTAATATACTTTTACATTAAAATATGTTAATAATAATTACATGTAAAAATTATTTATAAACAACAATAAAAATTTAGTTGCACACACACAGTATTTATATACCTGACAACGATTGTTTACTCACAAAGACAATAATTATACAAATAAAATAACACTAAATATTCAAATGATTTAACCGATTCGATTACACATTATACAAGTGGAGGCCGATCGATAGTCAGCCATTAAATGACAGTGTTGTTATGCACTACACACTGGGGCGTTGTTCAACACGCGCACTCAGAGAAAATTTTGGAAGAGAAGAAGCAAGTTGTTATTCGATTCGTCTATTTAAAACAAATAGAAAGTGCAAAATTAAGTGGAATATCGAGCGCGGAGCGTGTAAAATGCATTTGTATGAATTGAAGCGGTAAAAGAATATTAAATACAAGGACAAAGTGGGTTTACTACGCACATACACGCAAATTTTTTCGGTCATCCATTCGTTGTTCGTTTGCTCACAAACTGACGTCAACGTTGGCGTCGCTGCCGTCGTCGACGTCGTCACCATACGCCTTGCCCTCAATGAGAGCGAAGAGCATAACAGTGTCTACCAGTTTGGCAGCGTATCGCGCATAAAAGAGAGAGAAACAACGGCGAGCGCAACAACAACACGAAGGCAAAAGAAAAATGTTTTCATTTATTACTTACTGCCAGGCCATCGCGGAAAAGTGGAAAATTGCAAAAACCGCAACTGCCACGCCAATAATTGTGCACTAATTAGTCGAAAATTGACGCGATCCATGCAAAAAGTGCGTTTCTGTGTCAACAGTGGCCCCAAATTGCAACAGCTGATGCTGTATCAGTTAGTAAAAAAAAATCATTGCCACCGTGCTGCCCCTCTGCTCTGCCGCTGCCGCTGCGACAAATGCTACTGCATTGCACTGCCCTGCTCTCTGCCCGCTGCTCTGCTTCTGATATTCTGTTGTTGTGCCAAGCACAGTTCGACGGCAAACAGCAAAAAGCAAAGCAAGCAACCCCCCGTTGCCGCCCACTGTAAAGTTCGCCCAGCGAATGATTCACAATTTTTCCTTAGCTAGTTTTTTTTTCTTCTGCTCTCCTCTTTCTGTGTTTTGCATTACTGTTCTTCTTCTTTCTTCACCATCTTGTTGTTGCGCGAATTGTTGGCAAAAATGCGTGCGCGCAATTCATTTTGCAAAAAAAAAAAATATAATACATCATAAATATTGATGTGCAAGTGCATATGTGTGTGTGTACTAATTTATCGGTGTGTTTGTGTGTGTGATTTTAGGCTGTTTTACGGCTGAAGTGAAAATTCCAAGCCAGAGCGAGAGTGCAAGAGAGCAAACAAGAGAGTGCGAGAGAAAGAGAGAGAGGCCTCACAAAAAATAAAAACCATAATAAGGAAAGTGTGGAAAATACGACAAGAAAATAAAAAAGAAAAGAAGAAACACCGCCTGGCCAGTGAAGAAAGAAAAGTGAACTGCAAGTGACGCGGAGACTGGGCGTCGGACAGCCAGTGACATCCGTCATTTGTTGCTGCCGTCGCTGTCGACGTCGCCGTCACCGCTGTTGCAGCAACAGCAATTTCATCGAAAGAATTTTGTTGGAAACAACTCTCCCGTCTCCAGGTTTTAGTGCAGCGTCATCATCATCGTCATCTGCAACATGGATGCCGAAACACAGGAAATACGACAGGTAAATTACTATATGTATTTTTAGCCATTACATGTGTTGTTACTCCTCCTTTGCCCCTCTCCTTGTCCACCCACTGTCCAGGCAAAAGCAAAGCAAAGCAATTCATCTCCCACATACATATGCATAAATACATATGGAGTGCCACTAATAAATATGTATTTGTGTGTGTTTTACACTTGCCTTTGTATTTGTGCTCACAAACTAAATACTGCGTTCATTAAAATTCCTGCACTGACTGCGACGTCGACGTCGTTGGCGACGTCAAAGTTTACTCCCCAAAGAACTCTTCGTCTGCGACGCCGGCGTCGCTTAAACGCCTTTGCAATGCGCTCATCAAACGCTGCTTGCGTCGCAGTCGCTGCCGTAGGCCATAAGCGTAACGGCAAAAGCAAACGCGAGCGCTGACGTCGCCGTCGCTTCAGCCACCTACTCTCTTTGCCAAAATGGTGCGCTGAGGTAACCACACGCCTCTCCCACCTTGCTCACCGGCCACTTGGCACTTGAGCGTTTTTAATATGCGACCGACACCTACTTAGCGTTTGACTGGTTTTAAAGCCAATGCAATAACAACTATAGGCAGACAAACAGCAATGCCAAACAATACGCAGAGCAATCAATTCAGTGTGGCCAGCTGCTCAACAAGATTGCCTATGTTCAATCAACTTTGAAAACTCCATTCATAAAATTGTAAATTCTTTCCAGACTGAGAATCGATGTAGCCACTTATGTAGCTTAATGTTATTTGCTCATTCTATTGTTGCATGATCTAATCGGTATATGAAATACACACAGACATCTTCTATGTAAATATTATATCCAATTGTATATACTTGATTACATATACAGTCACACACGCATGCGAAACTTGACAAAAGAGAGACAAAAATGTGACTGATTAACTGACTGTTAAGACTGTTTGACAGTTTCGCAACCTTCAGGGCGCCCAAACAACATCAAACATGAATTCTTGGGCCCAAATTTAGGCTAGGTATGTGTGTGTGTGTGTGCTTGCGTGCTGCGTGCGTGCTGTGTTGGATAATGTGGCCGCCCCTCTAAATCCAAAATTTCTACCAACTCCCTAGAAAGTTAACTTAAAAAAAACGCCTCTATCGACTATTTCTCTATTCGTTGTTGCTTTGTTGTTGATTCAGCTAAGCTCTTTAAGCAATTAGCGCATTATGGCCTTTTAAAAACTAGAAAAAAAGAAACAAAAAAAAAATAAGATATAATTGAAAACCATTCAAAATTTTAAGCGCACGCTCGACAGCTTTAAGCATTCGCCGACAACTGCTTTTGTTGTTGCTGCTGCTGCTCTCTTTGCTCTCTCCACTCTCCATTCTCCAAATGAGAGCTCTCTAAAGCATAAGCAGCTCCCAAGCAAAAACAAAAACACATACGAGTGTTAATTGTCATAGGCAAGAAAAAAGAGTTTTTGTGGGTTCCTTTTGCATTTATATTTAGCCTATCGTCACAATTCTCGCGTTCTCGTTCTCGCTCCCTCTGCTTCTGTTAGGAGGCAAGCGCCAACAAGAGAGATAACGATACCAAAAATCATAAATGCCGCCAAGCCGCAATTTGTATTGTGAGCATTCACACACAAACACACACATGCAATGGCAAACATGTGTGTACTTAAAAATACTTGCACATGTAGTAAATGAAACATGTATGTGTGTTTGCATGAGCTTATTAATATGCATGCTGGATCAGAAGACAGATCTAAACTATGCCATCCATGTGGGCGTCGAAAACCAAAACCAAATGCGATTTATTGTTTTTCTTGCTCATGTGCTCATTCATGTGCCCCGAAATGTGTTTACATTTTGAAATTTGAGTTTTAATGGCGTATTTATGTATTAAGCGATTATGTATACGAAAACAAATGGATGGAAAATCGACAACAAAATGCAGTTCGATGTTGTTTTATTATTGTTGTTGTTGTTGGGAAAGCATGAGAAGACAAACTGGTTGCGCAGGAAGTATGTCCACCTGTCCGCTAGTTAGCTTGTTGGCCAATTCGCATAGTTCGACGGTCTACGACCTACGCCAACATATTTGACACTCGTTGTTAACCTGTTGCTCGACAAAAATACAAAAAATAAAAGCACAAAACGCCACTCGATTTCATGGCTTACAAAGTTGACTGCAAGTACTCAGTAACAATTGAGTTGGCATTTAAATTGTACACTTCATTCGTAATTTGCAAATATTACGATCTCTATAACTAGTTTGCAATAAGAGAATTTCATTAACAAATCATTCGTATTCACTTTTATTTAATGTGCTTTATTTTCTCTTATAATGGATACGTAATTAATATAAATACAGAGCTTAATAATTGTGGTTTTTTAATTGACAAATTTATAGATCTTTGTTTTTTTGTTGTTGAATGAGCTTATTCATTATATACACAATTATAATTAGAAAAAAAATATGTAATATATAATTATTTCGAAAGAAGTACTTGAATATAGTATGTACAACTATCTCGTGTGTACGCTTATTATCTTTTGGGTTTTATTTAGTTAAGATTATGCACAGTTTTCGTTGTCTGGTTCTCATTTGTCAACTCGTTATCTAGCTGCACTCTTTTCTATGCTGTTATTTATAGCCTTTGGTCAAATTTTAAGTTGATGAACGCTCAGATTTCCTCTTCACATATAATCCCTTGTTATTTACAGACCTGTTTGTAAATATTCGAAAATTGAAATCCCCCAGCTTATCAGGCACATTCCATTCCCAACACAAAAATACAATAAAAACGAAAGTATCGTACACCTTGCGAACGATAAGAGCAGTTGAATCATGGTTATGGGCATTTAAGAGTGTTTTTTATACCTAATCGATAGGTTTCCTTAGTTGCCATGCATTTGGGGGAAAACTAATAATAAGGGGGCATTTCTTAGGGGCTAATTCTTAGAAAATAATCAGAGATGATGAGCAGCCGGCGGAGACTGTGTCGAATTGATGAGTGTGAAGTGCAGTTGCAAATGGAAATTGCTTTTGCTGACGATGCAAAAGGCGGCCACTTGAGAATTTTCTTTTTTTTTTTCTTTCTATAAATGTAAAAGAACACTATATTCTCTCTGGCCATGGGTCTGAGTTTGGGGTCTGGGTCTGAAGACTTGTGATTCCCGCTTCTTCATGCTGAATGACCAGCAGCGACCATCAGCGAGAGCTGAACACAGACACAATGAAGCAACGGCGCACGCCAAGCCAAAACACAAAATACAATACACATACACATACATACATAAGTAAAGCAAAAGCACAGCGAGTTTATCGAACTCATATTGAAGATTGAACGCATGGCTTCACACAGATGCAGCGACTGCGGCAACGGCCAACAGACAAACAGATACAAACACACTGGCACAGATACAAATACAGATACACTACATACATATATGCAGGCGAAGAAGGCACAAATACATTTGCAGTGTCTAAACTGAAGAGTGCGCTACTTAATTGCTTCAATATTAAAATGCAAACTTCAATTCACTGAAAGGTTTTTTTTTCGTTGCCTCGTTGTAAGACACAAAATGTATCTAATAAATTCATTAACCTTTTCTTTTGGCCGGAAATTGAGCATTCCAAAATGTTGTAACGAATTGCTGTCGATTTTGACTAAAAGCGGAGTTTTTAATCCACAAAATAATCATATACATTTAACTCTAAAATATATGTTGTGTTGGTCAGATTGTAAGCTTTACATTTTAATTTAATGATACACCAGCTGAATCATTTTCTGTGTGTCTGCAAATTAGTCTTACAGTTTTGTATCTCAGGTGAAGGAAACATGACACAGGAGCTTTATTTTGTTGTCATTGTTATATCAATATTGTGCTTTAAGCCATGAGAAATAATGAACATGTGTGTCATTGTTATAAAGTAGATTTCTTTGGAATAAGTTTATGATGATATTTATTTGCTAAAAGTCAAGTCTGACAGTATTCAAAGATTAAAGTGTTGTATGCTGAACATCAAATATTATCCAATGGTTTTGAAACCCTCGAAATTATATATAATAAACCTAAGACGAGCTTTTCGATGCATCGATCTTAAAATACTTTTCCTCAATATTCAATTTATGTGGAACATAATAATTAATAAACGAAATCAATATCTTTTCAGGCTCGTCAACGTGCTTCCGTCAAATGGCTGCTGTCGAAGGCGTTCAACAATCGCGTGCCCGACAACCTGAAGGAGCCTTTCTATCGGGATCACGAGAACCAGGAACGCCTCAAGCCGCAGATCGTTGTTGAGCTGGGCAATGCGACGCTCTACTGTCAGACGCTGTCCAATCTCTACTCTGATCCCAACTACCAAAGCTTAAACCACTGGTCAATCTTACAGACGCTAGCGCGCAAGGGAGTCGCTGTGGTCGAGTCCTCGGACATGCCCATTACCGAAACGGTATTAATTCAAACGAATCCGTTGCGAATTGTAAGTGCACTTTTAATCCATAGCAATTGACACTTGATATACTTGATAACTAATTCTTAAACTTGCAGAATGCACACATGTCTGTGATAGAATCGCTGATGATTCTGTATGCAAAGGAAATATCGTCGGGAGACCGCGTCACATCGGCCCTGCGAAGGTGAGTGAATTGGCTTTTTCATTCTCCTTCTTTACTTTGCTAATACTCAACCATATTTGCAGAATATCTGGCAGCAGTTATCAGGCGCCTGCTGGCCAAACTTACGAGCAAGCATTGCTTGCTTGGATATCGCATGCGTGCGCCGCGCTCAAGAAGCGCATCGTCAAGGAGCTGGAGTCAAGTGTGCCGGATGAAATCGTAAGACAATTAACACTTTCTTAAGAACCAAAACTAAAGTATGCCTTTGCTTTTGTAGGGCACACGTCTGCAGACGCCGGATATACCGCCAGTGCGTGATTTTCAGGATCTGTGCGATGGCATTTGCCTGGCGCTGCTCATTTCCTACTATTGCCCCAAGGTGGTGCCGTGGACGAGTGTGCGCATCAACTATCTGCCCGCAGTGGAGGACTCCATACACAATATTCTGCTCGTGAGCAGTTTTTCACAAAAGCATTTGCCATACGGCGTCTTCCACATGACGCCCGAGGACATCACCTACATGCGGGGGTGAGTCAATGAATATCATTCGGTAATTTATGCCAATTAATACCGCCTTCTTTACTTAGCTCGATGAAACTGAATCTGGTCTTGCTGCTAACGGATCTGTTCAATCTGTTCGAAATACACCCGGCCAAATGTGTTTGCTACCCTGGCATGGATGGACAGGGTAAGTGTCAGCGCTCTCTTTGCATTCTCCATTCAACAATTGCACCGCATCGCATTCCAAAACCAAAACCAACCTGAAACCAAAAACCAAAACCAACTAGCAGACCTACCAAAGAACCTATTATATTCCAATCAATCCAACCCAAAAGGGCATGTCTTGCGTTGTCGTCTTCGTCGTTGTCCTGTGGAGTTCGTTTCGTTTTTGCTTTGCCTAAATATATATTTCATGTTCACTTTCCGTTTCTGTTTGCTGCACTATTTTCCTTTGGCTCTCGTCCCTCGTTAACGTTTAAAAAGCAAAGCAGTTTATTTGTTTGTTGATTAGTCAACAAGATGCTGAGGGCAAATAGGCGAACAGTTTAGTTACACTTAGTTAATCACACAACAACACACACTCAATTGTGCAATCAAAATTGTGACGCAGCAGCGGCAACAACCACAAAATCGGTATCACTTACTACACCTGCAGTTGCCCACACCCAGATTAACACTTCAAGTGCAATGTGATTCTGCGGTTGCCCACCACCCAACTCAACAATATCTCAATCTCTCAAAATTGGCGCCCCACCCCACGAAACTCATCTTAGTCCCAAGCCTCAGCCTCATTTATTCAATTTGATTCATTTAACCAACCGGTCGCCGTCATCCCGTCGTAGCCTAATCTAATGATAAATTCAAATGCAATTTTATAGTACTTGATTCTGATACTTTCTGATTTCTTTGTTTATGTGCAAAACGCTTCTGCAAAACCACAAAATATACCAACCAAATGGGTGTTAACACTATGCTCTCTCTCTCTCTTTATCTATATATATATATATATTCTCTCGCTCTACACATTAATGCAACCAATATATAACGACAACCAACCGACAACAATTCACAATAATTCTATGCAAAATAAAAAAAAACAAACTTGTGATCGATTCACGTATGTATGTAGATGTCATCGCCAAGCGCACCATGGGCGCCAATGAGCACGGAATCTGCCATCGACGGGGCCTCACAATGCAACCCGTAACGCCCATACCCGATTTACGCAGCGATCTTGACCAGCCGCCAATTGGCTCGCCATCGAATCGGCCACCGTTTCAAGGTTTACTTCTTCTTTCACTTCTTTCTATAACACAAAAACAAAACCAAAACAAAAACCACAATTTCTTTGACCAACAAACCAGAGATATTATATATCTATGTGTGCTTATTGTTTGTTTTATTGAATTCTGTGTGTGCCCGATCGCCCGCCCTTTTAATCAACAATCAATTCTCTACCCTCACATCCCCAAATCAATTTGCATTTGTTGAATGTTTTGCATTGTTTCTATTTCATTGTTGTTTGTTTATCAATTCGTTTGTTTTTTGTTCGACTGTTCGTTTCGTTGTTGTTGTTCTTCACTCCACTTTGTTCATGCCCATCAATATCAATAGTTGTAGCCATAAGTAAACTAACAATAAACAATTTCATGTGCCGACCCATCCTCCATCACTTTGCTGCTTCAAACCCATCTCCATTTCTCTCTGTCATTGTTTATGTTAAGCTAAAGACAACTCCAACCTGTGCCTGAGCCCCAAAATCTGTTGCACTCGAGAATGTTGCACACTTGTCCATGATATTTGACACTTTTGCTGAGCTTGGCGCACACTTCTTGCACCACTTTCCACATCCAACTAACAACAACTTTATACACCAGCTGTTCTATAACATCATTTTAGATAAGGGGTTGATGATATTGTCAAATTTTGAGTTCCTAAAATGTGTAATTTCCAAGAAGCCTAAAGTGAACTATTAGAACAGAATCTATTAGTATAATGTTTAATATAATGTGAAAGAATTAATAACTTTTTCTCAATTTTGAAAACTTTCCTTGAATGTTTTTTTTTGCCAGAAATTATTAATATTTTAGAATATAACTCCAAAGGAAAACGACACTGCCAGTTATAGAACTCGTTGTATTATCTTTCTTGTTAAAAGAACTAAAACTTTTCTTGAATGTGTCCCTCAGAAACTTTAAGAACAGCTTGAGCTCCTTTTAAATTCCGATTTAATTCCAAGCCTTGCCCTTTCTGTGTATGCTATAAACGGTTGCTTTAATTTGCTTTTATTTTTATTCTGAATGTTTCTTATTTTATTTGTTTTTTTATTTATTATTTGGACTGAATGATTATTGTAATTGATTTGATTTCTTTTATCGGTTTTTTAGTTCCGAACACAAATTCATTTAGCGGCGGCTTAAATCGCAGATCAACTCCGCCCACCGAATATCAAACGATGCAATCAAATCACTTTGATGGCAATCAAGCTGAAGGTAATTATCGTCAAAGAATTGATTATTTGTTGTGTATTTGATTTTGATTTGCAATTTAATTTATGTTTTGCAAGCCCACTCACCAAAAAGAAAAAATATATATTTGCAATTAATTTATTTATAATTATGTGTTTTTTTGTTTTATCTTTTCTCTGAACCCAACCAACACACACTCAACTGCTTTAACACTCGCCAATGCCAACAACAACAACTACAACACCAACTGCGCCTTTCCGCTTAACTGATTCCGTCTCCGACTCCCCAACAACATTCACCATGCCCACCATGCCACGCCCATCTCAACGCCTTTCGATTCGCATATGGGCAGCGTTCGTCGTGCACAAGTCGCGTGGCATTACCACACTCTCATCCATGCACTCGCAACATCAGCAACAACAGCAGCAGCAGCAACATCATCAGCAGCAACAGCAACAACACTTTCAGCACCAGCAACAACAACATCAACAACTGCAGCAGCACAACAGTTGCAGTCGCAGCAGGAGCCCTTGGTTCCAGCTCGCTTGCGTCAGGCTAAAGAAAAGAACAATGTCGAGTCGAAGGCAGACGAGAGAGGTTTGGCCGTCTATTAATTCATAACTCATATACTCTCTACTCTCTTCACTTCACTTTACTTCACTTCACTTTCATCCCGCCTTCACTCCATCTCTTGTCCCCATCAATTGCACTTGAAGTTCTTTTGTGTTTCTTTTCTTTGTATCGTATCGAAAGAGAGAACTCTGCTCATTAGCAACAAGTTTACACAGTAGTATATAACACTAACTAGGCTCTTCAATACTCAATCGTGTTGTTGCAATTTAATACAACTTGGATAGATGCACTTAAATGCAGTTGAGTAAGCTCGACCACGAGATACTCTAACACAAGTTTGCACGCAAAATCACCAGCATAGTATATATAGTATAGTATAGTATCTGTTTTGTATTGAATGGAAGTAAAAAAGCAAACTCTGAGTTATAACGTTAGTTATGTATTGAATGGTTAAGATAGATAAAAAAGAATTATAATTTGATTGTGTTAGTTGAGTTTAATATCTAACAGATTGGATCATCATAAGTGTTTAGGTTTTCAATTAAACTCAACATATGGTTAATCTGATAGTATCAATTTAATTGAGAATGTGTTTTGTCTGTCACAGAAACTTCCTTTTACTGATTTTGCCACCTTTTTTTTCTCTAGTAATCTCTCTTCTCTCTGACTCTTCTGACTTTGCTAGTTAATCAACTGCTGTTACAGTCTGTGAGTTTTCCGCTAGTTTAATTTTGCAATTTGCGCCAACTGAGCTGCCTACATTATAATTGATTATTACCAGCAAGTTTATCGAAAAATGCAATGCTATCTGTTCCGTCTGTTTGATCCCTCGTAAAGTAAATTTTTCTTTTAGCGCATGCACGAAAATTCCATTATTATTTTAAGCTTCATAAGATTTTTCATTTTACGCATCTCATCACTGTTTTTATTTTCTGCAATTATGATTATGATTTAATTTTGTTATTATTAATTTTGTTCTCGTATCACAAAACAATCGAAATAGGCGATTTTGTCGCTGCTGGTCGACCAAGTAACTGGGAACAGAGCCGACGTCCAAGCTTTGCAGGTATGCCAAAAAAAAAAAAAATACAAGAATCTTCTCCTACAGTCGCTGTGTTTTCAATTCCCCCCATGTGCGAGTGTGTGTGTGTTTTGAATGCGCTTAAGAATCTGTTTATAATTTCCTACTATTGTCCCCCTTTCGTAGCGCAAAACGTTATTGAAATGTGCTGTATTAATTGAGTGTTTGATCATGTTGCAGGTCGACGATCACGAAGGAATTCCTCCAGCGAAGATTCGCAGCTGACGATCGAGAATTTTGGTGGCTCGCAGGATCAAATCAATACGCTTGGGCAGATATGAGCGTGAACGGGACAGGGAAAGGGAACGTAAGCTGTCCAACACAAGTGTGGGTAAGTAAAGATCGTCTTCAAATTACTTGGATAGTTGTTCTAATTGTAATTTCCTTGCAGAACCTGCTGTGGCAGTGCGTTCCTCGATTGCCGACGCGCGTGGCACACTGCAGCTGGGCTACGACACGGATTCGGGATCAGAGAAGCAGGATCGCGAAACGGAAAAGTATTCAATGCGTCGACAAGCAAGGTGCGAACATGTGCATAATATGGTTAAAATAGTGTAGTTACATTGTGTGGCAAATTTATACGAAACTGAAGAGTTGGAACTTTACCAGCAAATGATAAAAAACAAATTAGAATGCTGCTGAGCTATAGCTTTTTCGATAGCTATAAATACCAATACCAATCACATGAAAATTACTTTAAATATGTGCTAAATTGCTCGAAGCATAATATTGCAGAAAGTTGAAATTCAAGTTCGATATTCTTGTTCTATAGCGGCACAGTATCCAGTGTCGCTATGAACAAATTGCAATAGATCGAGAAATTGAATAATATTAAAGCGCAGTGACCAACGGAAGCAGCTTAGAAAGGTCAGAAGACAAATTGGAAGCGCGTAACGTTTTACAATCTTTACAATACAATTGGTTAAAAACAAAAAGTAAATGAATTGATAAAATACATTTGCATTATTATAGAGAAGAGTCTTGACTGTAGAGAGCGAACAGTCTGCTAGTCATTAATAATCAATTTCTTAAGTGTCGAGTAGTTCAAATACAGTGGAAGATTGCTTAAGCTTTAAAATATTTAATTCTTACATTATTTATATATTATATTAAACACCTTTTCCTTCTGTTGCAGTGTCGACAATGTGCCCACGGTGTCGAGCCACAATCTGTCGAATTTATCAAATGCGGGCAGTCCGCTGCCCATGGCGCGTAATAAACAACATTCCAACGAAAGGGATTATGCGAATGCCGAGCACTACAACGATGCCAGATCGACGAGTGGCTACGATCCGGAGAGCACTCCTGTGCGCAAATCCTCGACGAGCAGCATGCCAGCCAGTCCGGCTGCGTGGCAATTGGAGATTTGCGACGATGATATGCGTTCGCTGGAGCATGTCAACAAGCTGTCGTCGATGCGCATGAAACTTGAAGAGAAACGAAGACGCATCGAGCAGGATAAGCGTAAAATCGAAATGGCCGTGATGCGGCACCAGGAGAAGGTATGAATTTATCAGATGATAAAAGTAGAATCAATTGCTAACAACTTTTACATTTTAGGAGGATTTGGAGTCGTGTCCGGACGTCTTGAAGTGGGAGACCATGAGCAATGAGTCGAAACGTACGCCGGATATTGATCCAGCTGATATGGACAAGTACCAGGTGAGCGATTACTTCACGCATCTCTCTCAGTGCAAACTCACCCACTGCTCTTGTTCTAACCTCCCCGGATGTAAATGTTAATTCGCTTGTGTCTTCTTTTTATACTCCCGTTCCCTTTGAAACTGTCCTCGCCATGTCTGTGGTTTGTGTCCACATAAACAAAATAACATCTCTACACTACACACAACACTTGCCAAACACAAACACACATTAAAACGCAACACATTAACATAAACACGAACTTAACAACCCGGTCCATTGGATATATCGCGCTACCGCGATAAATACAGCAAAGCATCGCCATTATGAACATGAATCTGCAGGATATCCAACAGGATATCCATCGGCTGGCCACGCAGCAGAGCCAAATGCAGGCGCAGCATCTGCAAGCGCAGCAGCTGATGCAGGCACAGCAAATAGCCAACATGCTGAATCAGGTAAGCAGAGGAACTAAACCAGGACGCGATCCATGCACCACGCAAAACTCACCCCAACTCAAAATTATCAACAGCAACAAAATTTGAAATTAACTCAATAATTGCCTAATTGGTTCTTGTTTTTTCCGTTTCGTTTTATCCTTTTTTTGTACTTGTTATGACGTTTGTTTTGTGTTTTGATTGTCTGTGCATTCAACTAACTCGTATTTGTATTGCCTTCCCCGCCAACCACTCCGCAAATCTCTAACCGCATCCGCAGCAACAAACATATGGCTCGCAACAGCATTTGGCTGATCATCATTACCAGCAACGTCCCATGCAGCAAAGCTTTGGCTCATCACCGCATCTTCCGCAGGCCTTCAATGCGCCCGTCAGCGCCTACAGTTCCCGTCCGCCCAGCCGCGATCCCTACCAGCAACAGCAGCAGCAGCAGCTCCACCATCCACACCAGCAGCAGCGCCCATGCAAATGCCCCCGATGCAGTACGTCAACGAGCATGGCCAATACATGTCGCCACCCGCTCACTACATGCAACCCCAGAGCATCTACAGCGACAACGGGGCACCCTACAACAACCATTCGCCGTATGGAGCTCCACCGCCGCAGCCGCAGTATCAGCAGCGGAATAGCGTCTATGATGACTACGGCCAGCCGGTGAATCACTTTTACCTGCACGAGTCACCGCCCCAGCCACATCCACAGCGACGCACCTGGGCGCACTCGGCGGCAGCAGCTGCCTATGAGCAGCAGCAACAGCAACAACAGCAGCAGCAGCAGCAGCATCAACAACCCTTGGTGGATGTGAATGCCTGGCAAAGCCAGAAGAAGTTGCAACAGCAGCAGCAACTTCTCCAGCAACAGCAGCAGCAGCAGCTCAACAAAACTGGCCAAATCGACCGCCCTCCAGCGCTGGCGCATCTCAGGGCTTTGTGCTGCATCAGAATGGTGGCAGCGGAGCTGGAGGCGGCGGCGGCGCTGGCGGTGAGCTGCAGCATCTGTTCCAGATGCAATCATCGCCACAGCATGGCCAGCGTTTGCATGGTGGCGCCAATGGCGTGCAACGCCAACAATCGTTGACCAATCTACGCGACAATCGCTCGCCCAAGGGCAACATGATGCAGCCGCAGCCGATGACGTTGGGTCAGCATGAGGACATGATGGCGCCGCAAAGCATTTGCTTTATTGGCGACGAGGAGGATGTGGACGAGCTGGAGCGCAACATTATCGAGTCAATGCAGTCAACGCGCATCTCTGATTTTGTTGTGCAGCAACAGCAGCGGATGCATCAGCAGCAGCAGCAACAACAACAACAACAGCAGCAGCAACAGTTGCCGGCGACGCACAGCGGACGCGGCAGCAGCTCAGAGGATTACGATAGCGGCGAGCTGATTTCCAATAAGCTCAACATCACCAGCGGCAATCTGACCTATCGCATACCCTCGCCCTCGCGACCTTCCATACAGGCCAACAGCTTTCAGGATCCACGCGGCGGGCAGTGGTAGCGGCGGCAGTGGCGAGGAGCAGCGACCCGAGAAGGGCTTCTACATATCGTTCGACAACGATCAGCCGAAGCGACCAAAGCCGCCGTTGCGCACCAAGCGCTCGCCCAAAAAGGAACCGGGTCGGGATAGTGTGGACAACCAAGTTGTCCTTAAACGTGAATCGCTAAGTCAACTGCACAACATCAACCACTCGGTGGGGCGGCGGCGGTGATGAGATCAAGAATGCTTCCCTTGCCCGTCACAGCATCCATGGAATGGCCGCTGGCTTGCCATCGAACAGTGCCAACAGTGCTGGCAATGCCACCTACAACAAGTACACGGATGAGCCGCCCATACAGCTGCGTCAGATGGCTGCCGCGACAGCTGAGCCCTTGGGTCTGGAGCGTCGCCATCTTGAGGACCTCACCAATCAGCCGCAGCAACAACCTCTGTCGCCCACTCGCCTGAGGGCCGAGCAAAATGCCGAGGCAGCCAAGAACAAGGCGATCGTCATTGGCGCGGATTCGACTAATTTGGATCCGGTAAGAGAATAGTAGAAAATATAAAAAGATTACTATTACAAGTTCAATTAGATTTTGAATAATTCTAAAGTGTGTTTTTTTTAAACAAATCGGTGTATATTTTATTGATTAACTTGTACATTTCCTTTTAGGAATCTGTTGATGAAATGGAGCGTCGCAAGGAAAAGATTATGCTGCTCTCGCTGCAGCGTCGCCAGCAGCAGGAGGAGGCGAAAGCGCGCAAGGAGATTGAGGCATCGCAGAAGCGCGAAAAGGAACGGGAAAAGGAGGAGGAACGTGCGCGCAAAAAGGAGGAGCAAGTGGCGCGACGAGCGGCCATATTGGAACAACATAGACTAAAGAAAGCCATCGAAGAGGCCGAGCGAGAAGTAAATGTTTGCCCCTCATCAAAATTATAACGTTTGCTTACATTACATCTTTTGTTTTTAGGGTAAAACCCTGGATCGGCCCGATCTACATGTTAAACTACAGCCGCAGAGTTCGAGTGCGTCCACGCCACGTCTTAGACAGCAGCGTGTGACACGACCACGGCCTAAAACGATCCACGTCGATGATGCTAGCGTGGACATTAGTGAGGCTTCAAGCCTATCCAGTCGGGGAAAGAAAGGCTCCAGTTCTAATCTAACTGGTAAGCGATTCGCTAGATTGTCCCTCTGCGCACAACACACAATATTATCAAGAGTGCTGCCAAAGAAGAAGATTGTCTGTGCTAAATATTAAATGAAGATGTGGCAGCAAGAAGAATCTCCCAAAAGTGTTGTCTATAATATTTGTGTGTGTGTTAATTTCGGAATTTCGAAATTGCAAAACTTTGTTCTGTTTAATTTCGTTTAATTTGTGCGTCTTAATTTAGTTGCTGTACTTAATTTGTTAATATTATGTTTTTTGTTTTAAAACCCGATTACCCCTAATTGGACACAGGCTACGGTCAGCTAAGCTCAAATTCAATGAAAAGAGATTATTACCGGGGATCTCAAGACTCCCTCACTGTTAAAGGTAATACCCAGTTTAGTTACTTTTTTTCGTTTCATATGCATTGTTAATATTCATTTATTAAGTTAATTTTAAGCATGCTCTATTTTATGATTTGTCTATGTATAATTATCATTTATTTTTTGTAGTACTTTATTTTTTATGATTTTTGCAAAGGAGAAACCTTAGATTTATTTTTGTTTTTATGTACATTTTAGTTTAAAGCACTTACAATTTAGTTTGTTAATCTAATTGTAGCATAAGTGATGTTATATCTTAAGTCATAACCACTAATCTTGTTCAACAGAGTCCCCCGACGATTATCCCAGCACAAGTTCAACTCCGATTGGACGACGGGGATCATACAAAACTTCCAGAGGTTGGTGCTGGGTAACAAGTACTAAGTTTTTCTCTTGTTTTATTTCCATTCTGTTTCTACTCTTTTTGCTTTTATTGTTTGGACTGTTTTGTGTTAATAGCAGCGAACGAATTAAACAAAAAATTCTGCTAGAATTAACACAAAGCTTACTTTATTTTTTGTTTGTTCGTTTCTCAATTGAAGCGTTCTTCGCGCTACAAAAGTCACGCTAAATCACCCAAACTACTTGAAAATAAAAAAAAAACTGTAGCAAAACAACCGCATACTACTAAACATACTTAAGGAAATCTAATAACTATACTAACTGTCAACGCACCTCCTTAAAGAGATTATGCACCTGGGGACAGGACCAGGAATTGGAATCGGCTGTGGGAAGAATTACTACGATAAGATTACGATTTTTTGTTGTATAACTACAGTATTTATTTTGTAATTGTTTCTAACATCTATTGTGGTTTGGGTCGATGATCAAAGAAAAGAAACTTCGTTTAAGTTTAGCTTTAGTTTAGTTCTCATATTTTGTGTTGTTGTCCTATTTAATATTTGAAACTTGAAGAGAAGAGATTTATACGTATTCCGTACGCCGTGGCGCCAATTTTTACAGAGCCAGCCGTTGAAAGGGGCCGCACCCTGTCGCGTATATCAGTTGCTAAGGGGAGCACACTTAATTTCCGTGGCCGAAAATCCAATTCACTAATGAATTTGTGCGGTAAGAAGAGTTTCACAGCTACAAAAAAAATACAAAAAAAAAAAAATACAGCTGCTTGCCTTTTACTTTTACTCAATTCTATCTATCTTATACTTATTCTACTGCTACCTCATCTTTGGTTTTGTGTAATAGATGACTTTTTCTCTGGTTTTGGCTTCAGTTCATTTGTCTTTCACTTAGCCCACATTTGGTGGCAGTTATTTTACTATTATTCTATTATATTTTGAGCTCATTTGGTGATTGTTTTATATTTGTCTTCATTATATGTTCTACATCAGAGTAATGCAAGAGTTGCTAGCTTCAGATGGTGTATTTGAAACCATCAAGTATTTATTTATCTAGTCAACATCTGAAAATTGAATAACAGAAATAAATAACCAGTACTTTAGTTTTATTAATATATACTATATAGCTCCACATGCATTACTCTTGATTGAAGTAAACAATTCTCGTAATTGTAGTTTCAACATTGAAATATGTAAAGCTCCCATATTGTAAATGGGTTCTGCATTAAAATATTTGAACTACTTGCATTAAAAGTTGATCAAATTCTCTTTATTTTCTTTTATAAATCTATATATTTTCATATTCGTTGTGTATTAGTTTGGAATAATTATTTTATTATTGATTTTTCTATTTTGTGTACTATTCAATTCTCTCTTAACTCTTATCTGTTCTTTCTCGGAAAATTGATCGACAAATTTGTTGAATTTCTTTTCTTTTGCTGAACGATTCGGTTATACTTTGACAATGAAATGTAAGCGGTGGCGGTGTTTCTAGCATTATGTTTATGGATCTGTCAGTTGTCCACTATCAATATAACTCGCAAACGGTTCTGGTTTGATTTCGTCCACTCTTTGTATATATTGTCCGCTTTTTTGGGGAATGGGGAATGTCCTTTTTTTGACTACGCACACAAATATGCCTGTACACCAATCTCAATCACAATCACACACTCAAAACACCCACAAGCACACACACAGACGCACACTCACAGCACATTTTCAGGCTGATCATACGTAGATATTAAGTACATATTAAGGAACTTCGAAATTGCTTAACTAAATTCGATGCACACATTCTCTTCTTTTATTTCTCGTTTCTTTCAATTCACAACTTGTATACAAAACTCTTGAAATTAACAACTGAAATGTGAAAATGTATTAACAAAATGCCCTGTAAAAACAAAAAAACATTCATCGCTCGATCGAACCCATCGACATCATCCTGTGGCGACTAACAAAAAACAAAATCAACCTGTATAAAAACTAAAAATGCAAACGCATCAATCGAATGAAATTACTCTGCATGGATGGCAACCCTGACACTGATTGTCACTGCTCTCTCGCCCTCGCTCTTGCGCTCTCTTTCGCTCTCTCTCTCTCTCTGTCCACTATCTCACCCACGCTCTCGCTCTGTCACCCTGGCTGCGGTTTGATTGGTTGGTTGATGGTTAACTTTGTGATCAATATGCATGCTGTGACTGATGTTGATGATGATGATGATCATGATGATTGATGATTGATGATGAACTCGCCTCTCGCTTAATGGTTAGACACAGATTCGGGATTGGGACGGGCAACTCCGCCGCGCCGCGCACCGTCACCAGGAATGGCGGCATCAGGTAGGCATATGCCATCTCCCTCTGGACCAGGCTCTTTGCCGCCAGGTTTGATATCGAAGCGTCGCGGATTTGATGATGGATCAAGTGATACCATGGAATACTCGGGTTTGTACCTAGTCTCAAACAATCCTCAGTTTTATTCACATCCACCACAATATCAGCATTATCGTACATACACCATATATACTATATATATACTCGTACATACATATTGGTTCTTCATACATCATTTGTACATCTCTCCACCAATTATTTTATTCATTTCGTTTTTTACTTCGTTATTATTATTTTCTTTTTGTTTTCGAGTTTTACTCATTGTTTAGTTGGAGTGTTCAGTTTTAATTGGCATTATCAACTTCATGACATAGCTAAGATTTACAACTTACATATTCATACATACAATATGATGTACATAATATGTATGCATATCAAATATATACAACTACTTCCTCCCTATGTACGTGAAAAGGGCTGCGACAGTTTTGTGTGCGCTCAATCGCGCATTCCGAGAGTTTTCTATATATCTTGAACTCTCTTGGAATCTTATCCTTTAGAGACATTCGTTCGTTTCTTCCGTTGCGTCGTCAAATCCACGACTTCGATAGTCAAACCGAGATGCGTCTTATTTTCTAGTTTAATACAATACAATTAATTAAGTCTAATTAAACCATAACGATTAGCCCAATTTAACCGCTTCACAACCGACAAACAAACACAAAATTCTAAAAAGTTAATGCAAAATTGCAAGCAATAATACGTTTATATTTCGTTGACATGATTTTCTTTTGCACTTTTGTTTGTTTTAATTTTAATTATTGTTTTGGAATGATTCACTTAAGTAACAAACTAGATATTAGCTAGATGAAAATGTAAGTATTAAAACTAATCGAGGGTCCATTCGAAGAGCAAAGTAAAAGCGATTGACAATAATATGTTTCAAAATTTAAATTGGAATCAATGTAACCTTTACATTGTTCAAATCGGCATTACTTATCTGAAGGACCCTCGCATAAATATAGGTTCTTAAGTATAATCGCAGCATTCGACATGTTTGCAACATTTAGTTTTATTTAGTTTTTCAGTTTTGTTTGCTCACTTTGCACGTAGAATGAGCAAAGCAGAGAATGTTAATTATCTAATTGATTAATATATATTTTTATTAGGAAGCTTGCCATTAACACTGAGTAGAAATCCACGATAAATCAACAAGATATCACAAAAAAACCTCAAGCAAAAATGTGCTAATCATATTTGTTTGTTAATCGACAGGTCCAAAACTGTACAAACAACCAGCGGCCAAATCGAATCGCGGCATTATACTGAATGCCGTTGAGTACTGCGTTTTTCCGGGCGCCGTGAATCGCGAGGCGAAGCAGAAAGTGCTCGAGAAGATCGCACGCTCTGAGGCGAAGCACTTCCTTGTACTCTTCCGTGATGCCGGCTGCCAATTCCGTGCCCTCTACAGCTATGTGCCCGAAACGGACCAAGTGACAAAGCTGTACGGCACGGGACCTAGTCAAGTCGACGAAGTCATGTTCGATAAGTTCTTCAAGTGAGTGTTTGAAATTACATCTTTGGCACATTGGCACATCCGAGTAATACATTTCGATCTCTTCCCTTTTCAGATACAACTCAGGTGGCAAATGCTTCTCCCAGGTGCATACAAAGCATCTGACAGTCACGATAGACGCCTTCACAATACACAACTCGCTGTGGCAGGGCAAGCGGGTGCAGTTGCCCAGCAAGAAGGACATGGCACTTGTAATCTAAAAACCCAAATTGCAAAACCGAATTGCAACAAAAGTGAACTGCGAAAGCAAAGACAATTAAACGTTTTAATCACACACCGAGTCATTAGGGCAGTGCGCTTGGGTTTTGGGCTGGGGCTCTGGGGACAGGGTCCGGCATGATATGGCTTAATAACTAATTGCACACAGCAACAAATTGGAATTTACATAAAATATTGTATTCAATTGAAAAAAAAGAAAGAAAAAACAAAACCACAAACAAACTATGCGATAAAATATTTATTTTGAATATTAAGCATAAAAAGAACAAAAACCACAGAAACTATAATTCTATAGAATGAAAACTCCCCCCACACAAAGCCAAAATAATATCCAATGGATAACTAAATAACTTTGTCAAAACACCCACAAACAAACACACACACAAACCCACACAGAGAGAAATTGTAGAAAATCTATCTTATTAATTTGTTTTAAATTGTTATGAAGTTTTTTTATGCGGAATCTGGTTGCCCTTCCCCAAATTATTTTGTATCAGGCATCGGGCGGAGAGAGGGCAACGATTTCGCCAGTCGACACTAATTTTAATGCCACTAGCTATTTATTTTAACACTAATTAATAGTTACTTTTTACGCAAGTTTAAAAAGGAATAATACAACTAATATTTAAATGATACAAAAACCCAAAACACGAAACACACACATATACCTATGCAACAAAATGAAAAAAAGACTTAACTGGCTGAAATTGAGAGCGTGGGCTTTTGTCTTTGTTTTGTACAAATTCTGTGGGAGACGCGATTCGTATTTAACATAAATAAACAAAAGCAAAAACAAAATGAATACACACGTATTTGTTAACAAAGTCAGATGCTACAATCGTGACGCAGTCGGACTCTAAAATTCGTAACACATATATCTAATAACTATTTTGAAATCTTCTCTCTTAAGTAATTTTTGCGAAATGTATTTTAAATATTATTTAATCTTCTTCGGGTTTGGGTTGGGCTCCTGGATAATAGATACTACTTGAAAACCTGTACGCGCGTGTCTTAACTGCCATCGAGTAAATATATAGAAATTATGAATTGCCTCTGTTTTCCGTTTACAAAATCTATTTACACCCCGCTCAACCGTGCACGAAATCTTGTTATTTTCTGCTCTTTAATATGAATAAACCTAATTCTCTTAATTTTTAACTCATTTCCGTATTGCGTTAAATTCATTTACTGGCTGTTTTTTTTTTATTTCGAGATAATGATATTAATTTTGGAAATGCCTTTTTAACATCATATGTTTTATTTGTATCTATACATTATTGTAATACGTATTGTGAAAGAAAGAGCTAATTAACATTGTAAGTGACGAAACTAATATGGCAGCAGAGCTAAGTGCGGCCATTCTTTAAAAGGCATTAGCGAAAGAGGGGAGAAAGTACTAGGGAAAGTTGATTAACAAGTTTATATATGTATGTACCATATACTATATAAATATATATATATATCTACAAGTATATGTGTGTCGGCCCAACTGCGCCCTTGGCGCGATAGGCTCCAACATAAATGAATAATATTAATGCGATCTAAACATTATTATATGAAATGTAATAAAGTTATTAAAATTTAACAAATTGCAAATCAATTGGTTTTTCTGCTATCAGTAAATGTCTGTCTTAGACAATTTAAACGCAATCCCTCTAGAAGATCTCAACTTTAAAGAAGACAACTCAGTTATTATGTACACAAACATTTATATATATTATTGTACTAAAATAAGTGGTAGTTTTATTAAAGTCTATTACATTTGGAAATCATCACGCAGATCGTTGTATTGCTGCACATGCTGCTTAATCTTAGATCCATCGACCCAAGTGACAAAATCTTCCAAGTTACGGGAGACAAGAAAAGCGGGATCCTTAACCACTTCAGGTCCAACGCGAACATGACCCTGCTCAATGAGGCCTGTGGCATGCTTAAGACCCTCCGACATTCGCACTATATTCCGAATAAAAAAGCATTAGCATATGTATTAATTAAATCGAAGTCAATTACTTACGTTTAACCATTACCACGGGCAATCGCCGCCTACAAAAGTGACTAGCAGATGTTCGGCTGGCGCTCTCCAAGGTGAGATTGTCGTTGGCTACTCCCATTGCATGCAGTTTCTGCATTAGCATATCGGTAGCCTCTGCTTTAAAGGGATCTGTTGCATCTAGTCTGGCTATTTTCTCAGTAAGTTCTCGAATTTCTCGCGACAATTTATTATATCTAGCAGAAAAGGAAACAATTAAACTATTTGTACATTGTACAAAATGTAGAAGACGCTGTTCATACTTTGTATAGTCCTCACGTTTTTGTATATTATAGCGCCGCAGGATTTTATTCTCCCTGCTGCTGTTATCGACTTTCCAGGTGATAAAATCAACCTTTTTAAGCAACTTTTGCTCGTGAAATTTTAATTTGCGCACCATTTTTGTGTTTGTTTATTTTTTTCTATTACCGTTCTGGCCGCACGTGTGGTTCGATCAGTGTAACCGTCCGTTGACTTTTTAAATATACCAACTCATTTTCACAAATATGCCAAACATCTTATATAAAGACGCGCCATATTTGAATAGCTAGGTCTATATGAACTATTTCAGCAACCTTACTCTCGTCTAAACTTTTAATATTTATCAATCCCTTCTATTCAATCTGATCAACGAAATTAAAATCTTAAAGTAAGACATAGAGCTGAGTTTCTGTCACTGACGAGCTAACGTAGTGTTGGTAAACGAACAATCAGCTGTATAGCCATAGTGCTGGAAAGAAATACGAAACGAACTAGTTAATGGGTTGTAGTTCAAATGAATAAATTTGTCTTTGTTTACGTTTACTAAGTGCATTGATTCGCTTTAATGGCGTCTACTCTGGATGAGGAGTCTGCAGCCAAGCCGGTTGTGGCAAATGAAGAGGACCCGCTTACCGAGGAGCGTCTTGGCTTGGTGCGTGAAGTGGGCGCTCAAGCCGTCTGGAGTCTCTCGTCATGCAAGCCAGGTAAAAACTATAGGGAGCTTGGCAAATATGATGCACTGAAAACGATCTTTGTGCAGGATTTGGTGTTGAACGTTTGCGCGACAATATAATGGATACATACTGGCAATCTGATGGCCAGTTGCCCCATTTAGTGAACATACAATTCCATAAACGCACCAACATTAGTCAGATCTACATCTACACTGACTACAAACTGGACGAGAGTTACACCCCATCGAGGATTTCCATACGTTCTGGCACCAACTTCAATGATCTACAGGAACTGCAGGTAATTGATCTGACGGAGCCAAATGGCTGGGTGCAGATACCCATTAAGGATGGCAACGTCAAGTCGCTGCGCACTTTCATGCTGCAGATCGCAGTCATCTCGAATCATCAGAATGGTCGTGATACTCACATGCGACAGATTCGTGTCCATGCTCCTTGTGGCGGCAAGGGCAAACATTATCCGCTGGAACTGTTTGGCAAATTCGGCACAGTCGATTTCCAAAAGTTTGCTACCATACGTTAAGTCAACTTTTTATATTCTTTACCTTTTCTTTTTGCTGTTCGGGAAATAAAAACTATCGCGCTGTAGTATTAAATCATCAACTATAAAGATTATATTCGTATATTTGGAATATCAATATGTATTATACCAAATGAATGCATATAATTAGTTGATTATTATTATTATGCTTATGTCTTAAGTACAAATTAACAAATACGATTGCGATTGTGTGGTGTTAAAATTATTATCGTTATTGCGAAATGCAAAATGCATAAAATGTAAACATGGAAGTGTTAACAAAAGAAATGTCTACAAACTCGGCCGATGTTTGTGCGAGGTTCGATACGGATTCCGTATAGAAAAATGTCGTCTTAATAATACACAAAAATTGTGTGTGTCTTCGTTTATTTAGCCGCCTTCAATGTCTTGTAATGTTCCTTCTCCTGATTCCATCGGGTTGCTCACATTCATAAGAGGCTTTCATTAATTGATCAGCTGTAAACGCTTCTGCCTTTTGCAAATAGCCAACCACGTTGGGAAGCTGCTCGTAAGGACAATCCAATCGCTGCCAATTGTAAAAGTTCCGCAGTTGAGCGCCAAACAGAGCACACTTCTCAAAGTTATAGAAACCATTAGCCAATCTGTGAAAGAAAGCATATTTAAGTAAATTTATATATTACGCAAAATAATAAGTCTATTACTTCGTATCCTGCTGCTCATTAATATGATTAAAATCCTTGAGAAACAGCGAAAAGTATGGTATAATGGCACGCTCAATTTTGTTGGCGTCTTCTCGTTCTGAACGCCAGACAGCCGCTTTCATCGTGGAGCGATAATTCTGATAATTTCCGCTGGGATCCATTTGATGTTCCAAGCCCTCGAACTTTGTTCGCTGCACCTTTGCCCACTGCAAGTGAAGTTGCTTTAGGACTTGAATGTATTATATCATTATTGGTTAAACTTACAGTTTTCTTTAGCCGCGTTATGCCGGTCATATTGAGAGCAGTTAGAATGGCCATCAGGCTGTTGAAATTGCCCGTATTAAAGCACTCCAAAGCTGTCTCAATCCAAAACTCAATCATCTGTGCTCGCTGAGATTTTTTGCCAAGCTGATGAAGAGAGTAAATAAATTAATCATTTATTTAATGAATTGCCTTGAAAGCAGCATACGAACCTTAACTATCTCCGTGGCTATTAAAGAACACAGTTGGTTGAACCATTGCACATATGCGGCAATATTGACTTCGGGCTGCTTGGCTGAGCTGCTGGAGTTGGAACCCAGAGTGCTGGCCTTCTTTTGTGACATGCAAGACTTAAACTCACCCGCGCTGATTATTTCAACAAACTCCTCGAGGCGAATTTGCGAGAGATAGGCATATTCGATGGCATAAAGCTGATGGGCCAGCTCAAAGGCATTGCTGCACTTGTTCAGCACATTATCTGTCTTGTAGACATTTGTGGCGAAACGTTTCAGTGACTTAATACTGCTTTGACGTCCCAGCGAGCTAGCTGACGATTGTTTGCTTAGCAAATATTGCAGTTGGCAGCGTCGACTAGTGTCCAGCTGGGCGAGGGTATCGGCAATGGTGTCGAGGAAAGCAGAAATCGCTTTGTTATGGTTTTGTTTGCGCATCTCTTGCAATAATGTCTCGTTGCGAAAGTCATTGGGACAGAGACGCAACCAATTGCCAAGCAGTCGCAACAGCTGCTCCTCGCGTCCCCGGTGCTCATCAACGAGCCGTGCAAGCAACACTTGCATTTGTACAAACAAACGCGCACAGAGTAGCAGACTAAACTCGATGTCTTCGTTGCTTGGCTTGACCAGCAGTTTGGCTAGCGTATCCAGATTGCCAGTGGCGGGCAAATCTTTGGCGTAAACTGGCAGAGATGTTTGGCAATCCTTGGCTGCATCGCATTGCTCTGTAATCTGCAAGTGCGTGCTCTACAAAAAAGGGAAGAACAACATGTAAAACCTTGATAACTACTCAAAACAAACAACTTACCAGCACGGCGACTGAAACGACATCAGCCTCATCCGCTGAGCTGGGAATGTCACAGTACATTGAATCTGTTTGCGGGTCACGAGCGTCGCATTGCGTGTAAGGAGCGCTGTGGAAGAGGCCATCGTGACCCGAATCGCAGCTGCTCAGATTGGAGCTCTTGTCGCCCATAGTCGTTGTGGCAGTGGATATATTGGAAGCCGAATTAATGAGCTGATCCGAGCACGTGATGGCCGAGCTGCTCGACATAATGGAAGCATTCGAAAATGTTTGATTCAACTGACGACCCAGTGGATCACCTGGTCGATCCATTTCTGTCTCGGTCTCTGTCTCCGGGTCGGTTGTTGTCGCCTGCGAAGTGCATGTTGAGTTCGAATTTGTTCGATATTTGAGTGCATTCTCCGGAGTGGCGCGAGCTAAAGCATTCTCCTGTTTGATTGGCTGCCAAATTTCCTTTTGATGTGACTGATGATTGAAGTGCTCTTTGGTTTCCACAGTTCGCTCATCCAGCACCTGGCCATTGCGTGAGACTAGCACCTCCTCAGTAGTTGTGAGCGACGACTTGACGGTCAGCGATGTTTCCACCTCGATGGGCTGCTGGGCGAGACCTGCGCGGAATAGCAGCTGATTCAGATGCTCCACAGCCGGCATCTGGCCATCGAGTAGAGCACTCTTAATGGCACTGGCATCATCCGCCGGCAAACCATCCAATTTGACCGGCACACCATTGATCAATAGCACCTCCTCCTGTTGCACCGTCGACGATGTTTGACAGTCCACAACTTTAACATCTTTGCCAAAAAGAGATTCGACAGCATTCATAATGTCTTCGTCCATTTTGATTGATCGAGTTAGTCAAGAGGGTTTTTTATGACAATTAGATTGGTGTTGTTTTGGTAGTGGTGAACTTGACTTGGTATTGATAAAATGCATTTATGACCCACCAACGGATGGGGGGAGGATTGGTTTCTTTGGATTAATATCAATGCACAATGACTATCGAGTACATTTCTGTAAGAAGACGAATTTGGAATTAGGCCGAGAATGCATGTGTACATCGAAACAGCACTCAATACAAATGATCAACAATGGGTTTTGTTAGCAAATTAAATTTATCGAGCACAGGCCTTGTGACGACAAGGTGACAACGCCCACCCCTCTCCACCACCCCCCAGAAAAGTGGGCTGGGCTGGCGTTGTCTGCTGTCTTATTAGAATATTTTGTAAGCGAACACACACACCTGCAAGAACAACATTTGGTATCAGCGTTCTATTTGACGCACAGCCGCCGTTCGTTATGGCATCCTCATTGTGGGTCACATTAATTGTTCGTTTCCGTTTTCAATAAACTGTTTTGTTGGCGATTCTTTATTTTTATTTATTTATTTATTGCCCATACACAGACAGTGTTGGGTTGTTCACGATGGACTAAGCCAGTGTGGCCGCGTTCAGGGCTGGAGAAGCACTCGCAATTTTTGTAAACATTAGTTTGTAATCTCAGCATCAAAGTTTCTTAATTTCAAAAATATAATTATTTTGAACTTGTAATAAAAAAATAATGCACTTAATTGTAAAATTTGTTTATATTACTGCTGCTTGTATCTTAAATCTCTTACTAGCGTGTGACCATACGAGAAAATATACTAAGATCATTAGCCCAGCTGATTGTCACCTGGTTCATATGGTATATTGGTATATTTCTGGAACGAGTGTAGAAAGGCGCGCAGTTTTAAAAAGCTTAACTAAATAAATGCAAATATTTTCGTGATATCCTATAACACTAATTGTATTTCTATTTTATAGAAAGATGTGAATTTATAAAACGAAAAGCAACCGATATTTGATGTTTTCACTTAAAAAGAGAATATATTTAATTTTTTCCATTTGTATTAAGAACTTAAATTAATTGAATTGCAAACAACAAAGTCTTATTATATTCGTTTATTTATTGGTATATTCAGATTGCACAGCGACTGTACTTTTGTTGCTTTGTGGGATATTAAACAATGGGATAGCTGCACTCGGAGGCAATGCCGCAGAAGTTCTTGCCACGTGGCAGACGGAAGTAACCCTCCTCACCCCAGGCCTTATCCCAAGAGTTCTTGACAATCCAGTAATCCTGACCCTTCTCAGTACCATAGCCAACAACCAGAATGGAGTGATTCACCTCAGCGGTGTTGCACTCCTCATCCGAATAGATGCCACTCTTGTATAGCAACAAACTCTCAATGCCATACACAGAGCAAGCCAATGGGCCCTGAGTAGCAATCACAGTCTTCATGGCCTGCTCATCCTTTGGTGGAATTGTGGCAAATCCAGTGATCTTGGCACCAGTTGCACCCGCCGAAAATTTGCAATTTTCCCTCTTATCCACATATGGATACTTGTCGCCACTAGAAATACCGTTCTGGCGCGTAATGAAATTGAAGGCGTACTCCTGGAAACCACCATCGCAACCATCAAGACCCAGTTCCAGTTTGCCACAATCTACCAGATTCTGTTCGGACAGATTGGGCAATTTGCCTGTCTTGCGGAACACATGACCCTCAATGGCGCCAGTGGTGGCAAATGACCAGCACGAACCGCATTCGCCTTGGAACTTGACTGGGGTAACTCCGCCCTTTTGACGCCAATCGAAGGAGTCGGGCAGCTTGGCATTGGTCTGCAACTTGGGTTGGGCACGATGTTCGTTAGCGCTCTGACTGCAAACGAAAGACGAGACATAGTTAAAGTAAATGGTAATAGGCGTATAAATGAGCCAACTTACTCGCCAGCTGATGACCGCTTTAAGCCGGTAAGCTGCTTAAGGAACTCGGCATTTGTCAAGTCAGCGAATGCATTCACAGCCATTTGGAAACCACTGGAGCCACTGTTGAAGGCGGCGTTTCCGGCATCAACCAAGTTCTTGCGAGCACCAAAGAGACCCTCACGCAATTGACGATCTGCTGCCGAGAGATAAGTTTTTCCAGATTGTGCCTACAGAAGAAAAGTGTTTAACCCACGCAACAAATTATAGTTGCGCATATTTTGGGGCTTACCACAAAGTCGCCAAAGTTCTGCACATTGTTGAGCACAGGAGGAGACGGTATACGACTGGCGATGTTTGAGACGCCTTGCCTGAAAGTGTTAGCCACATTGCCAAGGCCTCCACCGCCAAGGCCTCCGCCACCGAAGCCACCAAACTGGGCAGATGCCAGGGCCACGAAGGGCAGTAAAGCGAGCAGCAGTTTCATCTTTTCGATCTGTAAATAATATCAGTTTATTGCTTCTGTTTATTCAGATATTTTCACAGTTGTCCTTCGATCAAGTCGATGATAATTTTCCAAAAGGGCAATCAAGAGCAGCGCGACATTGAAACCGATTAAAGATTTTATAAAGATTATTTTAAAATCGTGAATTCAAGTTTATCCACTTGTTTGAAGTGGCCGTTTGAACAGCTGGGCGATAAACTGAACTGAAGTCGACATTAAAATTCACTCAAACAAATTCAAGTGAATTCAATTCTCACTTAACTGTTAAATTCTCACGTCACAGATGATATAATAATATTCGAATTGGAAAACAATATTTGATGACTACCCGATTGCCTCGAATTTTGCAATTGCCCTGAGATTAATGCGATTATAAATTACGTATACGTAATATGCTATAATGCATTCTTGATTAACACCAGCGAGAACTTGCTTCGCACACCGGCAATTAGTAATTATTACGTGAACAATACTGAGCACAGGCAGTGATTAAATCGGATCCTTCATTACTATTCTCACAAATTCACCATAGTAACTAACTAGACAAACCTTTCTCGTCCGATCGCGCAATATAAATGCGAGACCCAGTTGCCAAAGTCGGAGCTTTTATAGATGCGATCGACGTCGCATCTACATACGTTATCATGCAAATTAAATAATAGAAAAGTCAAGTCTGTATCATTCACGGATCGTTCCGAAATTCAAATACATATATGTAAGTCACAAGTATTACCCAGATCAAGTATTATGCATATACAAAAAATAAAAAACAGAAAACAGGCTGACTATAAATTTTCGATTAGTCTACGTATGTCATTTGAAATGTTGACTGGTTTGGCAATTAAAAGCCGTTAATTAGCGCGATGTTTAACAGCATTAAGATATAGATATAGATAAACAAATAGGTGCTTCCATTTTTATGTATATCTTATACCCTGTAACTATTCAGGTTGCCTAAGAAAACGGCATTATAATTTATACAAAACGATGCAATTTTCTTTTGTCTTTAATTATATAATACAATACTATTCATGGTCGATCTAAAGGGTATGTTGTAGATAGGAATATTTCATCAAGTTTGCTATAGAAGATTTAATCTTCTTACAGGGTATATTAAAACAAGCATACCCCATTAGATTTGCTGGGTATTTCTTAGAAATCCATCAAAGTAAACCTGTTTTAGTTACGAGTCAACAAATTTTAATTAGAAATACAAGATTGTAGGACTAATTACTTAATTAAATTGCTTAAACCAATAAATCGTAGGATTACAAATTACAGGGGTTCCCAGTTGGATCGAGAATGGATAGAAGGGAATTGCTATATAGAATGTCTGCATACCGTATAAATTATTTGCCTATAAATTTGTGATGATTTTCAAATCTAATCTTCTTTTTAATATTCCTAATAGTTTGAATTTGTGTTTATGATATTTTATACTAGAGATTTTGAGTTCAGTAGCTGCTCTATCTGATTTACATTAATTACTAATCGACATTGACTATCAAAATAATGTTGTGAGCTTTGATCACTTCGCTGGCAGAGTTGGCAGTTATATTCAAATTGTCAAGTTCATGAACTGTTAAGTTCAGCTGTTAATTGGCTGTTAAGGTGCTGTTAATTATGCTAATCACTTGCCAGACCGTAAACTCTCTAGCATATCAAAGCTTTCGAATTGCATGCCGAAATGTTACTTCCTTTGAATAATAACGACCAAGTTTAAGCGGCAAACAATTACTGGGAATATGAGAATAATTATCACACACTCCAAACTTGTTTTCCCCTTCATTCGATTGTGAATGATTATTCGCATTTATATTATATTGACAGTACTCGGAATTGAGCAAGTTTTGAGATCTATAATTTATATTTACTCTGTGAGTTATAGATTATGTTTAATAAATACTATATATGCTAATAGAAAATCATTTGTTTTAAGTCGTCTTGCTGGTCGGCGTCAGTTTTGGCTCCTGAGGTGGTTCGGTGATGGGCGTTGCCTCTGGCAATAGAACCACGCCTTTGCTCAGATCCACAGGAGGAGAGGCAAAGTTCTCAGTCATGGCAAAGCGCTGCAGGAGATACGAGACGATAACGAGTCTAAATATATTGCACTAATTGATCTAGCTGTCACAGTAACTTACTCCACTGGGTGCGAAGATGGAACCTCGCTCGAATTGAGGACGAGCTGATGCGAATGCCAGGACGAAGGATGCAATGAGGGCGATCACGATAGTTACTTTCATTTTGAGTATGGATTGGGAATGTGTTGTAATTGAAGATGTTCTCACAATTCAGTTGTTGTGTTTGCAATGCTTCTCCATCTTTGAGGATGCCGTTTATATACCCGAACCTTTCTCTTTGCACAACGAAACGGATGCGATGCAAGTACGCATTTAATTCTTCAATTACTCGTACTTGCAATTCGTACTTCCGCAAACGTGAATCATTTGAATATTTCCGAATTCACCTGACATTATTGATCTCGCAATCGCACACAAAGCGGGCTGGAAAGTTATTAATAAAACTTCGATGTTTGCCGTGCATTTCAAAGAGGGCTCGTCACTCTCTAAGCTGAGTTTATTGTTAGCGTTGTGAGTTATTAACTCTATTTTAAATTATTCCATTATCTATTATGATGATAATCGTGAGTTTGTTCTACATTCAGTTTGATTTGATTTTCTGAGCTGCGCTCAACTTGAATATTAATTAGAGCAAACCGATTGTTGACTGTTGTATAGATTTATATCTATCTAATTAAATATGCATTTATTCTGAATAAAAAAAAGACTGTTGACATTCATTTTAATACGAAAAATTGACATGTTTAAAATGAACTACTTAAGCTTCTGTAAATTGAAAAAAAAAGATTGACTTAATAATATAATACGACATGCTATAAACCTTTAAATATAAAATGTAAGTGAGTAAAAATTTAACAAAGAAGTAAGAAAGCTAGAGTCGAGTGTACTCAACTGTGACATACCCGCGACCCATTTTTAATGTAAGCAAAACAGTCCGGTATTTATTTTAAAATGTATCAAATAAGTATTCCTCAAAAAACTTAAATTATAGCAAAGGCTATATTTGGCATTTTGATAAAGTACTACATTCAAAATATACCATATAGTGCAAAATGTAACAATTTGTGATGGAAGCATAAAGTTATAATAAATGATTGGAATGTTTAATCAATCCCTTAATGTATTAAAAAGAAGTACAAACGATTAAGTCATCCTTTATTGAGAAGATCATAACTCAAAATCTTTATTTGTACATATTATTGTTATAAGTTAACTTAATACATAAACTCTATATTTTATATACAAGCTTATTGTTTGTGTAAATTGCAATTATTTAAAGCTTGTACTTAGTATATTCAATTTTTTTTACTTTTTCTTGTATTGTCCAAAATTCTTAGGGTATTTCCGAGTCGTAAAAACTTGAATGTAGCATTAGTAGTTCTTGATAACAGCTAGTCATATATCAAAATATTTTTATCAGAAACAAATTTAAGCAAAAAGGAGAAAACTACAGCGCGACGCAGAAGAATGAAGAATGATTCTTAAGTTGGAAACCCAATTCTCCCAGTTGTTACCTGTTGCTGTTGTTGCTACTAAAATGTGGTTGTTCTTGCTGCTGCTGCTGCTGTTGTGGTTGTTGTTGGTGTTGCTGTGGCTGTTGCTGCTGCATTTCAAACATGTACGTGAGGAATGTTTACCTTTTTGTGAGTCTGAGATTGCCGTTTCAGCAAAAGAGAAACTTTTTATATTCGTTCGTTGGACCCTGCTATTCTTTTCAAGGTTGTCTTCCCGCCAACAACAACAATAACGTTGGGAGACGTCTTTGTGTGTGTGATGGGTGTGTGTGTGCAGGTTCTTTCATTAACCACTTTCCGCGGCAGCAACAACAACATCAACATCAGTCAGCAGAACTTCAAACGAACTCTCAGACTTGAAGTCAAAGTCAAAGACAAGCCTCTTTGCTCGCCGTCTTCTACTTCTTTGTCTGCTGCTGATGCTGCTGTTGCAGCCAAAATCAAGGAGAGCTTCACGATGCTGCATGTTGTTGCTGTAGGCGAGGGAAGATCTCTGAGCTGACTTGGCGGGTGGCAGTACCTGTCTTGTGTCTTCTGTCTGTCTTCTTTGTCCATTGCCCAGTGACCAACGCGTCTTCATAAAAGCTGATGTGATGCGTCTGCGCTTTGCGCACAAATCCTCTTTAAATTAAGAAAAATGATTTGCAAATTCAGCCGCAGAAAAGTCTCGCAACGAGACCTGCTATAAAAGGTCCCATAACATTTTAGATTCTAGTGTCTAATTTATGTTTATTGGCCTTTATGGCCGCATTAACAAAGCCCAAATAAATCACAATCCCAGTCCCGACTTCAAGTTGTAATCGTAAAGCACAGCTCATCTGCTGTTTAGGATGCGTTGACCCTGCATTTAGAAAGAATGATGAGGGAGTGAGTGAAGTTGAGTCTCATTTTACATTTACCAAATTCGTTTTATTAATCAAGAGTGTGTTTTGTGTTTTTTGTTTTTGTCATACAATTAAAGCATAATATAATAGTTAGGTAAATCGTAAGTAATTAAGTTGCTCTTAATGCGATAACTAATCGATAGCTACTCGATAATGCTAGTGCTAGAAAAAGTCATCGTCTAGTCTGTCGCAGGTCCGCAGAGAGAAGTGTCATTTTCAAAATGAGAAAATGAGCATTCCTCAGTGGAACCCGGGACAGAGGCCCCCCACCTGGAGTACGATTACGATAGACGATAGCATTTATCGATTACGAGGAGATTACGATTAATAGCTATGCGGCTCCGGAAGCACCTTGAACTTGCGCGAATCATCGTTGTTGTTGTTGACAACGACAGCCGAAGTCTTGCCGAGCACACGCATGGCATTCGAGTAGTCCGAATCGATCTGGGGAATGATCTGCTGCTCATTGGGACGCAGCGTGCGTATCAGATCGCTCAGCGAGAGCGAAGACTGTGGCGTTATCTCATCCTTGCTGACGGCAGCGGCGCGCTGCAACTCCTGGGAACTGGTCATCTTCTCAAAGTCCTGCGCTATCTGCTTGAGACGCACCTCAATGCCGGGTGACTCCGTGGAGCTGGGCAATGTGACCGCTGCAGGAGCAGGAGGTGCAGCTACAGCTTCAGCTGGCACATCTTGGTGCGAGTCCGTCTCAGCCTCAGCCTCAGCTTCATGCTCGACTTCATGTTCGACTTCAGTCTCATGTTCGACGCTGCTATTGTCATCAGCTGTCTCCTGGTTGTCCTCATCGGCCTCCTGATGATCCTCGTCGTTGCCATGCGCTTGCAATTGCAACTGCAGCTCCTCAATCGAATGCATTTCGTTGTGCAGTTCGTTGTCGTTCAAGGGGAACACATGCTCCTTCACATCGTCGCCATCGTTCAGCTCACGGGCATGCTCATTGGACACATCGCTGGCATCGTGTTCGTGCTCGTGCTCATGTTCGTGTTCGTGCTCCTGTTCGTGCTCATCGAAATCGGTTTCGCCATCAGCATCGTCGTGCTCCTCCACATCCGCCTCGAGCTCAGCATCCATATCAACAGTTGGGGCATCCACCAGCGAGCGATCGTGATTCAGCTTGAACCACACAGTCGATGGCTGCTGCGAGGCATCCGCGGCATTATCGCCCACCGATGACTTTGCCTTGGCGAACATGCTGCCGCTGGTGGACATGATGAGTGGCAGCGGTGTCGTTGTCGCCAGATTGAGCAGCGAGGCAGGCGGACGCGGTGTCGTCGAGGTGATGGGGCGTCTACAGTAAACCGAAACGAAACGAAACGAAACGAGAAGCAAAACAAACGAATTGCATTACTTGGATTCCATTGAGTTCGAGTTCGAGATAGAGTATTAGTTAGTTACTCTTCTCTTAGTAAATATGTCATTTGACTGGCAGCGAGCTTGGCATTTGGGTTAGTGCGAAAGTGCGAGATTGCATCTAAAGTTAGTTAGTTGAACACAAATCTTGATGGCAACAACAGCAACATTAACATTAACATTATCATTAACATCAAATTTAATGACAATTGTAACAACAAGCTAAGCCCCAAACCACCAATTTGTTTAGCAAGAGTCTCAAAAGTAGCCTCCAAATAAAGTCCTGTTTACCTCTCGGAAAAGTTGTGCAAACTGCAAGGGAATTGTGATTGTGTTTAAACTGTTTGGAGAGATTTTTAATAAAAAGTATCTGCAATTATGTTTCTTAAACAATTCTTAATTTATCTAATAATCTTAATTTTGTATGAAGTCCCTATTTTCGGTGATGGCGTTTAAATATTCTTAACCATTTTTAGGGAACTATTAAATACCGGATATATCTTTATTTCTCTGGAATACGAGTTGGTTTACCAATAGTTATTTTAATAATTTTATATAGAAAATTGTATTTGCTTAATTTGAAAATATAAATACTTTTGGGGCTTTTTAAAATGAAAGAAATAAAATACATCTAGTAATTGAAAGAAAATATACATTGTAAATTTTTCTTTCCGCTATATTCAAACAATTTATACTTTAACAAGCAAATTGATATTATATTTAAAAAATTTTGCATAATTAAAGAAATAGCAAAAGAACTACAAAATATTCAACAGATTCCTTCTACGAAGAATCTTTTGCAAGAAAATCTACTTAGAGAAGGTCCAAGGTATATAAGGTTCTTGATAATACAAATTTAAAAAATATATCGCCTGATTGCACAACATTCTCGGGGGTTGAAGGACTTCTAAAGGGGACTCTCATATAGCAAAGGGAAGTTTTCGTGTTTTGTTTTGTTCATGATATCATGATACAATATCAGTTTTAGTGATCTGTAAGTTAGTAATAGGCTGATAGCTTCGCATTAGTCTTCTGTATTAGGTAGATAGCGAGGTATACAGAAGTCCAGTATACCCGCTTTGAGTGTGTGTAGTGTATATTTGTATTTGTAACGATTTGGGGTTTAGCTCACCTATTTGATTAAGTTTTGTATTACTTTTTGAACTGAACGTTCCATTGTTTTGTATTGAATTTTCGTTTTGTTTTTGTTTTTTTTTTCTGGGGTTTTTTTTTTGTGGTCAACTAAATTAACTTTTATTAATCACGATGTGGTTTTATCAATTGTTTATGTTTATTTGTCTGTATCTTAATTAAGGACATTCGCTTAAGCATTCTCGTATATCGATTTCATTATGTTTATATATTTATGTTACTCTCTTATAAATTATTCAGTTATTTTGTTTTATTGATTGATTGATTTATATGATTCTTATTTTTTTTTTTTTGTGTTTTTATATCGATTTTTTTTTAGTGGCGCCCATGCTCTCTAGTTGTCCTTACCCCTGCGCAGAAGAGACCGGAATGCTGCCATAGTTGTAGTAATAGCAACGGGTCTGCTCGCAAATGAAGTCCTTGACGTCCGAGCAGTCCTCGGGCATCCACTTGAGCGTCGGCTGCTTGAGGATGACGCAGCCCTTCTCGGCACCACTGCTGCTATAAAGATCAAGCAAAATTGCGTTTGCATTTGCGTTGCCAACGTTTAATCTTCAACATTCGCATCGATCCTGATGATGAGGATCCTTGCAATAAGGGATATAAATCCTTGCTCTGTCTTACCTGTCGCGTGCTGTGCGCTGGGGAGAGGTGTTGCTGTTGTGATCGACAGGATCGAGGAGGCCAGCCTGGATGGCATCGGCCGAGTTCTCGAAGAAATCGAATGTGGCATTGAACGGCAGACCGGTGCTCATCCATAGGAACATTCCCGTGCCCAAGCGATTTCCGGATGTCCAGAAATCGTAGTTACCATAGCCGGCATTCTTCAGATACGTGGTCATCGATTCGGCCTTCTCCTTCGTCTCGAACGAGGCCAACTGCAGTCCGAGGGATCGACAGTACTGATAGGCCAGGAAGTAGTTCAGTTCCGGCGAATAGGGATTCATCCGACTGATGAAGTACTGCACGCCATCCAGATGTATGGTCGTAATGCGTTGACCTAACAAGAAACAAAAACAAACAAAAAAGTAAAAAAAAGAACAAACAATTTCACAATGTGAATTAGTTAATGCCGGTCGGCCACTGAACCCACTGAAGAGCGAGAAGGTTCGCTCTGAATATTGAGTAATCGCCATGCGTAACCGTAACGGTAAATATATACGATATAATTTCTATTCAGTTTCGTTGCGGCATCGAATGGGTAATCAAAAGATGTCCAAAGTAAATATCATTGAATAGGATTACCAAAACGAGCAATCCGAATGACAAAACACATTTTTTAGCGTATCTCTTGGATTGCTATAAAAAGCCAGAAGCCAACAGAAGTTTTGGACTTGGGGCCCAAAGTTAATTCAACACCGAAGTGAGTGCTGGGTGATTCATTGGCCAGCGTTTTAATGATGATGATGACCAGGAGCATTTATCGGTCTATGACCCGAGTCGTAGAATCTGATGCAGACAGAAGATACACCGATACAGATACACAGCTACAAAAGCTAATTACACAAAATCCGATGAGGAAATAATGGCGTTGATGACATTAATTAGCCCAATGCCCAAAAGAACGAAAGTAGTTGCCATCATCTCAGTTTTATTTTTTCGGGGTTTTTCTTCTTATATAATCTCCCCATTCAGACAGTGAAGCAATCCCAACATAAATAATAATAAAAAGAAATAAAGAACCAGCCTCAACACACACACAGACACACACTGACAATGACTTGACTGCTTTCGTTTCGTTTCATTTTATTTGATTTCGATTCGTTTCGTTTCGGACATGGGACAACAGGTAGTCAGTCGGTCGGACCAAGATGTATCCCTTGTGTCTTCTTCTTTTTGACTTCACTTTGACTCTTGGTCAGGCACTCAAAGCGTGCTAAACAAATACAACAACAACAACAGTATATGTGTTGGCCTCATGACAAACATCCAACAGCGAAGCCAAGCTAAGAGACATTTTCGTTTTCAATTCTGATTCGAGCCTCTAGGCAAACGGAAGGCTGCCCTCGGCGGACAGTTGACTATTTATGGAACTTGTCATGAATAGAGGAGGTACGACCGGCCAGTCAGTAGAGTATATGTGTACTTTATGTTTGTAGTACACACACTTATACACATATGTATAGTATATCTATAGACCTGAGGGCCCAATCTTCTTCTTCTACCTTTGTATGCGCGTCTGTTTGTATATTAAATTATTTCCGGCGATTTAAATGCAAGACACACACGAAGCCAAAGTCTTCTGATTTCAATAAGCAAACGAAGGACTGACAAAGAGACTGACAGATGTATAGATAAGTATAGAAATATGATGTGTTCGGAAACTACAAATACTTCCAATAGGAAATACTCTATCTATCCTCTATCTAATTTCTCTTCGGTATAACAAAGTTTCTTACAATATATGTTTTTGTTACCAGGGTACTATATCTTTACCTTAAGCACATTTTATATTTGCAAAAGAAATTTAAATATATTTAAGATATATTTATATATAATATTTGTGTTTAATAAATTAGTAAAAAAGGTGGTATTTAGACTATACTTTTTTTCCTATTATTATTTTCCAAAGCTACACTCAAGATCAAATTGTTCAGCTGCTTTACAGTTAAGCAAGATTTCTAGAAATAAGTGCACATCTCTTGCTTGTGAATCAAGATTTTGTGTCAATACGTTATTCAATTTGTGGACTAATGATAGCCTTGGGTTCTGGCTTAGTTTTCCTGAAATCAACAGAAAATTGGAGTAATCGCAATTGATTTCATCCATCATCCGTAAATGTAGTCCGAGTGGGCATCAACTTTGGAATTGCAGCTAATTTGATCGGAGCTTGGACTGAGGATGAACTTGCCAAGGAGTAACCCAATAATTGAAGTGCATTTTGCCCAGTTTCCCGTCTTCAAACCTACTTGGGCACTATAATTTGAAGGTAATTACGATCGAGTGAGTGGCTTCCCCCTCATTCGAGTAAATTGTAACGATAGATAGATAGATAGTACACGAATCTAGCACGTCTCTAATGATGCACTCAGAGTCAGCTCACAGAGAACTCACAGTCGACAAAGTACGACTAGTGTCGAGATCTGTGATCTTTGCAAGTTGCAAGTTGCAAGCTGCAAGCTGCGAGGATCGCGGCTCGCGGCGCAAATGTAATCAAATGACGGTAAGCCTAGTTATTTGTTGGCACCTAACTTCCCTCCGGTTAGCAGCCAAATGATTATTATGCATCGCCAGCTGCAGCAGATGCTGCCTACAGATGGTGGGGATAGCGAATGAAATTGATAAAAACACGAAAAAACAGCTTGGGGCTAAGAAGAAAGAGCGGATCGGGAAATGAGTACAACCCAATCAAATCTAACAACTTCCCGCTCCAGCTGCCCCTTAGCCTATCAGAGAATTCGCTTGGGCGTCATCGATGGAAAAAAGAAAATTATTCCCGCTTAATGACTATCATATTATAATGATAGTTCATAATGTTTTTGTGTATTCTGCGTAGATTTATTCATATAATTTTTTTGTTCTTTCCTAGCCTTTTCTTTGCTACATTAATTAACTAGAGAAACTATAATTTATGTATTATATCTATGAAATCAATTTTTAATTTCTTTTACTCCTCAAAATCAAAAATTATTATTTATGTTTTCATTGCATAAAAAATATATAATTATTTTTAAAATCAAACGAATATGATCAAAAATTATGAAGAGTTAGTAAAATAAAGAACTCTGCTATTCTTGTAAAAAATATTTAAAGTTTTTAAATATTGTAAAACTTGATAATTTATGAAATAACAAAACAAAAATTAAATTAAAAAAATTTTTTTTTTACAAATTGAATTGTTTGATAATATATGAAATTTGTTTAACGTTTTGAAGATTCTTCAATATTACTTATTATTTACATATTATTATTATATTATTTTATGATTTATTTTCGTTATAATTGAAGCAAATTGTTTTTGCGCATTTAATATTTGTTTAGTTATTAATAATAATGTTAAGTTTTACTAACCTGCAGCGCATGCCAAAAGGCTGAGCACACAAAACAAAATGATTTTGGCCATATTCACTTCAAGATGTGTTTACTGGGTTAGTTTGAGCAAAATCGATATCGAACGCGATTGATGCTATTGCTGCTCTTTGTTTGTTGAGAGTCCGAAGAACCGTTGGCACTTTTCGTCGCGTTCACTGTAAGCCTTCGACTGAACGGAGTGATATCCAGGCTATATCACGCAACCGCGAACCGTCAAGAAACTGAAGAACAAACTCGCTGCTGCGCTGTCGCAGTCGCTGCTGTCGCTGTTGCTGTTGGCTGTTACTTCCAGAACGCCAACACTTCCAATTCCAATTTTAATTCCAGTTTCTGTGTGAACTTCCTCTTCCAATGCGCGCAGAACGAAACGAAACGAAACGATTCAAGGCGAAGGCGAAGACGAAGACGAAGACTATGAGTCGCACCTAACACACACACTTATGCAGGCACACACACACACACAAACACAGAGACAGATACAGAGTCAGGCACACCTTGATACGCGTCTTTAATCCTTTGACCAAACGGACACACAATTAGAACTTGATGCTGAGGACTTTGGATCTAACTGCGTCTCTGAAGCAGAACTAAAACTGAAGTAATGTTGCTTGGCCAAGTACACAAATGTAAATGTCGTGAAGAGGGCCAGATTGTTAGCTTAAAAAGGAAATTGTCGGAGACCCAACTGCACATGTGTGCGTAAGTATGACTGTGTGAGTGTGTGTGTGTGTGTGTGAGATCATGAATGAATGAGCCAGCAATGGAATAAGCCAAAGAATACGAAATGTGACAGTGGCTAACACCAAGAAGAAATGCCAAGAACCAACCCGAAACAAAAACCGAAACCGAGTCCAATACCCGAACCCGAACCCTATCACAGACCCGTGCTTATTCCCATTCCCGTTCCCGTTCCCGAACTCTGACTATTTGCGCATTTCGTGGATGTGATTGCTGGAACGCGCTGTGGCTTAGTACAAGTGTGTTAGTTTAGTGTGTGTGTATGTGTGTGCGTGCTTGCGATCGTGCGGCACTGGGACTTGATGACTTCTTGCCCATGGTCTTGGTCTTCGGCATGGTGTTGGAACTCAGCACTCGGTGCTAGACAAAGAGCGCAATAAAGTCGAGACGCGACGCAAAGGTACAGACAAGAGGGCCAAAAGCCGAAATACCAAACACACACACACACACACGCTTATACCAGCACACACACTCACACACTTGCAGACGTGCCTGTGCTGCAAGTCGTCTTCGTCTTCGTTGTCGTCGTTTTTCCAATGGGAGTCGCAGTCGCCGACGTCGTCGTCGTCGTCGTCGCCATCCGCTGTTCATTGTTAGTTTTATTCTTTCTCCCACAACGTCGCTTTGGTTCTTTTCTTCTTTTTTTTTTGTAGGTTCTGCTGGTCCCACTTCTTACCTGGTTCTGACTCTGACTCTGACTTGTGGCTTGTCTTAGGGCCCTGTCCCCGTCCCGTCCCTTCCTTCCCCCACCACCCTTGGCAGCTGGCCACAGTTCAAGCTCCAACTTCAGCCCTGCGCGATCGTTCCATTAATTTGGTACGCTATCGCAGTTTGCCGTCGACGTTAACGTCAACGTCAACGGCAACAGCAACAGCAACGACAACGACAACGACAGCAGCGACGTCAACGTCGACGTTTCGACTGGTTTGTGGTTTCGGTTTTACGATTCCTGCCTGGAAGCGTGAAATGTAATAATGATCTTCTCTTTTGCATTTTGACAATAAGTCTGCGGGTGCCCCCACCAAAGACATCTTGAACCGCCAAGTAAAAATTCATATTTTATAACTGCACTCGACGCTACAATACCCGGTAAACATTTATTAATATTATTCATTTATAATATTATATGATCAGTAGTCAAAACAAAATAAATATTATATATAGACATTAGCAAAATCTCTCGACATATAATTATAATTTCCAACAAATCATTATACCTTTTTAACTCGCAGTGGGCCAGGCATAAAAAGCCCGCAATATGAAATGTTAATATTCTTTTAATATATGTATCTGCAGATGCACGTAGTATAACATCGGACTGTGTTTATATATAATTTATGCTTTTCACCGCGAGTCTGGCTGTTTATTTATCAGTTTAGAGTGCTGGCTGTAAAATGGCGTCATCCAGCGGAGAACGAAAGGAAATCGTTACACGCTGTTAATTAGATGTACACACGCTGTAAATAATGCTAATGAGTTCTCACAGATAGTTGAATCCTTTACCCCACCAGCATTTGCTCATTGCAAATTTGAATATACCAACAGCATTTAAAGCGTATCTATTACAAGAATATTCTTGTTGACAGTCTGTCTTTTCTCCTCCTCAGATCTTGTGGCATATTTCTAGTGACATTGCATTAGCTAAGGCTGTCAAGGATTAGCTGCAATTCAGCTAGAGTTTACATTCGCTATGACTTGGGTGTTGGCTTGCGTTCTTGCGTTCTGTTGCCTCCTTCTTAATCAATATTTAATCCAATTCGACACATGGCTGGATAAATAGCTGGCTATAGGTGGGTGTGGGCCATAATTATATACGAGTCCGAGTACGAGTAAATATAATAATGGCCAGGTGATTAAGAGTCATGGGAAATGGAATGCGTTCATTTTCCCAGTTGGGCCCAGGGCCTGGGCAAGGTTCTAGGGTCTGAGTCTGAGTCTGAGTTTGAGTCTGAGCATGGGTCTGGGCCTGGTTGTTGCGCTTCCTTCGAACGCGTCTACGCGGTTGTTGACTGCCTTTGCTTTGCTGCTGGGCAACAGCAAAAAAGTTGGCACTGCGACTGTTTTTGTTGTTGTTGTTGCTGCTGCTGCTGTGGTTGTTGCTGTGCGTGCGTATTGCAATCAAAATTCTATCGAGGAACGCACCAAGATTTTGGGCCGCCCTACGTGCATCGTTTATTGAGCTTGGCTGCTGTTGTTGTTGCTGTGGTTGCCGCCGGGCCGACGCCGACGTTGCTGCAACTGTTGTTGCTGTTGCAAATGCTGTTCGGTTGCTGCTGCTGCTGACGTCTGTCGACGCATTCAGTTTAATGTGACCGCCACGTCGCGTCGCGTTGCGTCTTGAATCCTCGCTATCTGGATTTAGAGCTGCTGCTGCTGCTGCTGTTGTTGGGGTTATGGAGTTTAGAGTCTAAAGGCAGCTATTTGGATGGCCTTCGTCTTAACAGCATTCATCCATATCCATCTATACATGTTGCTGGTCTTTTACTGCTGCTGCTGTTGCTGCTTCTAGTTGATCTTGTGATCTTCACCATTTGTGTGTGCTCTGTGCTTACTTTGTTGGCTGCTCTGCAGCTTCGTTGTTGCTGTTGCTGCTGTACTTGTTGCTGTTGTTATTGTTGTTGTTTCCCTTTTCTCTGGTTTATTTCATTGCTAGTTCTCGAAGCGACTAGTTGTTGTTGTTGTTGTTGTTGTCTGCTTGCCTGCTGTTGGTCTAAAAATAAACTTGGCACAAGATTGAGGAATTTAATTCGCCTTTTGGTAGAAATCCTCGACTTTGCAAACGGACTTTGGCAACACGCAGACGAACCTCTCGCTTGCCAGCTAGTTTCGCTTCATTTTCAGCCTCTTCCTCACACACACACACACACACACTCTTACACACCTTGCTCACATGTATTTGAATCTGTATCTCAGGTGCGTGCTCCTGTATTCAGAGTAGGAGAGAAGACTTTGCGCAATCCACTTTAGCGTCAACTGCTGGAATGATGATGATGATGACATGGTCATGGCATGCTGCTCATTCGCAAAACCAGCGGGAAACCAGCTTCCTTCACTACTCTCCGACTCCCCATGAACATTTTCCGCATCAGATCAAAGGATTAAAGCATTCTGCACACATAGATTTCACGGATTTTAATTCCAATTCGCAAATGACACACCTCATGCCTCAAAGTTGCAGCTGTAAGTTGATGCAGACATCACATTCGCATTTCCACTTGCATGATTTCAAATTAGAATTGATCTCACAAACGTGTTGATTTGGCAGGCAAAAGAGCAAAAAACGAGAAGACGATAAAATGAAAATAAAGAAAACAGTTCTAGAATTTCATAATCAAGCAAAGACGATGATCTGCTCATCTTGGGCCTCATCTCTTCATTTTTTTTTTGTGTCCTTGATGCACGAAGGTCATCAGCATTTGCATTTGCAGCTAGGCCCAGAACTTGGCACTAGACACTCGGGGCACTTACCACTATTTGCTGCTCCTGCTGCTGCTGTTGCTGCTGCTGCTGCTGCTGCTGCCAGTGTGTCGTGAGGGCCAAGCCCAGAAAATCACATAAACAAGCCAGAACTGCCCCCTCCGGAGCTTTGGGTTCGTCGTGTTCGAGTTTGAGTTTGAGTTTTTAGTTTCGAGTTCGAGTTCATTCATACATAAATTCATATGCGCAGCTTCAGCGAAAATTTCCAATAAGTTATTAAAATATGCGCAATGGCAGCCAGCATTTGCCTTTTGCAATAAATGCTTAGCATAACAAACGAATTATCAACTTGAACCAAATTGCAGATAGACCACAATTGCCGCCCAGTCTCGACGAAGGCAAGACTACACTAAAGTTTGAAGAAAATATCTCTTAAATATCATACAAAATTATGAATGAAAATAAAATTCTTCTTATTTGGTATTTCGAGCATTCATTCAAAATATAAGCAATAAAGTGACAATGTTCTATAGTTTTACATTGCGATAATATTCTTAAGCAGCTAGTTATATAAAATGGTAAATAGGTGAAGTTCAATGTATTATAAACCACATTGACAGTTATTTGAACCGAACAGTCATCGTCAAGCAATCTTTATCCGCCCAAGGGAAGAGTTTTATATAATAAAATTACTTTGAAAACTATGGCAAATACTATAGAGCAAGATTTCACCAAGAGGAGTGAATATTTTATTTGAGAAGTTTTTACGGTGCAAATATTTTCAGGTACTGTCTATCACTACACTCTTAAAGTCAATAAATTTATTAAATGAAAACTAGAGAAATGAAATGTGTTCTTAATGCTTGTTTCAATTAAGTTTAAAATGACACAGTTGAGTATATGAAATTGAATAACAACCAAATTCAAAATTTCTTTAATATAAATTGTAAGCTTATAAATACGTTTTTGGTTTTTTAAATTGTATGAGAAGTGTTTTATGATAATACATGTAACATTTTTAATTTACTTTTCTATTAATTGCTACACCTACAATATACTTAAAAATTTATTCATTAAACAACCCGTTAGCAATGACCCAAAATAATTATTTTATTCCGTGTGTAATAGTTGAAACTCTCGTAAAAAATGAAAATCAATATTAGAATCAGGGAATAAATAAGTTATGAGTGGTCGATAAATGCATTCATTCATGCGTTACAAAAATCGTGACAAAGTTGTTATATCTGTTGGGGCCAGAGTAAAACGATCATAGATGAGGTTTGGGTGCTTTTTGATATCGAGCAAGCTGAGACTGAGGCTGAGGCTGAAGCAGAGGCAGTGGCAGGCCTTCTTCTTGCCTTGACCATGGCCATATCAACGGTAAATAATTTCGATCACAAAGCAAAGCCAAAGTCAAAGTCAAAAGACATAAGCAAACGAGGCAAATGAGCATTTGGCATGTCGAATGCGCAATGCCCGATTCTCGATTCTCGATTCCCGACTCTTGATTCCGATTCCCAATGAGTGGCTCTTTTTGCCTGGTTGCCTGGTTTGCCTAATGGCCGATGGCTGCATAGCGTTAGCTGGCAATCAAATAGAATGAGGACGAGGCAAATTTGGCCCAAGCAACAAAACAAAAAAACAGCCAAGTCAAGATGTTGATGCAACCGCAGCTCCAGCAACAGCATCACAGAGTTTTGAGTTCTGCTTTGTGTGATTCACGTCATTTCGAATTCCATGTCAAAAGGTGAAGCCAATTCAGCGTTTCTGGCGAACTGGCCACAAAAATCACGACCGTAAGCCAAAGTCAAAATCAAAGTCGAGGCGAAGTCAAAGTCAAAGACGCAGACGAAGACGAACACAAAGTCAAAGTCAAAGCGTAACAATGCCAAAAGAGAAAAAGATACAAAATTAACAACTGCAACAACACGATGTTGACTCGAATCGCGTTGAATGAAGATTGTTTCGACTAATTTGTAACTCTCTGACATTTGTTCTAGATACAACTAGTACGAACGACGAGCATGAGCATGAGCATGATCAAGCAGTTAATGCCCCACTAATATGGCCATTACCAGTCCACAAACCATTTAGCCTGGCAGCGTAGGAAATCAAAATACGAAATGCGAAATTTGAGATTGCGAAAATAGAAATTCAAAGACGGAAGTTGTCGTTTTATGCGCACATTTACCGTTTAAATGGGTTGGGGGGAAAAACAGTTCGAGAAGATTATACATACTTAGGCTCCATGCGAAGTGTGGTGCTAAGTGGTTCCAACTCAGGCCTCAGATTTTCCATGGCCAGGGTCATCACACACACACATGGGAAGGTACTTTCACACCTACTGGACAGCGTCTATTTATTTGCGAAATTGAAATGCCACTGCCAACATCTCTCCTCGCCACGGCATGTGAATGTGACTGTGAATGTGACGAACGGTGGATACGGGTGTGGATGTGACTGTGGATGTGGATGCGGATGCGGGTGTGGGTGAGTTCAAGAACCTCTTTGAACCATGACTAACTGAATGACTGATAGTTGAAAGCTAAAGTGCCGTGCAAAATGCCCGATTCTGCACTTGACCGACGGCTGCGGCGTCCGGCAGTCAGTCAGCCAAAGTCAGCCAAAGACCTCACTGTGCTCCACACACAGAATCCCTCCCACCCCTCCCAGATGCCACCTCATGCTCGCACTCTCGCAATCGCACTCTGCTGACATCAAGTGCCGAGACAGAACAGAGTTTAAGTATGAACTGCTCGCTATAATTACATACGAGTACAAACTGGCAAAGACTTCTTCTCCGTTTGTCTCGACTCTAGCTTCGGCTTAAGCCCATGGCCCAACGTGGAACGTGGAACGCAGAACATGCCTCGTACTATGTCTATGGATGGGCCTTTTTAGCTTTTGTGGCATTTCAGCTGCTCGCTAAGACGCCAAAGCCAAATGCCGCCAGCAGCAACATCACAAGCAGCAGCAACAGCAACAGCAGCAGCAGCAGTATGTGTTTGTGTCGCCTACGACCAAGTCATTTGCTGACTTCAGCTTAAGCTCAAAGTGCAGATGTATGTGTAGTTCTCACGACATCAGCTACAAGAACAGCAGCAGCCACAGCCACAGCAACAGCAACATTAACAACAACAGCAGCAGTAGCAGCAACAACAAGACCACAATACGCCAGTAGCGCCATTGAGCCAAGGGCGAGGGCGAGGGCTTAAGCTCAACTACTTCTTACAAGCAAATGCACAGTGGGACAAAGCAAATATTCTTTGCCGTTACAAATATATTGAAAAGCGTAAAGTATCATAACATCCTAAGTAAGCAAACATCAGTAATGATAGCAAATAAAAACTAACTTCATATTAAATTTAACGCTTTTTAAATGCAAGTTGTTATTTGGATTTTATCATTGTTTTTTGTTACATTTTAATTTTAGAATAGGACATGTTATACATGAATGATATTCGTCTTTCTACTTAAAAAGATATATTTGTGGAAAAATAATGTTTTTGTGCTGTAGAAAAAAGTGCAAAACAAAAATTTTTTTGAATACAATAAAATAAATCAAGTATATAACAACAACTATCAGTTTAAGCACTTAAGGTCAAATATACATTATGTTATTAATTTATATAATTTAGAAACTTTATTTGTGATCGTATTTAATCAGTACTACTAAAAAATTCTTACAAATTCAATTAATAAAAGTTTATTGCGAAAAATATAACTAAAATAATCAATAAAATGTATATAACATTTGTTACTAAATAATAAATAAGAAGTAACTTTTTTCTATAAGAATAATACTCGTTATTTAAATTTGTAAGTAGATTTTCGATTAGTTGAATAATTTAATCAGTTGCAAATAAATTTGAACCCAAACAAATTGTTTAAAACCAGTGTGCGACTTGAACACTGCATGAAATTCTAACTATAGAGGGAATTAAAGATCAAGAGACACAAGTACCATACATTAACACAGACCAACTAGTATTTTATTATATAAGGATGCTGCTTGTTATATAAAAGTCAGACAATGAACTCTTGACTCTGAAAAGCTCCTTCCTATATAAACAGAACTCAGTTGTAATGCAATAATTTGGTAGCGTAACAAATTTGATTGTTTTTGATAAAGTCTTATTGGGCTAAGAGAAAATGAGGTGCGAATTAAATAAGGTCTTCTCACATCGACTCCACAGAGAACAGAGACGAGTGTATTTATGAGTGTGTGCCAGTTACTGGGAGTAGCTGAAGCAGAGACACATGTATTACGCCAAGGGCGCTGTATAATAATAATGGAGGGTCAATGCACACAAGCTGGCGGTACGACGACCCGACGTCCAAGATCCGAGAGTAAAGCAATTAACAAATACTACAAAAATAAGAAGAGAAAAAAGAGAAGCTAACGAAACTCCGCATTAGAATAGATCATTAATCTAGTTGCTCGGTCTGGTCATCTTACCCAGATAGTCTACACATTGGCGACATTAAAAGCACAAGAAGAAACTTCTGTCTCTTTTCTTGATCTTTCTCAGTTACTTAGTGTGTTGAAAATATTTTCAAAGCTATGAAAATGCTTAAAAACGAACGTAATGACGAACCGCACGATTTGCGATGCTTCTCCACAATTTGGATGCGATTCTCCAACACCGGAAAAACAATTTTGTGTTCGTGAAAGTATTTTGCCAAGTTATCGCGATCAATAGTTTGCATAATACTGATATGCGAACTTGGATCCTTGAAATACTTATGACCATCGCCGCCATTCAATAAAAACGTATTCACAATCACCCCATAATACTTGTGTTTATCCAATGGCTCGAAATGGGGACTTGGACAATCGACGCAAAACACTTGAACCGATGTGACACGTTTTCCTTTCGGTCGATTGTAGTTCAAGATAATCCGTAAGCCAGACACCTGCAGGAATCCTCCAGTCGTAGCTGTGTGACGCAATGAGGCCGAATGTTCCAACAATTTGATGATATTCATACCCTTGATACGGGTCACCGATAATGTGTTCCCAAAGGGCAGTACGGTTAGAACATCAGCTCCAGTTACGATCCCTTCTAATCCCGCATCAATGGATGCACGTATTCCTGTCGGATTGCAATGTAGTTTACTCATACTTGTTTACCATTCTACGTAATAGCTTACCTCCACCATTGGCAAACGCAATTGCAGCATCCGTGAAATAAAGGCCGCCCTGATCTTCGGCAATACGACCGTAGACCATAGCGTCGGTAATTAAATTGCCAAGGTTGCATTCCACTTTTCGACACGAGGAGCCATTGAGAAAGACTTTTGATGTGCCAACGATCTGTTCATCAAGCTCATCTAATTTTTCCCTTCTTGAATCCAATAAGGACTTAATACTGCTATCGTGGGGCACCGACGAGTCCAACAAAATTGGTTTGCCCTTGAAGTTTATGAGGTTGCCTCCATTGTCGAACTAAATGTGCAATATGCAATATATTTTATGTAATATTTAGATGGTAGATCTATGTCGAAAATTCTCAAAAGTTGTTTAAATTGTATATCTTAACTACAACAGGTTTTACTATACCTCGCTCTTATTGCGAATAAAAACATACGCTCTGAATCTGCATTAATTTTCTTACCTCCAGATGAATCTCGCCCAGGTATTTGGTGTATGCATAAGCTTGCAAGACGGGCACCTTTCGACCATCTGACTTGATCACAACAGTCGGATAGTTGCCCTCAGGCATATCCTTGGCAGGCGGCTCACCGGTGTAGAGGAACGTGTGCGAATGTCCTCCAATGACAAGGTCGACTTCAGGACACTTCTTCGCGATTTCCTGATCCTTATTATAGCCGGAATGTCCGAGTGCTATGATAATTTTGACTCCCTGTTGAACAAGCTTTTTTGCCTCCGAACTTGACATTGGAAAAATGCATTTAGCAAATCATTTAATAATTTTAAATAAATTATTATTACTTAATGCAATCAATTTCATCGAAATACTCCACATCGTTAGCTGTAACCAGATTTTTCGTTTCGGGCGTCAGATAGCCTATAATACCAATGGGTTTCTCTAAATTCCGGAGAACTATTGATTTATGCAAACTCTTGATACTTTGCATTGCGGGTACTTTTCTCAAGTCCAAATTACAGCAGACTATGGGAAATTTCACGAGATTCAGAAACGGCAGCAGTCCATCGACATTGTCATCAAACTCGTGATTACCCAGTGACTGCTGACTCGATTTTTATAACAAAATGATATCGATTTTAAAGAAAAACTTTACCATCACATCTGGATTCAACATATTCATCATCTCAGCTACCATCTCGCCCTTATAGAATGTATACCAAGGCGTTCCCTGATAAGTATCGCCAGCATTCAGGTAGAGCGTCGGACCCGCAGCTCGGGCTTTCTCTACACTAATTATTAATTAATATGTAATAAGTATCTTTGATGTAAATTGAAAACTTCAACTTACACTGTGGCTACTCGAGCGAAACCTCCAAAGCATAGACCCTTCTCATCATCACCCTTGGGGCATTTCTCACTGCTTCCTTTCATCGGGTCATAGCGAGCATGCATATCATTGTTGTGCAGTATGCTGAACTTGAAACCACGACCTTGGTCGAGAAAGATCACAAATAATACAAAGCTGCACAGCGTTCTTGTTAGACACTGTAAACTAATAAATTTTCCTGTCTTTGTTGTGTACATTTATGAAATTAAAAAAAGCTCAAAGGTTACGAAAACAATAGTTAAATATTACAAATGAAAAAAACTTGTTTACTGGGTCTGCTTGGAATTCCAGCGCAAACTGCTTGCTGATTTTCGCATATAACGAAAAGCAGTTATGTGCATTGTGCATCGAGAACTGCTTGGCAAGTGCAAGTCTTAAAAGCTATTTCAAGCACTGTACTGGCATCCCTAAGCTGCGCTTAAAACTCCAGGGGCTTCGGCTGCATTATAATTTGTTTTTAAATTCCTTTGTATTAGAATGACATCTTGTATATTGTACTGAAACTTCAAGACAAGATCATTCTTTCCCATTAGGTTGGCTAGGCTCACAGAATGTCAAAGCAATCCTCCGATCTTTTTCGAAGCCTCAATGCCCCTAACCAATTATAATATTAAGACCTTGTTCGGTTACCGACCTTGCGGTGTTATATAACCAATAATACCAATATTCCTGCCCAACCTCGTGATGACTGCGAGAGTAAAGCATTTAAGAAATACTACAAAAATAAGAAAAGAAAAATAGAAGCTAACGAAACTCGACATTAAATTAGTTTCTTAGACTGCTCATCTTACTCAGATAGTCTCCACATTCGCGACGATAAAAGCGTAATAAAAAACTTCTCTTTGCGAATATCTTCTTTATCTATCTCAATTTGTTAAAAGTAATCTGAAAGCTGTGAAAATGTACACAAATATCGAGTGTAGTGACGAAGCACATGATTTGTGATGCCTGTCCACAATTTTGATGCGTTCCTCCAGAAAAGGATAAATCACTTTGTGCTCTTGAAAGTATTTTGCCAAGTTCTCGCGATCAATAGTTTGCATAACACTGACATGCGTATTTGGATCCTTGAAATACTTAAAACCATCACCGCCATTCAATAGAAAGGTAGGCACAATAACCCCATAATACTTGTGTTTATCCAATGGCTTGTAAGAGGGATTTGGACAATCGGCGCAGAGCACTTGAGCCGATGTGACACGTCTTCCCTTGGGTCGATTATAATTAATGATGATCCGTAAGCCAGACATCTGCAGAAATCCCCCAGACCAGTCTATGGTACGCAAGGACGCCGAGTGTTCCAGCGATTTGATGATATTCATACCCTTAATACGGGTCACCGACAGAGTATTCCCAAAGGGCAGCACGGTTGCGAGATCGGATCCGGTTACGATTGCTTCTGATCCCGGATCAACGGATGCACGAATTCCTGTCAATTGGAAAATAGTTTAGACATGGATTTGTAAGCGACTCTACGTATGTTAGTAGCTTACCTCCACCATTGGCAAACGCAATTGCAGCATCCGTGAAATAAAGTCCGCCCTGATCTTCGGCAATACGACCGTAGACCATAGCGTCGGTAATTAAATTGCCAAGGTTGCATTCCACTTTTCGACACGATGGAGCCATTGAGAAAGACTTTTGATGTACCAACGATCTGTTCATCAAGTTCATCTATTTTCTTCCTCTTTTCGTCCAATGCAGCCTTAATACTGCTATCGAGAGGCACCGACGAATCCAACAAAATTGGTTTGCCCTTAAAGTTAATGAGGTTGCCTCCGTTGTCGAACTAAATGTGCAATATATTGCAGATTATTTTATTTAGGTTAGAGATAAGAAAATAAAGGAATTGCATATATTTAAAGGTTACTTTGAAATATCTGTGTGTTCCACAGAAATTACCCTCGTTTATATTAAACAAAAATATAGGAATTTAATTAAATTTCTCTAAACAACTTATTACTATAAATGATTTCTACAAATTTGGTTACGACCTATTTAGTACCGAAGACAATGTCAAATTTGAAAGTCCGTCTATATCATTATTTGAACAGCCTTTTTTCCATAAGCGCAGATATAAGTTAATAGCTTAAGATATTTTATGTAATATTGAACAAAATATTTTGATGGTACATCTGCGTCGAAAACCCTAAGCTGTAGCCCTCACAGTTGTTTTAATTATATATCTCAACTACATCAGGTCTTACTATTTACACTTTGCATATTCATAATTTCTTACCTCCAGATGAATCTCGCCCAGGTATTTGGTGTATGCATAAGCTTGCAAGACGGGCACCTTTCGGCCATCTGACTTGATCACAACAGTCGGATAGTTACCCTCGGGCATATCCTTGGCAGGCGGCTCACCGGTATAGAGAAAGGTGTGCGAATGTCCTCCAATGACAAGGTCGACTTCAGGACACTTCTTGGCGATTTCCTGATCCTTAATATAGCCGGAATGTCCAAGTGCTATGATAATTTTAATTCCCTGTTGAACAAGCTTTTTCGCCTCTGAACTTGACATTGGAAAAATGCATTTAGCAAATCATTTAATAATTTCAAATATATTATAAATACTTAATGCAATCAATTTCATCGAAATACTCCACATCGTTGGCTGTAACCAAATTTTTCGTTTCGGGAGTCAGATAGCCTATAATACCAATGGGTTTCTCTAACTTCTGGAGTACTATGGATTTATTCAGACTCTTGATATTTTGCATTGCGGGTACTTTTCTCAAGTCCAAATTACAGCAGACTATGGGAAATTTAACGAGATTCAGAAACGGCAGCAGTCCATCGACATTATCATCAAACTCGTGATTACCCAGTGACTGTTGACTCAATTTTTTTAACGAAATGTAATAGATTTAAAAAAAAATAAAGAAAAACATTACCATTACATCTGGATTCAGCATATTCATCATCTCAGCCACCATCTCGCCTTTATAGAATGTATACCAAGGCGTGCCCTGATAAGTATCGCCAGCATTCAGGTAGAGCGTCGGACCCGCAGCACGGGCTTTCGCTACACTAAGTATTTAATATGTAATAATTATCTGAGATTTAAAGTGAATATTTCAACTTACACCGTGGCTACTCGAGCGAAACCTCCAAAGCATAGGCCCTTCTCATCATCACCCTTGGGACATTTCTCACTGCTTCCCTTCATCGGGTCATAGCGAGCATGCATATCATTGTTGTGCAGTATGCTAAACTTGAAACCACGGCCTGGGTCGAGAAAGATCACAAATACTACAAAGCTGCACAGCTTTTTTGTTAGACACTGCAAACTATTCATATTTCACATGTTTTTAGTGCACATTGAGAAATTAAAATAAGTTTACAGCTTGCGAAAGTCTACTAGGAATGTTTCAGCGTTAAGCGCACTGCTTACTTAGTTAAACATATTACTGTAAGCAGTACATGCGCCTGCATTGTGCATCGAGTACTGCTTGTCTAGCGCAAGACTTATACGCTATTGTGAACGTAGGAGAGTATAAGAACTCGTTGGTCGGTGTGTTTAATAGTAAAGAAAATGGTTTCACTGCATTATTAGTACCCCATAGCTACGCTTAGAACCCAATAGCACTCGGCATATTTCGAATTGCATGCAGTTCTCATAGCAAATTGTTCGTTTTATTACTATTTGGAAAGTGTGAACATTATTATTTTTTTTATAATTTGTTTGCAATTCTGACTTAAATAATACTAACATGTATAATATAATTTTTAATTTAATTACACTGAAGCTTCAAAACAAGATGAATAGAAACACAATCATATTCATTAGGTTGACTAGACTCCCAAATTTGATTCGCTTTGCTACAGAGAATATCTCCGCGCCTACATTTGACGAGGAAATGTCTCCATCGCCACCGGTATTCTCAGACTTGATGTATTTAAAAAATTCGTTCAGGTCTACTGAATATTGTTTTTCGATCAAATCGATTTTATTTCTCTTCCTATCTAAGATATCCGTGATATTTGCATTCTGAGATACCCACTTATCCAACAGAATTGGAGCACCATCGAAGTTTATTAGCTTGCCCATATCGTCAAACTGCAAAGCAAAGTAAATATTCAATTTAATTTAATCAAAAAAAGTAATACGCTACCTCCAGCTCAATTCTGCCCAAGTATTTTGTAAAGGCGTAAGCCTGAACTACAGGTACTTTCTGGCCATTGCGTCTGGTCATCACAGTGGGATATGGACCCTCTGGCCGATCGTAATCCGGCGGAGTCCCGCTGTAAAGAAATGTGTGCGAGTGTCCGCCGATGACGACATCAACGTCCGGACATGTTAAGGCTATCATGCGATCCATTTCGTAACCAGAATGTCCCAATGCAATTATAATATCTACGCCTTGTTTGGTTAGCAGTCTTGCCTCTTGACTAAGAATACGATAATAATTAACAAACAAAATAATCGCAGGCATTTCAATGACCTACTTAATGGACTCGATCTCATCGAGGTATTCAACTTGATTGTATGGCACGTAATATTTTGTAAGCGGCGTTATGTAGCCTATAATGCCAATATTCCTGCCCAACCTCGTGATGACTGTCGAACGTACCAAGTTAGGAAATATTTGTAACTCGGGAACCTTCTGAATATTCAGATTGCAACAGACAATCGGGAATTTGGCAATGGCCACAAAGGGAAATAACCCAGTGACATTGTCATCGAACTCGTGATTACCTAGTGCCTGAAAAGTGAAATACAATTACTATTATTAGCAGTTGAAGTTATATGCAATATGCACTAACCACTGCATCCGGTTCAAGCATATTCATTAGATGCGCAGCCAACTGACCCTTATAGACCTGATACCACAAGGTTCCATGGAAAGTATCTCCCGCATTGAGATACAACGTTGGTCCCTCTGCTCGAGCATTGGCTATACTGCAAAAACTGTTAGTATGGATCTAGTAAGTACATAAAACTTACGCTGTGGCTACTCTTGCAAATCCCCCAAAGCACAGACCCTTGGCGTTCTCCTCCTTGGAGCACTTATCACTCTTTCCCCTCATTGGATCGTAGCGAGCATGCATGTCATTATTGTGAACGATGGTGAACTTAAAGCCATAAACTGATCTGATTGCAAGCAGAAAAAATACAAGACTCCACAACATATTTAATTAAGACGAAGATTTTCAATTATTATAGTTTTGTCATTAATGGAATCAAAGAAATTTCCCATAGTTTGGAGTCGAAACGAATTTAAATTGTATAGCAAAAGTTGACTACGTTAAATAATATAAATTTCAGTAATAATTGGAAAATTCTTTGAAATTGAATTCCTTAATAAAAAAAGTTTATATTTTGCATATATTTTTAAAGAAGAAAGTAGAAGAATTTTTTAATAAGTTATGTTTGCATATATTCTTTAGTGCTTACATTGAAGAAGTTTTAAATATGATTGAAAGAAGATAATAAATTATTAACAAAGAAGATAGTAAAGATCATATCTAACACGGATTTGTAAAGCTTAATGGAGTTTTTACGTGTTCTATTAGAAATTTTTAAATATTTTGAGTAAAGATCAGTGATACTCTACACTTCGCCTAATTATATAAGAAACTAATTAAAAACGAAACGTTGACTTTGGTTAAACATTTTTAATACGTTTGGTATTCCATTGGAAATTGTAATGGGTTCTCAATAAAAATATGAACATAACACATCTTAAGCAATACATACAATTAGGAGATGGGAATACATGAAACACCTTACAATAACGATTACTTGTACTGGGGACGCGAACTTGCACATGAGCTCTCAACATTGTGATATGATCTAGACATCTACATAAGTTAATTATTTCAGCATTGAGATCAGCAACGATGCCAGGTAAGGCAGTAATAAGACTGAGGCAGTAGAGGCAGCAGAAGTTGCATGTTCATGGGTTTTTCTAAAGACAATGCGTCCTTCCACCTCCGGATAGACAAAGTCATGTGTCTTCAGATAGTCGCCAACAGCTTCAACGACCGACTTTTTCATGCGCGTTGTGACGGGATTGGCCTCGTCAATCAGCTTGTGACCATCTCCGCCATCGAAGATGAACTGCGGCATGATCACCTGGTAATACTCAGTCTCATTAAGACTAGTATAGATGGGCACCTTGCACATGGCACAGCGCACATCCACAGAGACAACGCGCTTGCCTTCGGGCATATCCGCATCGTAGACCACATGCAGACCGGAGACCTGCAGGAAGGCGCCATCGGAATCCTTAAACCGAACAGATGCCGAATGTTCGAGGGCATTCCAAATGGCCTTGCCACTGATGCGACTGATGTACAGATCATTCTCGAAGGGCAGCACTGTTAAAAGATCACTCTGGGTGATCATGCCATCAGGCTTCTTCTCAATCGAGCTGCGTATGCCTAGAATATTGAATTGATAATCATTTCATTCTAATTTACATATTCAATGCAACTCACCGCCTCCTTGGTGCACTGCAATCGCTGCATCTGTCCAGTAGTCACCTCCCTGATCCTCCATGACGCGACTGAAGATCATGGCATCGGTGATGAGGTTACCCAAATTGCATTCGACCGCCCGGCACATAATCTTCTCGCCCTGTAAAGAAACCTTACTGTGTCCCACTATGGATTTTTCAATTGCCGTCACATTCTCGCGATACACATCCAACAAAGTTAGCAGTTCCTTGTCTTGAGCCACAGTCGAATCCAACAGTATTGGAGAGCCATTAAACTCCAATAGATTGCCATCTTTGTCGAACTAAGTAGGAGATTGATAATTGTCAGAAATACTTGTATGTTCATACATTCTATGGAAAATCTGCTTACCTTAACGTGCAGTTTGCCCAAATACTTGGTGTACGCATAGGCTTGCACCACAGGAACTCGCTTGCCACTCTTCTGTGTGATCACTGTGGGATATGGGCCATCAATGCGCTCCACGCTGGGCTTCTCGCCATTGTAGAGGAACGTATTGGTGTGGCCACCAATGACAATGTCCACGTCGGGACACTTTTGGGCAATCTCTTGATCCTTTAGGTAGCCAGAGTGTCCCAGCGCTATGATGATCTTGAAACCTTGCGCCTTCAGTCGAGCTGCCTCAATGCTATTTGAAAAATGTGAGAGTGAGAGAGTAAGCTAAAATTAGTAGTTATAGTTTCGGATTAAAATGATTTGTCACAAGATTCATCAAGCTCCACAGATAATTCTTACACTATTCTAACTTAGTTAGAAATTGATTTCTAGATTCTTTTCCAATTTAAGATTAAATATTAAAATTATTCATTTAATGGAATAAATATACTCCTAACAATAACGTTAATTAATTTGTGAAGAAGCAGGCATCTTGCGAGTCTATAGAGTAGATACATATATCAACGATACATGATCAACGAAAACAGACGAGACGATTGAAACATTTCCGTCTGTCTGTGTGTCCGTATGAACACCAAAATCTCAGGAACTATAAAAGATATAGCTGCAATGAAAGCACCTGTTATATTAATATATCAAATATACATTTCGGTATATTTGAGTCTTTTGTGGTATATTAATTTGGAATATTTAAACTAAAATACTGCACTGTTTTGTTTCTATTGAGAGAGCAAGTACATAGCAAGAATGTCACAGCAATTCTGCTTCGTGCTTTCTTATGTGCCCTTTTGATACTAATATAATTTCATTAGTTATCCTCTAACACTATTCTCTCTTAAACTCTACCCAGTTATACACATCCAAATAAATAGATGAAATCTTCTGTATACTCACTTGATAGCAGCGACCTCCTCATTGAATATAACATTATTTTTAATGGACAACACTTTGGTGTCTGGTGTCAGGTAACCAATCACTGCAATCTTGGTGCCATTCGCCTCCAGAATGGTTGAGTTCACTAGATGTTTGGTAGCGGCTAAAGCGGGTTCCTGGCTAAGATCCAGATTGCAGGTCACAACAGGAAAGTTGACATCATTGAGGAATGGTACTAAGCCCTCGACTTTCTCATCGAACTCGTGGTTGCCCAGTGACTACAATTAAATGAAAATTTAAACATATTTAAATTGTAATCATATAATCGGATAAAATTTTAGGTAAAGCTTACCGCAGCATCTGGCTGCAATTTGTTGAGAAAGGCGCTGGCAATTTTATGCTTGAAGAGCGCAAACCACGCGGTGCCCGTATAAGTATCTCCAGCATTTAAATAGAACACGGGGGCTCCCCCGTTCCTTGCCTCTGCACGATGTTTGCGTACTCTGCAATGAAAAGCATTTAAAATGAATTCGACATGTATTAAATTATATAGTATTACAACATATACTTACACGTAGGCGACTCTGGCAAAGCCCCCAAAGCACTTGTCATTTTTGGCATCCTCCGGGGAACACTTTTCACTGTTCACATTCGTCTGCTCAAATCTGCCGTGCATGTCATTGTTGTGAAGGATAATAAACTCAGTTGCCACGACTGCATTCGCTGGTATGGGATTGGCCAACACAGTGGGGCCAAATACTAAAAGAGCGGCTAAAATAGTGCACTGCAGCATTTTTGAACTGTGGAGGGAAAATGAATTGAAACTATGAAACAAGAAAATATTAGCACTACTAAATGAAACTTTTACAGACTTCCTAGTCTGATTATTAAGACATTGTTCAATCGAAAGTGTGTTCGCAATCTTCAACTCAAAGCTGAAACTACGTCTTGAAAACAAGCTCAATCATAGAAATCTGCAGCAAAGAAATTAATTCAATTTTGTCAGACAAACTGGTGGGAGTAAGATTGGCAATTATTTCACTATTTCATTGCTCCATTTCGTCTCTTGATGAAGGCGTTAAAGATATTTACTGATGCCACAGTTGATTGTCATGCTGACTTTGGCAAATGATCATCGTCATGTGGGAGTAGGAAATGAGGGAATCGCTCAAAGATCTGTTACATAAACGATTGCTGTAACTCTCTAACGGACAGAGAGATTAATCATGTAACTGATATCACCAAATCAACAATTCGAATATGGCTCTAATGACGGAAAAGATGTTCATTAAAGATCTAACGCTAGCACAGCGACACAATAAGATTGTTGATTTTGATAACGTGTAACACTAGACTTAGATATTCCCATAAAGTTAAAGTTTTGTTATATACTTTGTTTTCGTTTTGTTTTTATTGTTATTGTCCTCAGCATGTGTAGACATGCTTAATACTTATTAACTTAATTGCTGGACAACAAACTTGTTATCTCACATGTTAAAGATACAACATCTTTTTGAGCGAGAGCAAATAGGGAATCACCCCAAAGAAGGGTGCAAACGAGTTTCAAAGCAGTTTTTTTTTTAATTTTAACCCAATTAATTTGTTGACTAAACAATTTTTGGTTTTTAACTGAAAACCAGCATCGACTTGATTGAGTGACAACGAGTTCAGCTTATAACGGGTATCCAGATATGTATTCTAGGAACTGGCATATTATAAATTTATTTGCAATGTTGTTTTGAAATCAGCTGATTACTCGAGAATTGTTTTTAAAATGAACGCAGTGACAATTAATTAACCATTGAAAGAATTTAATGACCTGAAAAACAAACTGTTGGGGATTTTTTTGTTGCAAGCAAATTCTTGTAATTGCTCACTTATTAATCGCAATTGTAAATGAATTCAACTGAAACCGAGAATAATTGAATATAATCGGCGTTCTAGCAAAAATTCGTATTGTGTTTCACCGTATAATGCTCGGATTTCTCGTTGACAAGCATGACATTGCGAAACAAGTGCAATTAGTTAAAGTGCCACCGAATGTAAAAACTCATTTCAACTGAAAGTTTGACGACTTGCTGCCAATATCTTCTTAACGGTCAACGTAACTCTCAAAGTTGAGGTATGTACACAGTTCTTGCTTCCAATTTCAAATCGATTGTAAAAACTTTTTAGTTGTTTGGTTGCCTGGAAACAAGACCACAACAAACTTCACTTCTCACTTCCCACCTTCCCATTTTGCTGCACTTGTCACAGGCGTACCTTAAGAACACACTTGTCGTTGGAGTATGTATGCAAAAAACACGAAGAGATCACACACAATTGCAACTCGGCCAAAGCGAGTCAACCGCTGCCATCGACGTCTGCTGTCGCACTGTCATCGCGCAGATTCCAAATGCCGGCAAAGCACACAACAGACAGCAAGCAGTAACGAGAGCGACAGCGACAGCAGCACGGCAGAATGGGCCACAGAAACAGAATCTGAAGCGAAGACAGAGACAGAGACAGCGCTGCTGACCGATCTGTCACTTAACGAAATTGGTTACACTGCACCTACGCATGCATGTAGAATGAGAGCGACAACAAGAGTGCTTGAGAGAGCGAGAGTGGAGTGCATGTGAGAGTGAGAGTGAGAGTTAAATTGCAGCAGCCGACGATACTACTTCCAATTCATAACGGTTACGCTAATTCACACTTATTATCGCCCACAGCCAAACCTGCGTTATCACTCGGCGTCGCCGTCTTCGGCTGTCGTCGTTGTCTGTGTCGGTCTTGCGATCGCACCTAATCTCGCAATCGTTTAGCATAGCAACATTTGCATAAATGTGCCTGTGTGTGCGTCAGTATTTGTAGTTGTCGCAGTGTCTGTGTTCTAAATGAAAGTGAAAGATGTCGCTTTTCTGCATTGCATTCACTTGGATATTAAATCAAAGTGTCTGTGAAAAAGACCTAAATTTAGAGCGTGCATTATCCAGTGAATATGTGAGTTCGTTTATGCGTCACAGCTGATCGCGACTAACACTCGCTTTATTGCTAAACAATAGGCAAGTTAATCCAGCTGTTTCCTTATCAATGTGCGACTATTTCACATGCCTCTTCACATTAAGTGCTCGTCACACACGTATTATCAAATAACAAGGAAGAGCTTTTGAGTGTGTGATTGCAACAGCTTTCAATTGTTTCATTGTTCAATCTGATGTTTGTTTGTCAAGAGTAAACAAGTGTAATTATGGCAACTGCACCTCGAAATATATAGCACAAGGAAATATTAGTTATATTTGTAATATCGTAAAAATAAAATAAATATAAAAAAAAAATTCATATAGCCATCAAAATGTTGTCAATTGAAATTTCTATATATGAAAAGTAAATGAAATAAATTTATAGTTCTCCATTTTTATATTTCTTTACCACTTTTAAATGTATAATATTTCAAAGCCACTATTCCTCTTTCATAATAATTTTGCAATTATAATAATTATATTTGCTGATAGCTGATTATATAAATACAAAACAGTTGTGACTGTTGAGCGTGACAGACAGACAGTGATTTCTATACATTACAATGCTGTAAGTTACCAGATATCCATATTTATTCATTACGTACGAATCAACATTCCGAATGTTTCTATAAATTACTTATTAATACACAAGGTCAGATGGGCATAAATACGAAAAATACCCATGATTCAGGGAAAGCCTAATCAATTGCGATTGTCGGATATCACGTAGAGCTTTATCGCATAAACATCGCTACTCACGTGTTTCACTTGAGACCACAAATAAAAGTGCAATCTTTAATTTGTGCGTTTATCTTTAGATCGCCACAAATAACCAAATGAGATCAACATGCAATCGTAGATTTATCACGAAAATAAGGCAGACATTTATTGTAGAATACACATTTTGTAGTTAACTTTATAAATTCACAGCTATCGTATACAGTTGAATAAATTTGCACTTGAGCTGCAGGAAGCGAAACCATTGCACACACACACTTACACACTTAACGACTAGTTAAACAAACGTGACAACAAAGTTGTGGCCACGATCAAGCCAAAGGAGGCCAGAATACTGGTGGCGCCATCTGTTGGGCCGCGGATAACGATGCGTCCCTCGTTCGCAGGATAAACGTAGTGACGTGCCTCCAAATACTGTCCCAACGCAAACTGATCGTTCTTCACCAGCAACTCAGAGTATGGATCAACCGACTTCAGTCAGATTGTAGCCATCGCCGCCATTGAGAATGAATTCATTCACGATCACCTTGTAGAGAGCGGTCTCATTGAGGGGACTGTAGGTGGGCACGGCGCACTCAGCACAGCGAACCAGAGCAGAGACCACACGATGTCCCTCCTCCATGTCGTAGTCATACTCAACGATGAGGCCAGCAAATTGCAAGAAACCGCCATTCGAATCCTGATTACGAATGCTTGCCGAACGTTCCAGCGCATTCTTCAGTGTTGCGCCCGAGATGCGTGTGATGTAAAGATTGTTTTCAAATGGCAACACAGTGAGAATATCGCTACCTGTGATCGAACCATTGCCATTCTTATCAATCGACGCGCGAATGCCTGCGAAATGCGAATATCTGTAATCATAATCATTGCTTAAATCACTGCGTAAATCAATTTACCGCCGCCCTGTATCAAGGCAATGGACGCGTCCGTCCAGTAATCGCCAGCCTTATCTTCCAATACGCGTGTGTGCACCATCGAATCGGCAACCAGATTACCCAGATTACACTCCCTCAGACGGCATATGTTGCCACCCTCAAGCGTCACCTTTGTGTAACCAACAATTGTCTGCTCCAAATATGTGATATTGGGACGATACACATCCAGCAAATCGAGCAGATCTTGCTCTTGGGAAATAGAAGCGTTCAGCAGAATTGGGGCTCCATCGAACTCGAGTAAATTTCCTTCAGCATCGAACTGAGAAGGATAAGATTAGTTTGATATATGAAGTATACATCTGCAGAGTGAAGCTTCATTTAATGAAGCCGTTTTCTTATTCTTCTCAATTGGTTTTTTTATAAGCTGAAAATCTAAATTTCTCACATATTCTTAAGAAATCGCTCGATGGTAGTTATTGTCGTTGTATACTCTAGAAACAATTACCTAAGCTAAACCAATTTTATAAATTTTGGCTACAGATAGTTTATGTTATTGTATTTATGTATGAAAAAAATTAAATGTACTAAGTTATTTTTATGAAATTATGAAAAATTTACTGTATTATCTTCTATCTTCTAAAAAAAGTAAGTTATAAATAAGAATGCAGGGTTTTCTAATTATGTATAGACATAAAAAACCTGCATTTTTATTTGTAATATGTATAAACACATTCTCTTGTCAAATATCTTTTCATATTATCCTTATAAAATATTACTATTATCATTTAATTGTATTAAATAATGCTTCCTCGCTTGTCATAAGAAATAATATTGCAAAATAAATGCTTAGCATTTTAAAAGTGTTGAGTTATAAAAATAAATCGTTTAAAATTACTGTGTATTCTGCCTTAAGTTAATTCACAGAAGTCTGCAATATGTTTTGCTTACCAAGTAAGCAATTGGATTAAAAATAAATAATTATTTATAGTACCACGAGGCCGAAGACCCTATTTCTGTTATACCATTCATTGCTATTAGTCTTATTCATAATTGTAATTCAGAATTGTAAAAATTGTATAATTTTCGAACTAAAATCTAATAAAACGATGTCTGGCTTTCAAAGAAATATATTCTTCTCTTTTAAATAAATTCATTTCAGTATAATATTACTCCTTTTCCTATATAATAATATCAATACTCTCACTCACCTGCACATGGATTTTGCCCAAGTACTTGGTGTAAGCATAAGCCTGCACCACAGGCACCTGCTTGCCACTTGGCTGCGTCACCGTGGTGGGATAAGGACCACGCACAGCCTCAGCATTGGTGTCATCCTTATCGGCAACGGGTTGACTCGAGTCGAGGAATGTATGTGAATGTCCACCGATGACAATATCCACATCGGGACAATCTCTGGCAATCTCCTGATCCTTCTGGTAACCCGAGTGTCCCAGAGCAATGATAATATTGATGCCCTGTGCCTTCAGCCTTGTTGCCTCGGCACTGCAATGAATCAAATCAGTTGTAACAACAACTCAAATGTAAATCTCGAAGTGACTCACTTGATGGAAACAATTTCCTCGGCGTATTCCACATCGTTTTGGAAGGAGAGACTCTTGGTGTCCGGTGTAAGGTAACCAATGACGCCAATCTTTGTGCCGTTCACTTCAAGAACGGTGGAGTTGGAGAGCTTGTTGGTGGCAGCCAAATCGGGCTCTTTGGACAGATCCAAATTGCAAACCAAAACTGGGAATTCCACAGCGTTGAGGAACGGTATCAGACCCTCGACATTCTTATCGAACTCGTGGTTGCCAAGTGACTGTGCAATGATTGAGGGAGGCGATAAATAAACAACAAGTTTTGAATAGGATGTGATGAACTTACGATGGCATCAGGCTGCAGTTTGTTGAGAAAGGCGCTGGTGATGTTATCCTTGAAAACGGTGAACCAGGCGGTGCCTGTGTAGGTGTCACCCGCATTCAAGTAGAGCACAGGAGTTCCTCCATTCTTGGCCTCCTCACGGTATTGGCGAACCCTGGAAATTATATTCATTAGAGTCTCCCGACACTTGGGGATTATTTAGAGGCAACACTTACTCGTGGGCAACGCGAGCAAAGCCTCCGTAGCACTTGTCTGTGTTGGCATCCTCGGCATTGCAAGTGCCGCCATTGACATTGGTCTGCTCGAACCTGGCATGCATGTCATTGTTGTGCAGAATGATGAGTTCCGTGGCCACAGCAGCTTTGGGCGTAAGCACAGGATTCGCTGCAATGGGGCTGAGCAGCAAACTGCACGCGACGATCAACAGTTGCGATATCATCATCCTCACCAGGTTGGAGCTACAAATGAATGAAGTGAATGACACTTGGGAGGTCAGCTCAACGTGCTCATGATAATTTCATAATATAATCGCAATGATCGCCATATAATCATTATCTCAGATAGAAACAAGTGCGAATGAGTATCTTTTGTTATACGCGCAAAAAAGGGCAAACTGAATCTTATCTGCACTTCCATTAATAAATAACAAGCAAGCCACTTATCACTTGCTGCCAAACAGCAAATCAATATTCGAATTTATAATGGCCACTAAATTTAATCGCGTATCTGCCGCACTCTCTAAGTACGAAACGTGTACCCACCGAGTTAACAAATTCATAATGAGTACACTTTATTGTTGTTATTTTTTTCATCAGTTTTTCATTTAATGATTTGTGGCCCGCTTTACAACGTAGGTAATACTAATCTGAACGTCTAAACAGACTAATAAATGTGTGTATTGCCAGCAATTAACAAACGAGTTAACGACTTTCCGTGTTCATCTGAGAGATGAATGAACGTTTTGCCCGTCGATCTCTGATAGCGGAAAGTATTTCAGATGGAATCCACTCGACAAAAATAACAACTGCAACAGGTAAAACCGACTTTCAAAACGGTTCAAGTATGAGTCTTATTTCGTATTTGATTTGTATTCGTATTCGCTTTCGGCATTTGGTATTCGTTTTTTTGTATTCGCACTCGTTGTAGGGTTTACGTGGTAGTTACTCACATGCTCTCGTCTCAAAATCCGCTAACAAACTGGCCCCAAAACGTTGTGGAACCGCGGCTATAACCGAAAACCGAAAACAGAAAATAACAAAAACATACCGAAATACTTCAATATTGTCTCGCTGAGCGTGTGATTACGATACGAAGCAGCGCGTGCTTGTATTTCTTTTTGTTGTTGTAGTTGTTGTTGTTGTTGTTGTTCGCTGTTGTTGTTTTCCCTCATCAGCAAAAATACCATTTGGTATATTTTAAGTAATTTTTCAGTATTTTGCGTATATTTTGAGAATAATACCGCAATATTTTGATTTTATTTAAAATGGGCAGCGGGTATCTCACAGTCGAGCACATTCGACTGTAGCTTTCTTACTTGTTTTTTTTATATGTTGTGCTTTGCGTTTTTTTCTTAGCGTCAGCAAGCGATTTAAATAGGGCTATTGTATTTATTTGCAGATACGCGTTCTACGACTCTAATTGCTATTGCTGATTATCGCACAAATTTCGGACTCTCACTCTCACTCTCTCTCCTCTCTCCCTCTCTCTCTTTCTAGTTGTCGCTTCCTCTCGAGCTGATATCAGGACACGAAAATCGTGGCGTTATCAAAATTGCCAATATACAACCTGTTGGGTTCAATCACTCGGCTTCTGTGGCCACGACAAAAAAAAATTCTCGTCGAAGATATATAGTAGTATTTTCAATATATGTATGTTTTTTAGTTGGAATAGTTTGTGCAAGCACTTGCTTGCATATATATAGTATATTCCCATGATAGTCGTACACGTTTCTGTGCCGTATGAGTCTTTGTTTTATGCCCAACAGTTGTTCAAACAGAACGTGATGTTCCCACGCAAATACATTAATATATTATATTTAACATGAATAAGAGGATGAGTACATAACATAAGTATCTACTGTAAATTGTGTGAAATATATACTTGAATATGTGAACAAACACAATATCAATTTGCACATATGCCAAAAAAAAAACCAAAAAACCAACATAAGGAACAGTCGGAGATACAGTGAAAGATATTGTCGCAGCTAAAAAATGTGAAATTTCTTCAAATATGCCATGGCATTGAAATTAATTTGATATGATAACAAAGCCATGTCTTGTCTTGTCGCAAATGCAAATCGTGGAATCTTCTTCGGAGCAAGTTCCATTCTGCCAGACGCCCATTAATCAACTTGCTTCAAATCTTTTTTTTTTCTGTTTTAGTTTTCTTCCGTTTCATTCAACACTCTCTGGGTTTTTTCTCGCCATAAGTACATATTATATATTTTCGATTCATGTGCTCACACTTTGACACTTAAAAATTATTTATTTATTACATAGAAATATATATTATATGTATGTTGGCATCAAAGCATAGAGATATGACAGCTTGGCCGGAAAGATAGCATAATACTAATTTAAAGCTTGCAGAATTGATGATTTTTCAAAAACTTTGACAAAGCTAGTTCTAAATTATTTTATAATGGCCATGGTTTATTTTTAAATGATTTGTTTTTTTTTTAGAATTGTCTCTTAATATTTGTGTTTAACAAATTTAAGCAAAATAAATAAATCGGTTTATCTGTACAAAACAAATCCAGTAAATCTAAAAACAATCTTTATTGCGATAAGAAGTACTATATATAAATTTAGCAAGATTATGCAGCAACGCGTCCAACTCATTTTGCTACGTCATTTTTATGCTACGTCAAACGGTTCGACGAAATTAAATCAGAACGTAGAAGAATAAAATAACAAGTTACAACGATACAGTTTAGTGTGCATGGGAGTGTGAGATACTTGCTAACCATTTTCAATAAAAGCGAACAATAGTAAAGAATATACCAAAGTTCATATTTTGTATATCGATACACAAATATATTAAAAATATACTAAATTGCCAAGCAAAGTAACTGCAGCAGCCGTTTTTATATGATTATTTCTTAAATAATGAATAATAATAATTTTTATCTGATTGCAGCCTAATTTTGAAGAATCATAAAACCGGACGGCAGACCAGACCAAGAAAATATATTCTTTGTAGGGTCGGAGACGACCCTTTTGGCTAGTGGCTTGAACCTCTACTACCCTTTAACCCTAAGGGCCCCAAATACAAAATTAATTTGCGATTGTTTTTGAACGAAATCAAAACCAGATATTCTTTATTGCTCTACATTTTGTTTGCTAAAAGATATATATATTAACTTTTGAATTCGTCATAACTGATGATGTCAACGAATTAAAATGAATTTCTTATTATCACCTATCTTGATTTCTGTTGCGACAAATGATTGCTTTATTAAACGCAGACTTGTCTTTATACATTAACTAAAAAGTACGTTAGACATTGCATATTTATATGTTATTCTACACTTTGATTCACTAACAAGTCTGATCATTGTACTAAAAATCGAAATCAATCCAAAAATCATTATCTATTCAATATTTGTGGGTATCTTGAACACAATGCGCTCCTCGAGATGGGGAAAAACAATCGGTGCCCGCTGCAAATATTGTTGCAGAGCCTCCACATCGCCCTTATGCAGGACCTCTGTGTAAGGATTTTCCTTCTCAAGCAGTTCAAATCCATCACCACCACTCAGATGAAAATCGGTTGTGATTATATTATAGAAATCCGTTTCATTAAGAGCACTATACGATGGAATTCGACACTGAGCGCACAACACAGAAGCGGAGACGACACGTTGTCCCAACTCACGTTGGAAGTCGTACTCCACATGAATCCCCGATAACTGCAGAAAGCCGCCACTTGCATCTGTGCTCCACAGACTCGCAGCACGCTCCAAGGCATTGCGCAATGTTTGACCCGAGATGCGAGTCAAAATCAAACGATTCGTGAAGGGAAGCACATCCATGATGTCCCGCAAAGTTATCGATCCCTCTGCATTCTTATCGATCGGAGCACGAATGCCTAGGAATTACAAAATATATACAAATTTAGAATATAATACAATTATTATAAATATACAGCTAACCTCCTCCACCCATCAGGGCCACCGCAGCATCTGTCCAATAATCACCGCCCTTATTCTCCAATATTCGAGCGTAGACCATGGAATCGGTGATTAAATTACCCAAATTGCACTCTCGCTGGCGGCACACTTTGCCTCCCTCCAGATCGACCTTTGTATGGCCTATGATTCTCTCTCCAATTGCCGCAATAGCGGGTCGGTAAGCATCAAGTAAATCCAACACATCCTGCTCCTGGGCAATCGAGGCATTCAGCAATATTGGAGAGCCATCAAAAGAGACCAGATTTCCATCGGCATCGAACTGTAAGAGCATTAGTTGACTTTATATAAAATTTATATTTATCTTCAGAGAGTTGGTCTACAACTGAGGTTCTAAATTGATAAATATGTATAAGATGCAATAAAAAAGATTCTATAGTATTATAAGTTAAACTACTATTTCCTATATCCTACTGATTATATAAAAAATAGTAGTTATATTTACTACTCCTCCTTGCAAAAGGAGGAACATATGTAGCTTGCATCTCTGAGTATAACTGTTGAAACCTGAAACTCGATCACTAAAACTATCCTTCAAATTTCTCTTACTTTCGCTTTAAAACAAACACTTCACTTTATGTTGGTATGCTGAAGAAACCCCTAATTCTTGTTTATGAGCTAAGATCCCAGTTGCTGATTTTCATTCTTGACATATTCAGTTCTTTAGCTCACCTGCACTTTAAATTTTCCCAAGTACTTGGTGTAAGCATAAGCCTGCACCACAGGCACCTTCTTGCCACTTGGCTGCGTCACCGTTGTGGGATAAGGACCACGAACAGCTTCAGGATTGGTGTCTGCTATATCGGCAACGGGTTGACTCGAGTCGAGGAATGTGTGCGAATGTCCACCGATGACAATATCCACCTCTGGACAATCTCTGGCAATTTCTAGATCCTTCTGGTAGCCCGAATGTCCCAAAGCAATGATTATATTGATTCCCTGATCCTTCAGCTTTGTCGCCTCGGCACTGAAATACGAGTAAATCAAACACTTGAAGTCTCAGCAACAATCTTGTATGAACTCACTTGATGCTCTCCACTTCATCCTTGAACTCCACATTGATGTGGGCATCATCCTTTGTCTGATTTGTGAGGTAACCGATGATGCCAACTTTGACGCCATTCACATCGAGCACAGTTGAATTGCTCAATTTGTTGGTGGCCAGTAATTCGGGTTCGTTGGTCATGTCCATGTTGGAGACCAGCACAGGAAACGACAAAGCATTGAGAAATGGAACAACACTTTGAATAGTCTCATCGAATTCATGGTTGCCAAGGGACTAAAACAACGACAACAACAATAAATCTAACATCTATATTATAAATAGCACAAAAGGGACTTGCCATGGCATCTGGCTGCAGCTTGTTGAGAAAGGCGCTGGTGATATTCTCCCTAAAGAGCGTAAACCAAGCGGTGCCGCTGTAAGTGTCCCCCGCATTTAAGTAGAGCACAGGAGTTCCTCCATTCTTTGCCTCCTCGCGATGTCGCCGCACTCTGTAATGTAAATTATTGTATTTTATATAGATTAACATGTATTATTTCCAAATCCTTTTTGTAACTTACTCGTGAGCAACACGCGCTATACCTCCAAAGCATTTGTTTTTACTCGTGTCTTGCCTTGAACAGACTCCTCCATTCTTGCTTGTCTGCTCAAACCTGGCATGCATATCATTATTGTGTAGTATGATAAACTCACTGAGAGCAGCATCTGTGGGTACTCTGATACTGGCACTCCATGAATGTCCAAACATCAGCAGAAACACATAAACCCTTAGCTGTAACATAATTCGCTCTGAAAGAAATGTCAATGTCAGATTTAAAGAGTTAGTTCTCTAGGTCAATAAAATCAATTCCAAAGCATTTTACTAATTTACGACTATATGTAAAGTAGATTGAAGCAATCAGTAAACATCTCGCTGTGCTTTAGGCATTTCACTTAACGGCATTACTTTACGGCATGCATTCCTCGCTTAACGATCGGACTATCCTAAATTTTGGTTAGCTGCATATATTCCTCGCTTATCGACCACATTCGATTAGTTTTTGGTTCTTTTTTGAGAACCAAAAGAAAATCTATAAAATTAATATTGTTTGACTTAACATCTTTTAGCAAAGCGATAAATTTTTCGCTCCTATTTAACGCCTTTAAGCAACACGAAGTATAAATGAATTTTATTGCACATTAGAAATCTCTTTGAAAACTAACATGGAATTCCTATTTGAAAAACAATAACAAATATTGTGAGTCATTCTAGTGCTATCAATTCTATTCCTGGTTTGATTTTCTAATGCTTTACTTACATTCCAAGTCGGACTTGCACTTATAAGACGAGCTGTGCACAAACTGAATTCAGAGCAGCTGAAAGCATCACTTAATATTATTAATTTATGCATATACTATAAAAAAAAATACACATTTAAATGCTCTCATTGAGCAAACAACAGGTAGATGCCCATCTTGGCATAGAAAAAATAATCTGATAGCACTACTAGTTGCTCTATATGTGGTACTAGGTGCGCTTCTCAGATTTGCTCTTATAATTATAATCAGCATCAAGTTCAATGTCAAGCTCTACTAATGCTGAATAAATAATATATTTTCCTAACACATTGCATTTTAATTTCTCGTCAATTAAATTAGTTAAACTAATTATGGATTTGTTCTGGTTTTGTCAGTCATAGCTTGATTTGTTGTAAGAAAAAAGTATGTTAATTTCAATAAACTTTATTTAAGAAACAGTTATCTAAATGTTTAAATCTAAGTAAGGAAATCGCAGCGAGTAAAATAGCTACTAAAATTTAATTTAGTTTGTTAGTTCCCACATATGTGCATCAAGACTATTAGAAGTGTTAATTTGAATTTTAAATTGTATTTCCTTTTTCTAAATTATGAATTTAAAACGTAAAGTAACATTTTTAAATAAAATTTCTTGTAAGCATTTAGGTAAACGTTTCTTTTCCTGTTATCGTTCTATCTATAATCATTCAGACTAATAATCAATAACAATTTATTATTGGTAATTGCTTGAATATCTTTGAAATTTATTTATTATGCCGAAATACCGGAGAATGCCTGCTCTTTACTTAAAAAAATCATAAAAATTCCATCAATTAGCCAAATACGCGTACTCAAATAAAAATCCCATTTAATTTGAAAAAATATAGAATATTAAGAAACAAATAAAATCAAGAAAAGTATTGCAGTCACTAAAACAAGTAATAAGAAATAACTAGAAATAAAGCATTTTTTAAACTATTTATTTATTTATTTAAAAAGGTTAGTTATAATTAAAGTGAATACTAACACTATTGGGAATTCTCTAAAAATTATCTTTTAAGAAATGAAATGCAGTGCTGAATTGTTTTCAGTGTGCATATAGGTGTGTGCACTTATCAATGCAGTGGCAGGTCAAAGCGAAACTATCGAGGGGCAACGCCACACAGATATCGAAGAGAAGCGTGCCAGCTGCAAATGCACGATTCGGGCATAAACGGCGCACCGAATGCGCTGCGCTGTAATTTGTTTGTGGCGCCCCAGGAAGCAGGGTATGCTGTTGTGAGGCAAGTCGAAGCAAGTTGTTGCCACAGCCACGAGACAACGAAAGCGGAAAGGGACATGAGGTGAGGCAAGGACGTAGATAGCAAGCCGCTGCTGCTGCAGTTAGAGAGCAGCAGCAGCATCGGCAGCAGATTGTCAGGGGTTGCTTTCGATTGCAGCACAATATCCTGCCTGCTGTCTGCTGCCTTCTGCCTGTATCCTGTTGCCTTCCCGCTTCAGCTGCCGTGGCAGCGAGCGAACGAGCGAGCGGCCAACGAAATTCAAACAGCTGCAACAATTTTTTCGGTCGCCTTTAATTTCCAGCTCTGGCACGGCACATCCCCTAATGCCCGCCTGTCTCTTTTTCCTGTTCCTTTTTTTTTGTGTTTGTTTGGGGTTGCTTTCAGGATCGCGCTGCCAGCCTGCAACAGTTCTGCACTGAGCTGGGGTGCATGCAACGTTTCAGTTTGTTGTGATCGCCAGGTGAACGAAGGTTGTGCCGCGGACCAAAAAACCATTTCGTAAAAGGATATTCAAAGCAGCAGTCGAAGCAATCGCATCATGTCCGGAAAACTGATAATGAAACGCAAGCGTGCAGATCAGCGTAGAGCTCAGCAGGCGGATGAGCAGCAACAGCAACAGCAACCCAATCAAGGCAATGAGCCAGTCCCCGAGAAGCGTCATCGTCTGGAAGTGCGGCCAGGATCGGAGACTCCCCCTGCAGAGCTGGAGCAATCACCAGCGATGGCAGCCAACAATTCCAATAGCATTTTACTCGAGGCACTGCAAAAGATTATGGAACTGCAGGCAGAGCTGGATTCGTTTGAGCACGATTTGGATGAGCGTGAGGAGGTTAATGCCCATCTCGATGCCGACGAGGAAGAGCATCTGGATGCCGAGGTAGCTGCCAACTTTGCGCCGCCCGCGAGTCGTCGCACTGAGGCCGAAGCTTTGGGATTTGCGATGTGCGCACGCGAAACGTTGCTCTTCCTGCAGAGCGAAGGCGTCTCCACGGAGTCAGTGCTGTATAAGACACTGCTGGGCAAGCTGGTGGGTCAAAGTGATGGTCTGCTGCACGCTTAAGTGCGACACCCTGTATTAATACCCCCAGTGGAGCAATCTAGTCAATTTACTGCAATCTCATTGCGAGTAAAACCAAAAAGTTGCAGCTGCTTGCATCTGCAAGCAACTGAAACACATAGTTGTAAGTTGTTTACTCTAGTCAGTTATTGTGAAGCAATATAAAATAATATACGTATTAAATAAAGAATATTTACAAAAAAATGGTGTTTACATTCACTAATATTAGGCAGCTAATACATATTTTAGTTGATGTTCACTTCTCCTTGGTGCGTGTCTTAGCTAAGTATGCTATAGCAGGCAGCATTTGACACACTTCGAGAGAACAACAAAGGGTACAAACAGGGTTGTTATTTATTGCCCTTGGAAATGAACGGCTTTCATAAATAAATAAAATATTTTAGAAGCATTTCAACCCTCTCCCTCTCTCTCTGACTAGATAAATAAGTTGATATCAATTGAAACCCTCGCAACAGATTTGTAAATAGATTAAAAGGGGGAAGGGTTTAAAAGATGGCATTTGTATCAGGGTTGAATATTCGACAGAGGGAAATTAAAAACATTTTTTTGTTTTTATCAAATTTAAGCAGGATTTTTTTTTCAAATTCCATATTACCCTTTAAATTCCAAACTAAAACACATTTTCGAATGAGTTTGATTTTAGCATACATTTTAAATATATTTATTATGTAATTGTACATGTAATAATTAATGAGAATATCTCAATATTTAATTCTTTCGCTTTTGTCTTTATATTTGCTTTTATTGTTTTTAGGGCGGGAAATTTATAGTTATTAAATATTATTTTTGTATTGTAAATGTGTTTGTTTAAACATTATTTGCCATCCATTTAATAAGTATTATTTATTTGAATTTATATTGAAATTTCAATTCTGAATTTGGGCTTTCGGGAATTTGCCCTTTAAGTAAGTTTGTCTTTTAATTCTGTTTACGTTTATTTAATCTTTGTATAATAATAATAATAACAATAATTAGTTGAATTAAATGAATGCATCGTCGTTTTTTTGTTTTGTTTCTTTTGCTTTCATTATTGATATTGTTTTATAAACTAGATTTTAATTGTTTTCAACAATTTAACGTTCACATGATTATAAGTAAGTAATTCTTACGCTTTGCTTTAGTCGCAACAATTTGCATTTTGGACATGATATTTTTATTTATCTGTTTGTAATTAAGTTTTTTGCACTTTACTAACAATCGATTAAGGTTGTAATATGTAGATCTATTCATATTGAACTGCTCAGTTGATAGTTGATGCGAAATTAAGATTCAAAAATAGAAGGGAATTCAATTCTTTGACTTTTTGTAAGCATAAAATAAATTTAGAAATTCTAGACTCATCTGAGTTCACATAATATTGGAATTGGAAGATTAGTTAGAGTAAGTTCATTTGGCACAAACGTAAGTAATTCAAATTCTTTAGAAATATCAAGTTTGGCATAATTTTCGCTTATTAGGAAACGTTCAGTAAAATAAAAGTAAATTCGGTTGAAATTTAAAGTAAGTTTCGTTTTGAGCTTTTCGACTCTGCGCGTCTTATTATTTAAATTCAATGAGTATTTTGTTGTTTTTATCCATATCGTAGTATTATAGTTTCTTCATATTGTTTCAATAAAGTAATCATTTGCAGCTTTATCCACATAATCATGGGCTTCAATTCACAATTTCTGAATAATATAAATATATATATATGTATGTATATATATTCGGTTATGAGTATTTAATTCGTATATTTATAAATATCTTTTCATTTCTATGCCAATGTCAATCATTCATTATTCATTTGTTATGTAAATATTATGTTCTGTATGTGTGTATATAATATATTTATGTATATATTTAGTTATATGTATATTAAATTTATGTTAAGTGTGCCCAATTATATAGTTTGTTTAAGTAGCAAAATCTTATAGATTTCCTTTTTTTTTCAACTGCGCGTTAGTTATACATACACACACACACCTAAAGTAAGTACACCAAGTGCACTCAACACACTCAATCGCCAGTATACAAGGATTTAAGTTACGAATACGAAGAGAAGAGATTAAGCAATTATTAAATTTGAATAATGAATTGTGGAAAATGTTTTCAATTCAATATGCTGGAGATCGAGCTGTGTTTCATCATTACTGTTTTACGTTTAATAATATGTCTCATGTCGTTATTTATTATTTATGCCGAGCCAGCTTTCAGCTGCGCCCATCTAATTATTTAACGTTTATATCATTATTTAATTTAATTTGTCAATTTAATCCCGCACGCTTGCAGACGAGTGCGAGTTGTATCTTAAAGATGTTTTTGCTCTTTGTGTAAATATAGATTAAAAAAGCGGACACAAATTGTCCAAACGTCTCTCAGCGTCCAGCGACCAACACAAAGTAAAATTTTTCAACTTGTAGCTGCACTATCATCATCCAACGATTTCCTTGCACTCAAAAATATGTGTATATATATATATATATGTATATAATGTATATGTTTGTTTTTAGTATATATATCTAAGTATGTATATCTTAAGGTTGTCGTTTGTAAATATTCATCATCTTCCCTCTTAGTGTACAAAGTATTTGTGATGTATTTGTATTGTTGTCTCTTGATTTCTTGTTGTTATATGTTAATATTGTTTATTGTATCTGTTGTGGTTGTAGTTGGGTTGAATTTGTGAAATTTGTGGTTTAGAAAAACTGCACTGGCAACAACGGAATCTCACAAATTGTATGAAGCGAAGGAATAGAGGGGCTGTAAAAGAATTCAATTTGTATTTTGAGTAATCATGTCTTGTCAAGTGTTGTGCGTATATATATATGTTTTTGGCTTAGCAGTCAACGGCTTTTGAAATGCGAATAAATAGTTTCCCGTGATGTTGTATAATGTTGAGGCTATATATGCATTGGATATGTATAAGAGGAGTATGATGAAGTCGAAGCAACAAGCTGGTTCATCAATCAGGAAATTCATCTATATATTTACACTTCTAGAAGCCGTGACTTAATTTGTTGGGTGTTTGTGCAAGGAACGATGAACTGGACAGGGGATTGTTGTAAACATCCAATTGAATATACATATGTGCTCAATACCTTACTAATAGCATACTGGGCACTGTAGCAGTTCTTGTGTTGTTCTGGTTGCTTTGGTTGTTCTGGTTGTTGTTGCTGTTCTTGTTTTTACAGCCTGAGATGTGAGTGTTGTTGTTGTTACCGCTGCTGTTTGCAACTACGGCATTCTTATGGCCATTCGTTGCATCCTTTTGGTTCAGTGTGTACGGCGATATCGAAAAGTTCGTCATGCTCACATCATTGGCAATGTGATTGTTGTTGTTGTTGTTGTTGTTGTTGTTGTTGTTTTTGTTGCTGTTGTGCGGTGGGTAATTTTGTTGTTGTTGTGGGTGTTGTTGTTGTTGGACCAACGATTGTTGTGAGTGGTGTAGTTGTTGTAGTTGTTGTTGTTGTGTAGCTTGTTGATGTTGCTGCGACAAAAGATACTCGTAATTAATCTCAGAGCCATTCAATTCAAATTCTATCTCATCCTGCAAATATTCTGTGTTGGTTACCTTTGAGCAGCCGCTGCCATTGCCAAAATTGTTGTGCTTGTGAGTGCTGCATTCATTTGTCACAGATCTAGGCATTAAATAGCTGTTGCTGTTGCTGTTGCTGCTGCTGCTGTTGCTACTATTGTGGCTGTTGCTGTTGCGGTTGATGGTCAGATTGTGGGTTTTTGGTATAGGATTTGTTGCACTAGTTGCGCCTCCCCCCCTCGCACCACCTCCATTGCAGGCGTTATTTCACCTGTTAACATGGCTGCGATTGTGATTTGAATTAAGGCCTGCTGCGTTATTTGCATTCGATTGCGCCGCTCCGCCTCCTCCTCCACCGCCGCCGCCACCTGCAGAAAAAGCCACAAACAAACTCGCAACAGTAAAAAGCATTTCCTTTTGTTTCATTGCCCGCCAACTCGCCAACCTGTATATCCTGGTGAATGCTGATAGTAGTCCCGTCGCGAGTAATCCGTTTCGTAATCCGCTGTTTCATAGTGCCCGCCTCGCACTCCCCCGCCGCCTACGCCAGTTACGTTGCCAACTCCGCCGAGTATACTCGTGGGCGGACCATGACCATGTCCGTGTACGCCGTGGGATGCATAGCTGTAGGCATCGTAGGACTGATGCGGATCGTAGGCAATGCCATCCTCATAGCCGCGACTGCAAGCGGAGCTTTAATTAATAGACAGTAAATAAACTATGAAGGATTTAACTCACCCATAGGTCTCATCCATTGCTGTTCTAGCCTTCTCCAGTATGGACATGACCTTTTGCTTGGGGGCCAACACATTTTTGCTAAACGACGACTGCTGCGAGCCTCTGCGAATGTTCAACAAGTCAATTACAATCTTTGTACAATACATATAGCAATAGGTCAAAAGTATTTACAAACAATGAAAAATCTATTTCCCTCTAAGCTTATTCGCATAATTGAAACAATTGCTTTCAATGAAATTAATAATAACGAACTTATTGATTGAACTGGTTAACAATAATTAAGTAATATTTACAATAATTGAATCCAATTAAATTCTATTAAACACATTCATGCAATGCAACAGATTTAAATTATATCCAAACCTAATAGGATATAATTTAAATCTGTTAGTCTAAGAGAAGCTATATATTTGTGTTCAACCTTACCTGTAACCATGATGAGCCATATTTTTGGCAACTCCAGCGCCAGCAGCGCCTGAATTTGTTGATCCTCCCATGGAATTTCCAATAGCATTTGAGCTCTGCATGTGCGACACTTTCTTATACGAATTCTTAGAGTTGCTGTCGCTATCGTTGAGGCTGGTGCTATCCATGAGCTCGCGCAGCTGCTCCTGGCGTATGATATCGTTGCTATCCGGTATGAGATACTTGCGCAGCTCGGCCATGGCATAAGCGATGCGAGCGTAAGCCTCGGCAGGCGGCGCAATTGTGGAGATCTCCACGTGCAGGTCGCTGTTGAGATGCGCATATTTCGGATCCTTGGAGCTGCGCAGTTCCTCCTCTTTGGCACGATCGCGCATAGAGTTGCGGCCCAGCACCGTCATCTTGCACAGCGTCTCCTCCTGCAGACGGCGCAGTGAGTTGCCCTTGGGTCCGAGCAGCTTGCCCACAAAGTTGAACTGCAATTAAAGAGTACATTAATGATTGCTTGACTGTAAACCTCAATAATCCTATTTTCATGTAATTAAACTGAACCAGGCAGAAATTAAATCGAATTTATTATTAAAAACTATGGTGAAACTAAATGAATGCAAATTTCTTTTGAAAGTCGATAAATGGCAACGTAATTGTAATTCATTGATGTGCCTATGCTAGAAAATTTGTTTTTATTACAATTCAATTAACTTATTTATATTGTTTGTATTCAAAATTACTAAATCGCTGCCTATTCAAAGCTGTGAGAGTATTTCAAAACGAAATTTTTCAATCAGGTTCTAATAACCGTTTAGGGAACCGTATCTTAGTTTAGTTTTGAACCAATCCCAGTCTAATATTTGGTAGCCCTGGCTACGATTGCATACTCACCTTAGGATGCTCGCGGATGGGCACCAGGACACGCTGTGAAATGCGCAGTGGTTTCTCGCGATAGATGTCGGCATACTTCTGCTCCCGCGACGGAATGCGTCCCGTGGTCTGCACCTTTTCAATCTCTGCAAGTTATTAAAGCATATTGTATAGTGATTATTTAGTAATTAATGGTATACGACATGATTGCTTACCACCCTCCATGAGCTTCTCGGCTATGGGAAATTTACGGTCCATGCGATTCTTCTCGGCCATGCAGTCGCGTATGTATTCGTTGGCCTTCTCATTTAGCTGCACACTTGCGCCACCTTCTGGGACGCCATGAAGATCATGGGCGCCAGCATCACCGTTATGCGGCCCCCCTCCGCCCCCGTTTCCAGCACTTTTGCGTGCTTTACCTCCACCTCCGCCGTACTCGTTGCTGTCCTCCTCGTTGTACGCGGAGTAATCACCGTTGCCGTCGTATTTTTCAGTCATGCTCGCTGCTCACAAACAAAACAGTGTTTAATTTGGCTAATGGGTAGTTGCTATTCAGTGATCCACACAGCAGCTGCAAATATCCAATTGGAAAATATGTATGTATGTACTCTCTATTTTCGCAGTACTAATGGCGCGTCATCTCATTCCTCAGTTTAATCACTTTTTGTGAACGCATTCAAATTCAAATTCAATTGCAGCAACCTCCCACTTACTTCTCCCTATCTCCCTCCCTTTATACCAGCAACAACCCACGCGTCATTTACTCACTCTCACACAATCACACACACACAGCTCACGCACACAAACCTTTACACACACACACACAAACTCTAGTTTACACAGAAAGCAAAAACAACCACCGTGCGAATTTCAAAGTCAATTTGGCTGCCCAAAGCTACGACAACAATAATACCGGTAAAAGAAATAAAAAAAAAAATACAAACTTTATAGCGTTTTCATTTGTTGGACATTCGCAAACAATTTCTTTCGCTTTTGCACAGTTTATTGGTCTGATTTCACCCGCGGGTTGCAGCAACTCTTCTATCAGTCCGTCGTCGTCGCTGTGTTTGTCGTCTGTCCTGCTGCACTTTCACTTTTCAATGGGACGCATTTTGTTTCCACCTACATACGTTTTATTGCATTTTCCTTTTGGTCTTTTGCAAAATTGCTGCAGTTTTGCTTGCTGCCGTTTCGAATCCTTTAATTTGTACTATTTCACGAAAATTATTTCACTTTATTTTTTCTTATATACGCGTAGTTTTATTTTTTCTATTTTACGTTTTCTTCTGCACGGTATATGTTTTTTTATGCAATGGCTGGCAATTTAGTTTTGGTTGTTAGCCAGGGTTGCAAATTCGCGAAAAACAAATGGATTGCATAGAGCTGCAATTGAATTGCGAATTCGAAAAACAGCTGACTGCCGCAAAGGTTGTGGTTCAAGTCTAGGCTAAGGGCTAGAAACTTAACGAAATGCACTAAACTCTCAAGAATATGGGCAAGACATGATTACAATAATTTTATTGAAGAGAAAATTAAACAACTTGTAAGCAATAAAAATACAAAAGTTTATTCATTGAGTTGCTGCTGAACTTTTTAAACATTGCGCCACTTTTAATAAAATGTAACCAATGCAGGGAAATCTTTACTCGGCTATAGCAGTATACTGTAATCTTATAATGGCCGCAGGTCACACTGCTCATTGCTTTGTATTCGTATCGATAAATCAAATCGATAAATGTTTCAGTGCCTCTATTGTGTTCGCGAAAAAAACAGCTTAAGTTTTTTGTGAAATTCACAAAATAATTGAATTTAATGTACCGCTTCCAAGATATGACTCATTAGTAAACTTGACCAAGATGTCGAAAATCGCCAACAGCAGCAATGGCAACGCCAACTCCTGTGTCGAGACGCCTACGGCACCTGAATGGTTGTCCAAATTGGAAAGCAGACGCGAATTATTGAAACGCTCAAAGCTTGGACACGAATCGGGAGCGGGGGCGCCGTGTGGTGAGTGTCAGGACAAGTGTCCAGGTCTCGATCTCCATTTTTGGCGCAAGGTGTGCCGGAATTGTATGTGCCGCAAGGATCAGCATTTGTGTACAGATGATGACGCCACCGGCTGGGCGCAATTCGAAATCTTGGGCCAGATACGTGCAAAGCCAGCATGTAAGTGCGATAACAACATATCTCGCTAGCTCTCTCTCACTCTAACACACTCTGTCACAGTCATTAAAATCAAGGCCTTGGCCAGTCAACCGGTGCAAGTGGAATGGGTGCCTCCCAATGCGTCACCCGATGTCGTTTCGGATTACATGGAAACACTGGGCGCTGCCCAAATCCCTGTGGCGGGCAGCGATGCCGCTCACAAGCGCAAGCAACAGTTGGAGTTTCAAGTGCCACCACACGATTTGGATGCAGCGCTCTGCGATAATCTCACCGAGACTGAAGCCCAGCAGCTGCAGCAATATGTGCAAAAGCTGCGAGATCAATGCGTCGGCCAGGGCATCGTGGTGCGTGTGGGACGCCTTGCTCACGGCCATGTGGAGCATGTGGTGCCCCCGCAATCCTCGCCAGCTGCAGTTGCAATGCTGTTGCACTCACTTGGTCTGCCGCCCGTTGCGGATGCCACGCTGAACGAGCTGCTCGCCAATCCCAAGTTGGCGCAGGCACTTGCTCAGCCAACCACACAGGCATCGCAGCCCAAGCTGCTGGTTGCCTTCTCGGAGCCTTTGACTGAGTCCACGGCACAGTTTGATGCGTTGCCTGCACTGCGAGCGCAAACCAAGGAAAAGCTGCTGGGCATCAGTCGTCCTGCGTTACAAAGTCTGGTGACACATGGCGTCGTCTACGACAAGCTGCTGGGCATGCTTAAGGTGAGTATGAAGATACTTTCAACGCATTTCTGACCTTTTTTGTAATTTGCAGGAGCGCAATCTGAACATTTCACGTGATCCTCGCTTGGGTCCCATGGCGGAATTTCGCAAGGAGTACGCAAGCAATCCGCAGTTCAAAGCCGAGATCAATACGGTTTGCCCACCGCCCGCTTTGGCCACCACGCCGCTTAAGTCATCGCTAGCGACACCGTTTCACTCGCCACTGCCGCTCAAGAATCCGGTACAGGCACGCTTCAGCGCCCAGATGCGACAGGATACGCCCATGCGACGCGTGAAGTTTGGCGGCGTCTCCACCATACTCTACGATTGCGGACTGCCCGCGCATATTGACTACGAGCGTGATCCGATCTTTGCGCAGATTGTGCAGGCAGAGCCGCTGAAGCAAGCGCTGCAGGATGTGCGCGCTGGACGTCCAGTCAACTCGGTGGTTATTGCCCCCCAGCCCCTGGCCACGGGCAACTTGCTACAGCTGCAGGGTTTGGCTCCAGCGACGAAAGCACAACTTCAGCAATTGGGAGTGGATAAGAATATGCTGCATTCATCGGTGGCCAATGCGCCGTACTATGATCGCCTGTTCCAGACGCTGCAGGACAAGGGCATACAACATGACCAGTGCCAGTTGTTGGAGCCACTGAAGCAGATGCACGATTGGCTGCTGAACGATGAGCAACTGCTTGATGACATTGACAAGCTGTTTGCTGACATGGCCAACGCCGGAGCAGCTGGTGGCGACATTGCCTACGGTAAAGAGGGTTTGAGTAACTCCGCCAGCAACGACTCGGGTTTCAGCTCGAAGCCATCGACGCCAGGACATGCTGGCGAGGATTTGAATGCCAGCTTGGGTAAATTCACCAGCATTCCAGGCATTGAGCACATGAACATGTATCCCAGCTGTGTCGGCATGCCCGAACAGTTCCAGCAGCTGCAGCTGGGCGAGAATTCGCCCTTGTCAAGAGGTAAGGCAATGTTGTACTCAGTATTTCCCCTTTTTAACGAACCATATTTGCATTACAGATTCAGCTGTGGCTGCACCTCCGCCCAGTATCAATTGTCGCGACTGCTCGCAGCCCATAAATCTGGGTGAGGTAGCTGTGAAAGCTGAGCGTGCAGGCAAAGAGATTGCCTGGCATCCGGGCTGCTTCAAGTGCCACACTTGCCGCGAACTGCTCGCTGATCTCGTCTACTTCTTCCATCATGGCCAAGTCTACTGTGGTCGCGATCTGGCCATCAAGCTGAAGATACCGCGCTGCAAGGCCTGCGATGAGCTCATCTTTACCAAGGAGTACACCGCAGCCGAGGGTGCCACCTATCACATCAAGCACTTCTGCTGCCTGCAGTGCGATGAGCCATTGGCTGGCCAGCAGTACATTCCCGACGAGAAGTCCAACATGCCGTTGTGCCTGCAGTGCTACGACAAGTTCTATGCCGGCACCTGCAAGCGGTGTCAGTTGCCCATTGGACCGGCAGATCAAGGTGTCGCCTGGGGCGACATTCACTGGCATGGCCAGTGTTTCGTTTGTGCTGGCGTCGGTTGTGCCAAATCTTTGATTGGCGGTCGCTTCTGTGTCAAGCAGGATATGCCCTTTTGCAGTCCTGCCTGTGTGCACAGCGTAATTCCTGCCGCCTAAGTTTAACAAAAGGAAAACAGTAACAGTATTCACAGCTATAACGCACAAAACTAACCATAATCTTCACTATGCTATCCTAGTTATGTAGAGCATTCACTAGCCGATGCAACGATGTGCACAATTCAGAGGTTGACTTTTTAATGGAACGCGTACTCTTCAAGTGCCTAGTAGTATTATACATTATACAATCCATACACGATTTTTAGCCGTGCCAATAGATCCGTCTAAGGAATATCTAAATATACACACATACAAAATATATTTACATACGCAGCATATATTATTAAATATATGTACATATATTATATACACGAATTTTTAAATGACATTTTGTAGCGCACGTTATTGCAATAAATATTTGAAACGCTATTTGAATATCTGTAATTTCCCTGCTATATCGCCAAGTAATTTCCCCTCTTTGACGACAGTTTTGCCAAGCAGCATTATTATTTCCTAGTACTCCTAAATTTCCAATTGAAATATAAATTTTTTTGTTAATTTCTGCGTATTTTTAATTAATACGTTTCTTGGAATACACATACACATACTTTTGCAGTATTGGTACTAAAAAGTATTTGCAATTATTTCCCTTATGGAAATTATTGTGGTAATTTCCCAGTTTTTGTAAATATACCTCCATGTTTTTCCTTGAGCAATTAAAAATGCTTTAGAGAATTTATATTATTTTTTACGTATTTGCTGGTAGTTTTTATTGGTAATTGCATTTCATTATTTATTTATTAATAATAATAATTCCTTCTTGTATATGTATTAGGTGTATGTATAAAGATTGTTGATTTCATTTTTATTATTCTTTATTCTTGTTTTGTTTTGACATTTCTGAGTTCATTGCAAAAAGCGAAACAAAAGGAAAATCACATCATTTACTGAATTACACAAATTGAGTTTGCTTCCAAGGATACCGTTACTTTCGCATAGTTTTTTCATTCTAGTTTATTTATTTTTAATTCTTATTGAGTTCTGTTTTGTTTTGTTTATAAATTAGTCGCCTGCAAATTTGTTTGTTCAGTTCGTCGTATTCTAAGTTTGTAGGTATGTATGTATGTATGTAACTATGTATATGTATGTCTATGTATAGGCAAACACCACACACAATCAATCCAAATTTTATTAACCGATTCAAATCGGTTAGTCATCACTAGGAAACTTGTTCGAGTGCTCGAGTCGGATTGCTTTCATTATATTTCATCATAGTGGTTATTAAAATGGCAGGGAGCAGGATCACCTATTGGAACCGCAATCGGAATCGGAACTGGTTCCGTTGATCGACGGTTGAAAACTAATGAATTAGTAGTTAATGTATTCAGCATGATTTCTATGTTCACAAGTTCTTGGTTGTGTTTGTTTGTGTTCGTTTTTATTTCTCTTCGGAGTTACCAATTAGTTGATTTGTTTTTTTGTTATTTTTGTTTTGTTGTTATCTTAAAATTAACACTAATTTTTTGCTCTCGCTTTCTCTGTTGATCGCGATCTCTCGGCTCTGTGTCTATCGCTGCATCTTCGCCTCATTCTATATATTGATCACCTCCTTTCTTCATTTTGCTTGTTTCGTTCAATTGTTTAATATGTATGTATTAATTACATTGATAATTAGTTTAAATATATAATTTCTGTTCGTAAACAAATTTTACATGATAGGATTTTAGTTTCTTGTGTTTGTATTGTTTTTTCTCTCTTGTTTGTATTGTTTTTGTTTTGTTTCATGTATGCATTTTGCTACAACAAAAAACTATGCCTTAAAATAATACTTTAGTTACAATGTTTTTCTTTTTTTTTATATATATATATCTATTTTTCTCGCTTTGCATTAATTTTGTTCGCACTTTTCTCGCGCTCTCTTTCTATTCTTTTCTTTCGATTTTGCATAACTAAAAACAATCAACAAAATGAGTTAAGTTTCAAATAATATAATTGTTGTAACTAATTTTCTGGTGTTTGGGTGGGGGGAGGAAGGTGAGGGATAAAAATAGGAATTTGGGAATTGGGGATGTTATTTTAAAACGACAACTAAAAGTAAAGCTTATACATATAAGTGAAAATGGGGTTGCTAAGTGGGGGAAGGAGGGTATTTCTATGTATAGGTAACACTAATTACAAAAGCTGAATGGGCAGCACTGGCGTCCATCGTTTGCCAGCGTTGCCACACGTTGCGGCGGCGGCGTTCAGGGAATTGCGCATCATTTATGTTTTCCAGTTAGTACATAAACTAAACACGAGTCTGTCTCTCGAATACAGCAGCAGCTACAGAAATATAGATTCACTTTCAGATTGTGTTCGCACACACGCACATGCACATCTTAAGGCTATACACAAAAAAATGTCAAGTTAAATGTAGGATACTAAAAAAAAAAAACGATTCCCGATTCACCTCCATCCACTCCGATTCTGATCTGATGCTCATCCTAGGGCTAGATAGTCTGGGGTGCTCAGCCTAAAACGCGATGCGTGTGTGGAGCAGCAGCTGCCGAAACTGTTGCCGTCGTCTTCCCTCCTTGCTGTTTTCCGCCTGATCGCAATCCTCAACTCCAGCTCGATGCCGTGTCGTTTGTCAACAATTCGTGTAGACGCCTTGAGTGTAATACAGCTCGGTGATTCGCTCGGGAAGTGTGCTGTACAGGTTCGTGATCAGATCGTGGGGCAGTCGCGACCACGCCTCCTTGATGCGAAATATCAAATCGTCTTTGCGCGAAAACTTGCGTCCGCCATCGAACACCTCACGAATGAGCCAACCCCAAATGTTCTCCATAATGTTCAGGTCATGGGCGATTGTTGGCCACTTCTGGGTTTTCAGTCCCTCGGCATTCAGCAGCTCCTGAGCGGTGGGCAGAGCGTGCGACATCCAATTGTGATCCTGGAGCACAAAGTCTGTGTTGCCGCCCAGTTTGCTAACGATATTGGGACGCTCACGCATGATGGCCTCAATGCAGGATTCGGGACGTTGTTTCGCTGACGACACCTCCAGATGGATGGGTCCGCCCACACAGATCATCAGGTAGATGTAGACAGAGTTGCCGCGCGGCCGTTGCGACAATTTGCGCTCGTAGTTGCGCAGATCGTGATAATAGTAGGAGAAACCATCGGGGCCATCGAGATTGAAGCGTCGCTCATCGTGGAAGACGACACGACGCCAATGCTCCTCGCTCCACACAATGTACGTGTTGGCAAAATTGAGGCGCTCGGTTTGATTGTATTGGGAGAGCAAGGGTTCCGTTTTCAGTTTCTTGGCACAATTGGCAGCCGCAGATCCCGACGACGACGACGTTGCGGACGTTGATGAGGCGGACGACGACGAGGATGATGATGACGACGACGATGATGAGGACGCCAATGCAGACACTGATGTTGCAGCCGCTACACCACCGGTTGCCACCGTGGCTGTGGCACGCAGCAATGCATTCGCTGCCGCAGCAATGTTGTTGCTATTGCTGCCAGCGGCGGCGGCGGCAGCAACGGCAGCAGCAACGGAGCGTGGCTGGTGACTGATGATGGTGGGTGAGACGCTGGAGCCATTCGATTGTTGTGTGGGCGCATGGCTGGAGGATGCAGTGCCTCCCGTGCTGGAGCTGGCTGCCGAGAAATTGGAGTTCTGATTCAGCGCATGCACTGGCAGTTGATTCTGTTGCTGCTGCTGCTGGTGATTCGATTGCAACTGCACCTTGTGTTGTTGTTGTTGGCCATGATGTGTCGCTGCTGGATGGCTGCTGTGACTGTGTGTGTGTTGTGTGTGCGCCGCGAGTGTGTGACTGTGTGAGTGTGTGTGACTGTTGTGCGTCGGCGTCGCCTGCTGCTGATAGTAGGGATGATGATGATGGTAGCTAATGTGCTGCTGATGCTGATGTATTGTCGGCTGCTTCAGCTGCAGTTGCTTCAGCTGTGTCTGCGACTGTGCCAGCAACTGTTGTTGCTGCTGCTGCTGTTGTTGCGCCACTGTGTTGCCACCGGGTTGCTGGGCCACATAGCTGTTGCCCTGATGATTCAGATAGTAGTGCAACGCCATCAACTGCTTGTTGGCAGCACTAGCACTAGCACCCACACCGGAGGCCACACCAACGCCCGCCGATGTGCTTACCGTGGGAACGGGCACAGCGGCGCCACCTGCCACCAGCTGCACACCTGCCTGACCATGACCGTGTCCACCATGGGCGGCGGCTGCTGCAATTGCTCCGGCGCTGGCAGCCAGCTGGGCGGCCGATTTGGGATCGTAGATGAACTTGTTAAAGTTCTGCAGATCGTCTGGACTCAGCACAAGCGTTTTCATTTGGAGTCTGGAGTGTTTTTGTTACTATTTTTGTTTCCTTGTTGTTAGTTGCGAGTTTCGTCAAGTTCTTTGTTTTTGTTTTAGTGTTGTGTAGTTATTATATTCGTTTTGCACTTTCGAGCTATATTGCTTTCATATGGTGTGGGATTATGCAGCGATGTGGCAACACTGGGTTTCGTAAATGCAATGCAGGGAGGTGCTGCTGACTCTGCTCACGCACACACGGCGACGTTGACGACGCACTTTCACGACTGTTGCTGCTGTTGCTGCTCGATAGACTCAGCTCGTCACTGCCGTGCTGTGATTTCCAAATGCGCTGTGCGTGTTAGGAAACAACACCGAATCCAGCAACCAGACTGACTCTCTCTCTCTGGCTCTCTTCTCACGTGTTTTTGCGTGAGCTCTCTTTGTTGATCGTTTCGCCTGCGCTCTCCGTGGGCGTAAGCTCGCTTTTGTCTGTGTATGTGTGTGGAGAGAGAGCGTGCGTTTTCGCTTGCGTGTGTGTATGTGTGTTATCAAAGGGCTCTGGCCCTTGCTGCCTGTTCCAAAACTAAGCTTAAGCTCTCTCGTTTTGCTTGCTCTCTCTTGTTGGCTTTGCGTGATTGCAAAACTATACGACGACTCTCGACTTGGAGACGATGATGATGTCGTAAAAAAGATGTCGGTTTACTTTCCCACGTACATATACGTGTGTGTGTTTCGCGTTTGCGTTAGTATTGGTGAGCCTGCGTGTATGTGCGAGCAGCGAGTGCTGCCAGAGCTCTTTTTCAATATGTTATCCTCTTTTGTTGAAGTGGTTTTTCTTGTCGGAGCTCTGCTTGCTGCTGCTGCCGTTGTTGTTGTGGTTGCTGTCGTTGCTTGGGTTGCTGTGCAAATGTTTCCTTGTTTCTTTATTCTGCGTGCCGCTGCTGCTTCGATGTTGCCTCTGGTTGTTGCTGCCGCTGCTTGTTTTTAGGTATTCAGTTGTCGTCGACGTCGATTTACCTGGAATAAAATAAAGCAGGTACGTATGTGAAAAAGAGTCTTGTTTCACACTTTGCATTGTGTTTTTCATACAGCTCACACACACACACACATACAACAGAGTTACTTTGCGGCACTTATATAAAATGCACCCAAAATGCACAATACATATGCATTCTGTATGTGTGTGTGCGTCTTGGTACTTGAGAGCTGCACATGAGTGTGATTGTGTGCGCTTAAACATGTATTCCAATAATTTCTTGGTGAAATCTTCTTTGTGCTCGAAACATTTCGGAACAGATGTTCAGCGTACTCAGATTTCAGATCCCCGCATTCCCTATGCCAAAAAGTAAATAAAACGTCTGTCGCTCTCTTGCGCTGCCAACGTTCGCCGCATCTTTGTCGGTCGGTGTCTTTTGTCGTTGTTTCTTTCAAAATGAGAGCACACACACACACACACACACACGCACGCACAGTCAGACAAAAATACGCACATACACATGCACAAGTGCAGTTGCATTTTTGGAAATTTGGGCAGTATTTTTTTTGTTGTATTGTTGGTTTTGCGAATTTCACTTTGCAGCCGTTTCATTGTGTATGAGCGATGATATGGCTGTCTCGCTTTTGCTTGCTATTGCATATCTGTATTTTTGCATTGATGAAACAAGTGGTTGGGTCAAAGTTCATCCCAGCAGAGCGAAAACAATATTTAAGCCTCACGAAAATGTGTTTGGAATATCTGAATCTTTTGCCTTAAAACAGGTAACTTGCTCGATGTTCCGGCAGGTGCTGAAACCCAAAAAGAGAAATAAAATCCTGAATATTAACGCTGCTACACACAGCTGCCACATGAAACATGTTCCGAGTGTGTGTCGTGTCTCTCTAGCGTGTGAATGCAACAACACCAGGGACGAAAACCGGTTGGCAGCCCAACAAAACTAAACTGGCACTCCAAAAAAAGCAAAATATAAAATGAAGTCTCTCCATAAGCCACAAATATAAATTCTAAAAATGGAATTTCAATTTATTCAAAATGAAAACTGATAATATTTATTATTTATATGTAGATTGTTATTGTGGCTGATGCAGCTGTTTTTTCAAAGAGTTTGCAGCCCAGCCCTGGCAACAAGAGATAACATTACATTTCTTGTGCTTGCTTCATAAATAACTGTAAATCAACTGGAACTTCAATGACTTGCAGCCCTGGTACAAATATGTGTGTTTTAAAATAAAAACTTTTGTTGCGTGTTTACAGCATGTTGTGTTCGAAGCCAAAAATAATTTGTGCTATTTGAACGTTGCTATTTTATTGTTGTTATTTGGTTTGCTTTGGCGATAACGCCACACCGCAAAATACATACACATACCACTTTATATACATACATATGTATACACGTAGGCCAATGTTTTTGTAGTACGTGTATATGGCGAGCTTTATCATCTGACAACGCTGCGATGATAGACACGAGCCCAACACAAAAGCAAACGCAAAAAGCACGCACATGCTCCAACAATAATCTGCATATTTTTCACTCTCACCAATTAGCTAATAAATGTGATTACTTTACTTTTTGTATTTTGTATTTATTTTACTCCATTTTAAGATGTGCTGGCCAAAATGAAAGAGGGGAAAAGGAACCAAATACTGCTAGGGCTTCACACTGCCAACATTTCCCCCCAAAAAAAAAACAACATCGTCAGAGTCAGTGTGTAATCATAAAATGAAAACTAAAGTCTGCACACGACGGGGATGAAAACCAGTTTGCTTTCTGTAAACTAGAGTAAGGGAAGAAAGCTGCTGTTGATGCTGGTCGGCCACTCTCTATCTGTATGTGTGTGTGTATGTGAGTGTGAGCTTATATTTGACAGAGCGCGAATGTACATAGTAAGTATGTATGTGTGTGTCTTATTGGGGTTGTTGTGCGTTTTGTTGCTGCCACGATAGCGATGGCAGCAGCAACAGCAACATTAAAGTCGGTCGCACGTCGGTCAATTTTGATCGAACCCGAGTGCAACACGCTGCGGTAACAAAAGTAGCAGCAGCAGCAGCTGCTGCCTGCAGCAGACCCTAGAAATCAAAACAATTTAAGCAGAAATAATTCTTGCAGCAATTGTGCAACAGAGCAGAGGCTCCATCAAGGGAAAGCTTTAAAGCTCAAAACCACAAACTCAAAATTAATTAAACGATAAGCCAACTACTAACAACAAACGCAATTTCAACTGCAATGGAAGCCAAATGATTCAATTACATACAAACAGGGTTGCAACATTGTGGGATGGTGATAACGTAAATAATCAATATAGTCTAATTCCTTATCTCCAAAAGTGTATTAGATAAACTCTAATTGAAAGCCTAGATATTTAAATATATTATGAATTTATATTCTCTATTAGTAAAAATAGAATTTTATATATTTTGATTCAAAATTCCAAATTTTTAGTATTGCAAGTTTTCAATAATAATATTACTACAAAAAATCGACAATTTTTAAATACTTTTAAAATATATAGAAAAATACTGTAATTAAAAATTTTTGGGTAGTACATAAACTGCGATCACAAATAAATAAAATTTGAAAAGAATGAAGAATCTGAATTCATAATTTGGCTATCAACATTTTATAATTAAAACCAGAATTTTAGTTGAAAATCTTGTAAATAGTTTTAAAACAGCGAAACTTCACTTAAAACTTCTTTCTTTAACCCAACGAAAAAAAACTTACTTCTTTCTTTGCAAATGACAACCACTGTGCGCAGTGGTGACAAAAGATTTGCCAGCTGACGACGGTCAGAAGGTCGAAAGTTCAAGCTTCAACAGAATAGAACAAAACGAAGCAATGAGAAAAAAGGCAGGCAACAATGTAAGTAACTACGTGAATAGTTCACGCTGTGATAAAAACCGAAATGCAGTGCGCAATTCGCATAGCATGTCATACTCTACTATATGATGACTATGGGACGCCACACAATAACTGATTTGATATTTTTCCAATTTGTCGAGCATGTGCATCGCAATTAACTACACAGCTGAAACTGATGCCATTCGTCGCCCGATAAGATACTGACAAAATACCAGTTGTTAGCTGGCATTTCCCGAAATAGTCCGTTTTATTGATGAACTTTATGCCAAGTAATATTGGGTATTACATATTTTCGTTATTTAATTTTTTATTTAGAATCGAAGAAAGGAAGGTATTTGTAATACTGGCAAAATGTCAAAATGATATCATTTTATTACGTCAAAATCAGTTTAAAAGTATAGGTACTCTCATTTTAAAGAATTGGGTATACTATTGTTTATTTGAGACAGATAGTATATCTGAAATACGAAAGCTTCTTATAACATAACAACTGAATATCATAATAATGGAAAAAATCTATATTTTATGAAAAATAAACTGCATTAAAAATAAATACTTTTTACGTATAATGGTTGCCTTTGCTTATTAATTTGAGACAGATTATTATCTGTGAAACAGCCATACATTTATATTTACCAATTGATATAAGTTACTCCTATATTAAAATCGGTCGAATAGTAAATATTCGAAAAAAAGGGTATTGTTAAAAATGGCTTAAAAATGTTATAAAAAGGTATTTATTTTGTACTTATTTCAGTTTGTTGTTACTTTTCAAGTATCAAGCAACGGTCACACTGTTAGGGACATATTTTGAGGGCTGTAGTTGTGGCATTGTCCCACTGTGCAAACGTTTCATCGATTCATGCCAATTGGCAACATATTGCAGTGTTCAAGCCGTTTTCAAATCTGCTTTTAACACCGCTGACTAAGTGAAACCAAATCACACATTTGAGTCATGTTATCTCGCTACCAAATGATTCGAGGAAACAGTTTTGTTGTTGGGTTATTTACTGCTGTTTTTCCTCACAGCAAGTGTTTTAATTTACTTATTTGTTCACCACGTGATTCACAAGAAATTCTTCTGTTATTAAAGTTTCACTCGCTTCACATCATTCACAATTCACAATAATTATGAATATTGAATCACATTAGTCAGTCAATCAAGCAAATCAATCACATTTCAATCTAGCACAAAGCAGCTTTCCACAGCACATACATTTTTCTGTATTATTGCTTAGACTTTGAACAATTTGTGTTCACAGTAAGAATTTGAATTTTGTTGTTGTTGTTGTTGTCATTGTTGTTGCCGAGCAAACCTCACATTTCCATACGTGCATGGGTGTGTGTGTGTCGCCGTGGTGTGGCTGTGTACGTCGAAAAAAATACATGGAGAATACGCGTTGCGTTGCGGGTGGGGATTGAACCGTTAAGCGTTACGTTGTTTTGTATGGCGTCGCGATTTACGTTATGATGCATCACATAACCATTGCATTTTAATAGCAGCTCTACTAGATGCGCACACAAATACACATGCACAAGTATTAATATACGTATATGTATATATGCATGTAAATATCCAAAAATATAAACGAACCCAACATACGAAGAGGAGGAGGAAGGAGCTGCTGTACGTAATAAAATCCCTTGCGCTGCAATGCAGCCAGCAACCGCAGCAGTAGCATCGACGGCGCAGTTACTGCGCAGCAAGCGCACATGCTTCGCTTCTTATTTATAAATTGAGCCAGCCCTTATGTGTTCAACTCTCTGTTATGTGCCAGCCGCTGACGAGACATACGTATGTACACACACACACATACAGACATATTGTCTCTACGTAGTACGTGCGAACGTGCGTGCATGAGGTTTGCTTGTATATGTACATTTCGATGTATGTGTGTATGCGTGTGCGCTCTTGTGTGATGCCATCGTCGATATTGAAAGTACGTACGTATGTATGTACATGTCTTTATGTACGAACGAATATTTGTACATAATACACAAAGTATCGACGACGTTGCCTTTTGTACGAATGAATCGTTCAAAATTGCTTGGATTTGCGAACAACAACGGGACGACGACAACGATCCGATACGAAGTTAATTCTTTATACGTACATATGTATGGATGTATATATGTACGTCCATATGTAGACATGTATCACATGCCATAAGTATGTACATTCATCCATATGTACATATGTTTGTGTGTACATATCATTTTCATTTTTCACGGAACAAATATGGCTGCACACAAAAAAACGTTGCGTTGAAAAACGCTTACGCTGCTTTGCTGCTGCTTTAAAAGCACTTTTCACATTCACACCAATAATTTTACATACATATACGTATTTCTGGATTTTATTTTTTGCTTTTCCATTTAATCAAATATTGAAAGAACGACGGCGACCATTTAAAAGCTGACTGGCTGATTGGGGAGCGAGCGTAGAGATTCCGTTTGCGTAGCCGTTTTTTTTTTGTTGGTTTGAGTGCGTGATTACGCCATTTTCTTTACTCTGCACGCCCAATTTCACAATTACCTTTGTTAAATTTCGTAGTTTTCTTTACTGTTGCACACGCGTACACTGTGTTAGCGTTTTATTCGAATTAGTTTAAATCACTAATTGTGATATTTTATATTCTTTTAACGATTTTTTAAATGCATTTGTTAAAAAACTTATAAGTTTTCACCACACTAACCACCACACGCACGACTTGTCGACAGACTCACTGAGGGACTCAGCGTGACCGCAAGCAAGATTCCAAAATATATTTTTTAATGATGAGAAATGTACTAAAATATACCAATTGTACAATGTCTGACATTGGTTACATCTTACGATATTATGTATCGATGTTTTCAGTAAAAAATATATAATAAAATAAAATATTTGTTTTTAATGGCACAAGAACTTGTATAAAAATAATCTGTAAAATTACATACAATAAATATCGATATAGCTAAAATGTAAACACAATAAAATATAAATAATACGATATAGCATATTGAGACCTTAAACGGAGTAATATACAATATTTAGTATAAAAATACTGAAGTCGTATTGCCCATACGGTTCATGACATCATAATGCCATCTTAGGGCAAATTTACGATCTGTGCTCAAAATGCAATATCGTAACTATCAACATTTGTTGTAGGACAGCTGGTTATGCCTCTTCTTTCCTCTGATAGCCCGAAACAATTTGTTTACAAATTTAATGCCTTTTGTATATTATTTATTTGTTAAGTTAAAATTGTCGTCCCATACCATCGTACAATAAATACATTAAAGGGATACGAAAATCACTGCACTTTATATAGCCATTATTATGAGTATGGATTTAATCTGTTGGGTTTTGAATAACAATAAGAATAAAGTCCTTGTCGGGAGCGACCATAATTTCGTGCTTCTTGGAACGGACTCGAAGGAATGTCATATCGTTAGATGGATCCAGATCACGCACCACACTGCGAGCCTTATCTGCCAGCTGACTCATCAATCCAGCATATTGTACGGTCGTCGTATTGTCAAGTGTTGACTTCACTGGAATACCTAATAAGCCAACTCTGCTGTATTAAATAGTCAACCAACAACTGCATTGCGGTCGTAACCCACCTTCATTATTGACGACGATGGTGCCAACGACGCCTTTGTGGCTTTGAATTCGTTTCAGCGTTTCTTCGACTTCTTGGGACTGTTTATTAAACTTATCATAATCAAATTTTCTATGAATTATTATTAACTTACCATAATGACTACAAATTTAGCTCAACAATTTTTGCAAAAAATATAAAGTTTGTTTGTTCGATAAAGCTGTGTGACCAAATGTCGATACGTTGAAAATACAACAAATTGTGTGGGAGTAATCGAATATAAGTGGGGTTCCCTTGCATGAATAAACTTTTTAAGTAATTAAAATTAAAAAATAGCTATATATATTTGGCTTTTTAATTTTAAAATTAAAAAAAATGTAATATAATGTATTTGGTAGTAACACTTAAAATAATATTTTTTGCCTTTTTATATTTGACCTACAAACCCATCTAACAACCGTTGTCATAGAAACTTTCCATGGTGATTTGAAAAATAGATCGAATCACAAAAAAATAACCGACTTTTAAGTAAAAACATGTTCCAGAGCCCACCCGAAAAAGTAATATAATTAATTTAATATATTCATTTGAAATTAAATTGCAAAATTAGTTTCAAAATTATTTTACTTTTTACAGCCTCGTCGATCTCTTCGTTATGTTGAAGAAGCATTTAGACAGATCCAAGAAAAGAAAAATATACGCGACATAGTTATTATTAATGAGCGTGGACATCCAGTAAAAAGCACAATGGAACACGAAGCTGCAGTTAAATTCGTTGGTTACTTTCAGGAGATTCGAGGCAGATTGGAGAGAGGCATGGAGAAAATTGATCCCACCGATGAATTGCTGATGATAAGAGTACGCACGAAATTCCACGAAGTACTACTAAGTCCCGATTCCAAAATAACTTATATTGTCGTGCAAAATGCAGAAAAATAAAATTCGTCTCTTTTAATTAAAACAATACATTGCTGGCTTTTTATAAGCGAAGGCATCGATATTAAGAATACATTTTTGCGTAATCATTCGTTAAAAAGTTTTTTTGTTGAATTTAAATATTTTCTATTATTACACCAATAACGGGAATACATAATATGCAGTTACTACCATTTTCGTAATTGAACGTATTCTAAATATTTAAAAAACTGCAGCATCGGCAAAAGTTTAAATGCCACTATCGCTTTCAAGCTGCAGTCTCTAACACTCTGATAATAACATTGCCATTAGAGCTTAACATAAGCCCATAAAAAGCCAATGTTGTTTTGTATGTTAAGAAACAGTCCCGTGTGTCAAACGTGTGTTTTCGGTCCGTGTGCGCGATTTACGTCGTAATTAAAGCAAACGCTAGCGCGTAATTAATTAATCAAATTTCAATTTAAATTCATTTTATACGTGTGAGTGTGTGTGCAATTGTTGCTTTTATTATTTGCAAACGGTGATGCCGAATTCGATGCTGTCTTCGTCGCGGCCAACAAAGTTGGTGACGTCGCGTTTGTGCCCAACAAGGCGTTGACAAAACAAACTTGAAAACGGATCGCAAAAAGTCGACAAAAAACAACAGCATCAACAAAAAAAAATCGTGGCTAAAACGCAGATAGAAAAAAGTGCAAAAGAGAATTTGTTTAAATAAATACATCTTACTATTTTTGGCATTTACTTGCTTATGTGTGTTGGTGTCTGAGAGATTCTGTGCTCTGCTTCTGTGTGTGCGCGTGTGTGTTTTGTGTCTTTGCAAATAATTGTACGTGTGTGTGTGTGCGTGTCGCAAATAGAATTTTACACACAAGTGTGCGTGACACCCACATAAAACGTGCGGTAAATGCAGCTCCGCAAAAATGTGCAGCATAACGCGAAACGAAATGGTCAATGTGACACAGCAGGATTTACACGATCTATTAGAAATTTTCGAAAAAAAATCATTCGAGGCGACGGCCTTTGAGGAAGGGTCAGCGGTAAGTGTCGATTTTTTTTTTGTCTTTGACATACATTTTTTACATTGCACGTGCCGTAACATTTACTAGTCAAATTCAGCATTAACAGCGCATTTAACAGTGCCCAATATAACAGTGACTATTGAAGCTTTAGGGTTAGGAAGGAATTGTGCCGTTCTTAGAGACTTCAACAACTTCCTTTTTGCGCTCCATCGAAGAAGTTTTGCTTGGCCGCGCCCAAAAAGTAAATGGGATTGCCAAAATGGCAGCCAAAATTGGAGTAAACGATACTTTTTATACCGCCTGCATGGCAACCATAATCATCATCATCCTGTGTCAACCTCCCTCCCTCTTTTACTAGAAATCGATGAGCGTCGCGTCTTAAGACTTTCACTCATTTCTCTCGTATTTGTCTGTCGCTCGCTACAAATGTGCATACTAATGTAACTGTACATAATGTGCATGTATGTAAGTATTTGTGTAACTGTCTTTAGGTAAGCTTAAGTACCGCCTTTTACTCTTGACATGCCGTGCCGTGTGACTTTTCGTGCGTTTTTCTTTGCCCTCATTTCAAGTTACAACGTTGAAACGACGTTGACACGCACTTGAGCAATTTGTTTGCTCTCCTCCCCTCATTGGCGGCTGCCCTTTATTGGTGTGTTATATCAATATTTTTAAATAAATAATTAAAACGGTAACATCCTTAACAGGCGATGTTAACATGCTGCCATGTAAACAGGTCGCCACTGTTAACCGGCAACAATAACAACAAAGGTTTGGTTCTATGTGTGTGTGTGTAATTGAGAGACAGTCGAAAAGAGAAGGAGAGAGAGAGCAAGAGTTAATGCTTGTAAATTAAAACCGCAAACACTTGGCAACAATAAAAATACCTTAGCTAGGGCATTCGACGTGTGTGCCCAACCCCACCTCTTCTTTCTCTCTTTCTTTACCCTTCCCCGTCCGATTATTACAAAACTTGGCACGTAACCTCACACGTTTTGTGCATTTGTTCAGCTGCAGCGCAAAACTGATAAACGAATCGTTTGGTTTACAATCAATTGCCAAAGAAAAAAGAACGAAAATCAAATAAACGTCAAATGCACATTTGGTAGAGTGCAAAATGTTTGCGCTTCTGTTACATTGTTGCCATTGTTATTATTTCTAAACCTGGGAATGTGTTGTTTATTTTTTTTTTTTCTTTGACTTGCTTCGTTTATCAAACACATTTGTCGCTTATCAGCAGCGCGTCGTCGTATTTCCTTATCACCACAAGCGCAAACGTAAGCAAACGCTACGAAAGCGCAACAGTAAGATGGTGAAGATAAGAGAAAGGGAGACACACGTCATGTTAAAGCGCTGTTAGGTGGCAACCCTTTTAAGGGTTAACAGGCTTGAGCTGCATATCGATAACAGTCTGTTTGCCAATCGAATTTACAGCTTCCGAATGTTAGAAGTATTTGTGAACAAACTCAATTTCGATTTTGTTTGACACAACCAGTAGAAACTTGATGAATTGCAAAACGACCACAATGCATTTTCTAATCATAAACGATAAGTGCGGTCGCCATATGATTTCAGTACTTTTATATATATATTAACTGATTGCTGCAAAGCTCATATTGTTTCTTTGTTCTCTAATTTGATTTTACAGTTTTTGTTTGCTATTGGGAGAGTGAATTATTTATAGCATTGCTGCTGGCACGTGACCAGGCCATTTGCGACTTGGATTATTTCAAGTTTGCATAATAAATAATAAGCGCCACGTTGAAACAAAACTGTGCATCAGGGCAAAGTTCCAGTTCTCGGTGGAATTACGTAATCGAATGGATTGCAAGCTAAATACCTAGAAGCTATTGTCATGTTCATAAAAATGAGAATTCATTCAACACCTCTACTGTTTTATTGTGTTATCTTTCAGATAATAAACTGAGTGGCGTTTGAGACTTAGTTGCTGTAATGTTACCATGAAGAACAGGTTTTAATGATAATTAATTGTAGAGCTTTAGAATTGGAATAAATATTTAAGGAATAGACCCCGATAAAAAAGAGATAATCCGATTTTCTTTAGGTTCAGTTTTTAGGGAGACATCTTAACAAGTTTTGCAAATTTCTATACTTACTTTTATCTAAAACCCCTTCTCCTATTTCTTAGAAATAAAACCAATTTTCTATTTTTTACACATCAAGAAATTCAAACATTTATATTTAAGCACATCTATAAAAAAAAAAACAAAAAAAAATTGGTATTCGTATGTTTATGTAAATGTATAAATTTGTTTAGTTGCAGTAGACACCATTATCGCCTTTCAGGCCTTTCCTAGTCCATCTCAATGATCTAAACGCTGTGCTGCAGAGCACACATCAGTTCCATCTCATAGTCGCCAATGCCATCCATTTCAAAATTCTGACGCATGTGATCGATGCACACATGCTCATTATCGAGCTTGTTCTGGGCCCAAAGAATAAGCTTGATAAGGAACACGAGGCGAGGCTCCATGCTCTTGCTCTCCTCCAGCTTCATTATGGACAAGTCGAGATCGCTATTGTCTGCCAACGACCAAATGTCGGCAATTGGAGTGCCCGTTAGCTTCTCTGGTGGTGGGGAAGGATTCACGGCTGCGTCAAGAGTTGAGCTGATAGGTTCAGCTTTCTTCGTCCGTTGACGGAGTATTTCAAAGAGTTGCAGCTGCTGCATGTGAAAGTACATGTAATTATCGGCATCGAACTTTTTGTACAGTTTCTTGGCCATCTCCATGGCATACTGCAATTGGCCAGCTCGCACTGCATTTCGATACTCCTCACTGTCCAACTGAGCACCCGATTCAAGCTTGGCTTGCGCTTGAAACGAACGCGATGCGTCCTTGTAGCCCTCTGTAAACGATGGTATTATAATTTGGTATTATTATATAGTATTTGAAAATACCAACCCCTTAGTAAATAATTCATAATTAGCCGATTTATGTGAGCCTGCTTGCATTGATAGCTCTTCATGCGATTGGCCCAGAATGGTCGTTGATTTCTGCTTGCCATAACAGTTGCTGCACCTGCAACAGGTGAAGAAAGTACACTATTCGCAGTATTAATGGAGCAAGTATCGTAAAGATTAACGATAATGAACTTGGGGTGTGTTTATGGGCGTGTATTAGGCATATTTAGTATATTTTAGATAGTCGGTAGGATGTGAATTACAATGTTATTGCAAACTCTTAATATGACTGCCAAATGTTACTTAACAGATTCGAATAACAAGTGCACTCAAACTGACAGTTAACAGAAATATTAAATATGTGACACTTTTGTAACATTACAATGTTAATGTAACTTTTTAAATGTTAATGTAATTTTCCAAATGTTAATGTAAGATGCGAATAAATAAAGCACCCAATCTGACAAAAACCATGCTAGACTGTTAACAGAAATGTTAAAATATTTTGTAACATTGCAATGTTAATGTTAATTTTTAACATATCTGTCAAACAATACTTAAATTTAAAATAAATGCAAAAGCTTATTTCTTAGAAAAATGAATTGAATGAATTTGCAAAAGCTCGATTAATTTTTCACGCCACAAATTGTTTACAAACCACTTTTTAATCAGTTGCCAAGGCGCCAACTGATTAAATGTTGAACTTTAAATGCACTAAAAATGGAAAGAAAAAATGTAAAAATAAAAATGTATGTATATTTTTGCAATTCTTACTTTGTTTGACTGATAATTTGTTTATTGTGCGATCGTTATGATAATCTTGTAAGCAGCCTTGCCCAATGACATTGGCATAGTCTCTAAGCAAAAGCAAGTGCAACTGTGTGTTGTGAGTGTGTTTCTGTTTCTGTTATCGTATGGGCGCCAAAATAGAAACGTTGCTTGCAGATAAAAATAAACCAGCTACGTAGTATATATGAACACGATATAGACAAATCGTTTTTTCACTTTCTCTCGACTTTTTGCACACTGCACAAAACCCACCTGTTGTTGTTGTTGTTGGTGTTGTTGTTATTGCTGTTGTGGGTGCAGTGCTTTAGTTGCTATTATACCAAACACTGATGCTGCCCAGCAGGTTGCTGAATACATCATAAGTGTCGACCATCAAGTGCAACATGCAAACGACTTCCACAAACAGACCGGCCACAAATGCCACCAGGAATGTGTTCTCCAATTGCAGCTCCATGCAGACTAAAATCCTTTATCGAGTAGTGCAAATTGGCTAATTTTCAAAATTGTATATTTTGCAAATAATGCAATAAGAAGAAAAGTGCGTTTGCAACGTTGTGACAACACGGAATGCGGATGTGATTATGGACTGCAGCCTGCAGCTGCTTTTCCGTTCAGCGTTTTTCCGTTTTGTGTATCTCTCCTGGCTGGTTGCTGGCTGGCAAATCCAAAATCGCTTCCAGTCTGCACACAACGTTTTGAGCATTTTGTACCGCCCACGCAAAACAGCAGCAGCGCAGTTGCACTTTGGGGTTGCATGCAGCCGGAGACGTGAATCGAGACTCGAGTCCCGGGCACAGTGTTGCCTCACTAAATCGACGTCGCCAAGTCTCGAGTGCGCAGGACGCCCCCACGAACAAAAGTCTCTTGCACTCTTTCACTGCATTTGCCGATTGCCGATTGCTGTGCGCCTGTGCCGTATGGCAGCGCCTGTGTGGGTGCCGTATGTGTGTTGCTTCATTGACATCGCGTCTTTGTTTGCTTGTGCCCCACTGTGCTGCGACTGCAGCTGCTGTCGTCGTCGTCGTCGCTGCTGACGTGTCGATGTGTGGGCGCTTTGGAATACGGTAAACAGGCGCGCATAAGTCAAACATGTCGACCAACTCTGATGTCGTTTCCAGCGCAGCGAATTGCAACGGTAAATGACTTGCGCACAGTGGTACACACTGCCATCAAAATTGTGTGACATCACTGGAAAGTCAACGATTCATGTGTTATCCAACTATTCGATTGTTACGCTTGAAAGCACATTTAAATAATTCTATAATGCTCACAGATTAATGGCACACGATACGCATTGTATATTAACTTATTATATAGTCCAATTGCCCATGAGCCCTGAGCTATAATAATTGAATTATGATTTGTTTTCAAGTTTACTTTTGTGAATTATTGACATTATAAAATTCTGGCTTATTTAAATTTTTATATAATTACAAAAGATAAAAGTTTTTTTGAATTGAGTAATTATTTTTATAAATATATAATTCAACTGTCATTGAGAAATTCGCTACCATGAATATAACATAATTTCAGTTTACTGCTCTAATTTCAATCTGTCTGTTTCTATATTCATATACACTTAATGATAGGAAAGGAAAGTAACATTAAAGCTTTGCCATTATTTCCTTTTCTATATCTATTATTATATTGTTTTAAACATTATGTGTTCATACAGTAATGCTTTAAAAAAGCTTAATAGGAAATTGCCCTAAAAACTATTAAAATAATAATAAATAAAAATCTATCAAGGGGATTGTCCGATTAAAAGAGGTTTCCACTAAGTAGATAGCTATTAGAGCAGTTTTTACTGTTTGCAGAAGTTATTAACTCTAAATTATATTTGCTTACAATTAAATGTATTATTTATTTACTTTACAAAACTATTTCTGTTAAATTATATTTGCATACGGTTATTATTGTTACGGTTACGGTTCATTATGCCTCTATGACATTGAATTTTTACTTTTCACAAAAGTGTCGCATTCGTCCCACTGTGCGGCAGGGTTGCATGCTTTCATGGCGATTATGTTTGCCTGTTGCATGTTGAACTTTAGCAGGGAGAGCACTGCACATAATATCCCTTGGCCTTGGATTGGTCGAACTCTTTTTCCTTATTTTATTTTTGGCAATTGCTATCGTCGTTGTTGTTGTAGCTGTTGTTGTTGCATCGCTTTGTTTGTGGTGGCTAGCAACTGTTGCCGGACGTGCGTGGGTCGTGCCGCAGACACTTGGGACAGGTGCACAGCAATTGCGAGTTGGCTGTCATATAATGGAATATACTCTACGGCGGAATTGCAACTGCCCGGGCGCATGTCCGGGAGAGAAACGCGGCGACAACGCGACATCAACTTGCAGCTTATGGACACGCAGCCACCGTAGCGTTCGATTTGATTAGTTGGCAGCGCAGCAGCAGCCTCCCTTTTATTATTTTTTTTTTGTTGAGATGCAGTTCCAATGCTTCCTGGTATTTTCCAGGCACGGGCTGGCTGCCTGATTCCGAATATTGCATTATAATTTTTGATCCCCAGGAAAACGGGACGTTCCCAGGTCTGCTTTAGTGCTCTAAAATGTTCCTACTGTGGCTTCCTGCCAGCCTGATGACGAGCAGATAAAATCGATAATAATTGAAATGGCGTCGTCGTCATTAGCAGCAACGAGCAAGACTGAGAGAGAGAGAGAGAGAGTGTGTAACTTGCAAATAAATGTAAATTAATTTTTGTGTGCATTAAATTACATTGCACTTGCACTTACAATTACATTTTCGGTTGCTTGCGGAGGTCATCTTGAGCACGCCAATGACAATGACCTCTGACAGACTTTTGGATGAACTGATTGACAGGCGAGCATGAAACAGCAGGCAGCCGCGATCGAAGTCGAACGGCAAGCTTCCAAAATGGAAGAAGAAACAGTGTGATTGTGTGTGTGTGTGTGTGTGTATATGTGTGATTGTATGGGTGGGCTGACAGCAACTCTTCCTGCTAGCAACAGCGACAGCAGCAGCCTACGCACACAAACACATACACAAACACCAACACACACTCGAGATTGTCATTTTGCCTGCCATTTAATTATACGGTACTCGGTAATCTCTCATGTTGTGAGCGTGTACAAACATTTTCAAGTGTGGCCACAGCTTCCGGCATAACGAGTAGATTTGTTTGCATTGTTGTTGCCTTGTCAATTTGCATTTGAAATGCTCGTTCAATATTTATGTATGTATATACACAATTATTGCAATTACGCCAACGATAACATGAATATCGTATTTTTAGCACGATCGATTTACGTACAAGTAAGCTCGTATTTCGATACCACCTCTTGTGTTTATCGAAAACATGTTTACTTTATCGCACTCGTGGCTGGGGTCTTTGAACGACAGAGCAGCTAAAAAGCTCCAAAGAATACAAACAAAATACTTGTAAACAACACAACAGCAGCTGAAAAAAAAGCAAAACACAAATAACGCAACTGCAGAGAATGCATGTTGTCGAGGTGTGGTGGTCAGTGGCCTGTTGTGAGTGTCTGATATATGAACTTGTTTCCAGTGTCGCTCGCCCTGAATAATTCATTCAAGAAAAGCTATTTTCCGTGTTCAAGCACTGATGATGAATATGCATGAACTCACAACAAATATGCATGTATGTACATATATGTATGTAAATGTGTATGCTTGTGTATGCAATCCGTGATAAGCCTTGCCAAAATGCCAGCGAAGCCAACCGAGACTTTTATTTACATCATGTGCTTTTATGCTGCCTTTTTCGGTTTTCGCTCTATGTGCTCTTCTTTGCACTTTTCTTTGACTTGTCTGAATTTGCTGTTGCTGTTGGTGTTGCTGTTCATGCTGCTGCCCTGGTCTTGGTCTGTCATGGCGTCGCTGTTGCTGTCGCTGTCATTGGCGCTGTCGCGTTGTCGTTGTTGCTGTCTGTGTTTTGGTTATTGGTATTGGTTGGTTGGTTTCTTGATTGGTCGCTTGGTTGCTTGTTTGTTGTTGGGTTGCAGAAACCGCGACTGAAAAAATAACTGTGTCGCGGTTGCAGTGATGATTTCTGCTTGCCCAGCACTGGCAAAGTCTTCAAAATCCGGGTTTGTAAGAAAACTGCATTGCTTGAGCCAAAAGGAGTTCAACACTGCAAACGAGCGAAAGAGATAGCAAACGCCTTGTAAGCAAGCAAAGGCAGCCTTCGTCTTACATTTGTTTTTTTGGGTCACGGCAGTAGCGGCAACTGACGCTGATGCTGATGCTGCTGATCGTTGCTTGCTTTGTGCTGTGCTGTGGTTACGATTGCGGCAAAAACTATTGCAATGTAATCGCAACAGCAATACACGAGTACATACTATTTAACAAGTTTTTGCGCAAAACTATTTCGCTTTCGCGCGCGCGTCTGTTTGTTGTTTTTAAGTTTTACAGCGCCTTATTAACAGGCGCACAGCGAAAAAAGCACAACGAACTGCATGCTGTGTGTATCGCTGCTGCGCTTACAAAGAAAATAAACACAAATGTGCACTACACAACAACAGCGACAGCGGCAGTACAAAAAGTGCAACAACAACAAAAAGTACAACGTCGCGACGTCAACAACAACAAGCAAACACAGTTCAATACACACAACGCCATGCCATATTCTCTTTGTCTGTGTGCTTGGTGCTTGCTTGTAACAACAACAATATCAACAGCAACTACAGACATCCCCTTTCCCCATCGCCAGCCCCCGAACTGTCTTATTCGCTCGCACTGGCAGCGAACGCCAACGAACAAGTTGCCGATAAAACGTCAAGACTTTTGCTCACACACATGCACGTGTAAATGTAAAAGTATACGCTACTAGTGTGCGTGTGCTCATACTCAGATCTGTCTCTTTCTCGCAAGTAGCACTCTCGCGATTACAGCGCATCGGTTGCCTTTGTACATTTTACAAGAATGTTTGTAAGTGTGCACAAGCATTGTGCATACTTGGACCTACTGACGTTCAATTAGCTAATGTAAACAACAACAAACTAGTATGCAGTTCCCTGCGAAAGTCTTTGAATAGATTATCTTTAAAATTAATAGCTACGATAAGAATATACATAGAAATTCGACAATAATTCCATTACTTTTTTGCTGCCCACGCAAAACGCCTTTCATATCGTGTCTGACGTTCTCCCACTAACTTTCTCACCGCAAAACCTGCTCTCTCCTTGAGTTCTCACCTACACCCACTTACACACACACAGGCACGCAAGCACTGGCAGCGCGGAGACCGCGGCTTCTGGTAATTGCGTTTTAGTTGTTTTGCTCGTTTGCTTCGCTCTGCATAGTTTTCGCTCACATACATGTGTGCGTGCGTGCATGTGTGCTTCGTCTTGCTACGTTTGTTTTGGTATGTTGTTCGTTCGCTAGTTTTGTTAAGTTTTCGCCGCAATTGGCATTTTTCGTTGTGCGCAGTTTTTGCAGCGACTTTGTATATTTTTTCGCATTTCTCTTTGTTATGCTTTGTTGCTTGCTTTTTGATATTGTTATTGTTGTGTATTACAAACCTGTTTGGACCGCATCCATTTCTGTCAAGGTTTTGGTGGCTGTGTCTGTGCTTGCTTGCGTATTTGTTTCTTATTATTGCTGTCTCGTCTGGGACAGATGGCCGGCAGCCCCCAAAACGACCTACCTCCCTCTCTCCCACCCCTTTGGACTGGTTGCGTGCTATTTTTAGCAGCTGTACAACCTTTAGATTTTCCCCAGATTGAAATTAATAAATGCATTGATTTGTCTGTCGACGATGTAGTCGCCATTTGATTGCAATCATTAGCTATTTATGCATTTATCGCTTTTTATTTAAATTTGATCAATATGGCGACTAAGTGGTTACAGTTAAGTGTGCCCAAAGGGGTCATACATATTTATTGAGCGTTGCCAGAATTTGGGAATTTTAACTGCGATTTAAATATCTTGATTTGTATTAAAGTGAATGGAATGCGATAACCAGTTGTAAAGCTGAAATTAATGCAAGGAACAAACAACAATAATGCTATAAACAATTTATAGCTACAGCATTTTTGTGTAATTTGTTAATTTGTACTTATCATGAGACAGGAAATTATAATTTCACGGCTACTCGCACGTTTCGTTTATAAGGACGATAACCCCAAATGGGGGCCAATTGCGATTAATTGAGCCGCCGCAGCAGCATCAGCATCAGCACTGATGACGATGATCATAACGATGGTGATTACCGTGTATTCAATTAAGTACGCGTGCCCCAATAAATGATCATAATTTATGATGAGAAGAAGTATTGTAGACTAATCCGGCTGTCCGACCTTGATCTCATGGTATTGAGAAATATTGGCAATTTATTTTCAAAGTAAATTGCAAGCGTAATTTTAGCGCTAGAGTGTTTAATTTTGGCACACACCTAAATAAGCATTATTTTAACGATTCCTGCAAATTTCATTACGATCGGTTAATGAACTTGTTCTCTGTTCTTGCTTTGCAGGAGTATGGCATCTCAAAAAAATGCGAATTTCTGTACAAACTCGACTACAGCCTCATCGAGCTGGACAACACGAACGGACTGCTGAGCCCACGTTATCCTGGACGCATACTCATACCCGAATATGAGCATGGCCACATGGCCAAGACACTGATACCCAGCAGCAATGGAATATTTGGAGGCGGCTCATCCGGCACCACAGCAACGGCGACGCCGCTCAACAGCAGCGTTGGGAGCAACTGCAGCAATGGCAGCGCCAACAATGCCGCCGGCGTGGGCATCCAGGCATTTGTGACGTTCGCCAATCCCCTCCAGATGCCGTCAACACAGCCAACGCCAACGATGCCGACGACCAACAACACAACAGCAACAGCCATCGCAGCAGAACAATACCATCTATGAGGATCAATACGATATACAGCGCATCCGAGAGCTGGTGACAATGGCAAAATATGCCAGATGCAGGCAGAGATTCGCTGTGCCCGTGATTATGTATCGTGGCAAGTATATTTGCCGCTCGGCAACGCTCTCCGTGATGCCAGAAACTTATGGCCGCAAGGTGGTGGACTATGCCTATGACTGCCTCAGTGGCAACTATGCGGCGCCCAATGGGGAGGAGAATGAGGCGGATACCACGGACGAATCGCTGATCAATCACATCAATGATCAGTCACAGTCGCAGTTCAGCTACGACGAGGTCATCAAGAGTGACATTCAGCTGCTGCACACGCTAAATGTGTCCACTATTGTGGATCTCATGGTGGAGAATCGTAAAATCAAATACTTCATGGCGTAAGTATTTGTAGTTATGACTGCTTAACGAACAGATATTGATGTTTGATATATAAAAATAATTGAATATTTAGGAAGAGCTAAATATATATATAGATATTACATAATTCAAAGTGATTGAAATAGATTAACAAACCAAATCGTTTTAAATCATATTTAGAATGTACTGTATAGATATAGACATTACTTATTTAAAAGTAATTGAATTTGATAAACGAACCAAATCGTTTTAAGTCCAAATTAGAAAGAATAGTTTAAAGGTAATTAAATTTGATAATGCCAAATCGTTTAAAGTCTTATTTAGAAAGAACTGGTTTCAAGAAAGGAATAGTATGAGCTTAAATATAAGATCTGCCTTAAAATTTAATGCGTTATTGTTTTCAAATAATGATTATTATAGTCATTTATATTGGAATTGCTTACACATACCTTATTAAATGAAGTCTTACCAATTGTAATATTATAAACCATAACTTAATTAAGTAGGATATGCTTATACCCGCGACCCAAAAGGGTAGTAGGGTATTATAACTTTGTACATCGAGAAAATTTGTGTAACAGCCAGAAGAAGCCATCTCCGATCCCATAAAGTAGCTTAGATTAGCGTCAACAGCCTAGACGATATTGTCATTCCGTCTCTCCGTCTGTCTGTATGAACACTTAGATTTCAGAGCGTATAAGAAATAAAGATATCATATTTTTCAACAGTACTTGTTATGCTTACATGCATATCATGTTTGTTTAAATTTTTTGGCATGCCCATATCGACAAAAATCGAATAACAAGCGTAATGCTAAAGTCATCAAATAATAAATATAGTCTTTATGATTCCTTATTCCTGATTCAGATCAAAAATGTAGAAGTTCTTTATGAAATTCTTTGGTATATGACAAAACGTCTACTTACTACGGATGTTAGTTTGTTGCTTAGGCTGAAATTCTGGTATATTTTGTACTCTATGGTATATTTTGAATGGATTACTATATCAATATACCAATTATTGCCGTTGGTATATTATTGTTATTATTTATATTGTTGCAACATATTATTAATTTGGTATATTTTAAGAATAATACCGCATTGTTTTCCTTTTATTCAAATTATTTAGCGGGTATCTCATAGTCGAGTACACTCGCCTGTAGCTTTCTTTCTTGTTAATTTTTGAATTCAATTTTAAACCATTAAGAGAAGTGTATTATAATTAACATGAAAATTCTAAGAATAGAAAGCAAAGTTAACTTAACAAATTTCAAGCGATTACAACTCTATTTCCAAATCCCTAAAATGTACGTATCTCTCTTTCCCACCTTGGCAGCGTCTCCTCATCGGAGAAGGCCGATCCGAACAAGCATTACAAGAGTTTCAATCTGCTAGCGCTGCCGTATCCGGGCTGTGAGTTCTTCAAGAAGTTCCGCGACAACAATTACATGGCCAAGAATCTGCACTACAACTGGAAGCAATCGTTCAACGATGCCAACATCAACATACCCAACTCGGGACCCGCCGCCGACATCGATATTATCTGGCCCGAATACCGTGACTGGGATTTGGTGTCCATAACGCAAAACTATTTGCGTGCCACACTCAAATACATACAGGAGGATAACTCCGGCCTGCTGATACACTGCATCAGTGGTTGGGATCGCACACCGTTGTTCGTCTCCCTGGTGCGTCTATCGTTGTGGGCCGATGGACTCATTCATCACTCACTGAACGCCCTGCAAATGGCGTACTTGACCCTCGCCTACGATTGGTATTTGTTTGGCCATCAGCTGCCGGATCGCCTGAAGCGCGGCGAGGACATCATGTTCTTTTGCTTCCACGTCCTCAAGTTCATCACGGACGAGGAGTTTAGCATTGTGGAGCATCGCAAGCGCACCAAGACGTCCAGCAGCAGCGGCAGCAGCGTCATTGTCATCAAATCCGATTGCTGCGACGACGAGCCACTCAAGGAGTAAGTCTTAACTTGAATTCGAACTTCTTATATACACCTTTTTATTACTATTTTTATTTCGCAGGGATTACATTTTGGCCTTCGATCAAGATAGCAACGATAGCTACTCAAACTGTTCCAACTGTGATATGTCCATAACAGATAACTTCTATGCCACAACAGCAACAACAACCACAACGCCAACAACAGCAGCCACAGCTGTCAACCCGCTCACTAGCCGTTCACCCAATCCCAAGCGGTAAGCACATTATTGAAAGGATATGACAATATTATTATTATTTATTTCTTTTAACGAAAAAAATCTGATCCCATAGCTTGTTAGAATGTGATCCTTTCACGTTTTTTGTTTAATATTTAATTTTTTGAAAATCTTATGCTTAAAAATAGTAGTTTTTTAATATTTTGACATTTAATTAATCACTCAGAATTACGATACACCAAAAAAAGGTATATCATTTTGGTTTTTTTACATTTTACAAATTACATTTCCATTAGGATTGTTCCCGGATTTTCTTTAAAAGTGAATTTCAACAAAAGTGAAAAATGATGAATATATATATTTACGGTATTTAATATAACAAAGTAATGTATCGCCATGATTCTTTATGGTTTTCTTAAGACTACATATTATTTTAAGTTTTCCTTAGCTTAAACGAAAGTGAAAAAGAATAATTTTTAATACTTACGATATTTAATATAACAAATTAGTTATGTTCTTTTTAGTTATTTTTAAACTACATATTATTTATTTTAAGATTTTTTTTTAACTTAAACTAAAAAAAGAAAAATAATATTCATATTTACTGTATTTAATACATACATATAATTTATTGTTATGATCCTTTTTGGTTATTTAAGACTAAATTTGATTTATTTTAAGATTTCTTTAGCTTAAACAAAAGAAAGAACAATTATTATTATATTAACTGTATTTAATACATATAATTATCCTTATGATCCTTTATAGTTGCGTTAAGATAATGATTTATTCTAAGATTACTTTAGCATAATCGAAAGTGACAAATAATTTTTGAATACAAAATGATCCTTTTTGCTTGTTTTAAGATAAGGATTTGTTTTAAGAATTTCTTACATTAAACGAAAGTGAAAAATATTGAAAGAAAATAGTATAAAATTGATTTTATCGTTACAAGACAAAAGTGAACTTAAATTTAATGCTAATCTTAAAATCATCTCTCTTTTAGTTCCCGCACCAGCCCGATTTCGGTGCCCGGTGCGAATGCTCGCCAGCGTCAGGAGTCCACCTCATCGAATGGCAGCTGGCAAGTGGTGACGGACACCGGATCCATCGATTCGGTGATGAATGGCAGCTATATGATGCGATTCGTGTCGCAGCAGCATCAACAACATCCACAGCTGGCGGACAGACAAGACATTCCAATGTGCAATGGCGGCAATGGCTATCACTGTAACCTCACCAACAACATGACTGGCGTCTATCCCAATCCCAGCGGCGGTGGCAGCAGCAATACAAGCAACAGCAATAGCAACAGCAGCAGCGGCAATAACACGCACGGTTTCGTCAACGGTTCCTCCAAGGATGCGGCCAACGGCAGCTCAGCTGCCAGCAAGCAATGCATCAACTTGTAAGTCCACAACTCCACTCTCTCTTCTCTCTCTCCATCTCTTATCAATTATCAATCTCCTTGCAGACGCAAACAACGGCTGAATGCTGTGCGCGCCATCTTTATACAGGCGTATGGCAAAACGATTGGACTGAAATTCAAGGAAGGCTCCTCAATGAACCTGGCCACCTTTATTGGCAATCTGGCGGATCAGCTATTTTGAGCTGATCGCTCTCCCATCTGCCCCGCTGCCCTATCTATCTGATTTTGAAGTATGCCACAGGCGGCCCCACATCAACAAACATTGCAACAACATCGCATCCAAATGCTGACTGACTGACTGCCGCTGCCTTGTGTGTGGCTTTGTTGTTTGTTAGTTCTTTTCATTGTTAGTGCTGCGCTTTTTTTTTACCATGGACTGTATTTTGTAGACATGTTGATTATTTACGTTTGTTGATAATAAAATAACAATAATAATACTGATAACGATAATAAACACGAAACAAAAAAAAAACAAAAACTGGATGCCAAGAGTTCCTTACTGAAAAATGGCGACAGGACTTAGCATACAATATATAGACAACATGCATATTGTACAATGTCCCTCTTTTCCCATCCCTCTGAATCCCAATCCCTGCTAGAATTTCTGTTCTTTTCGCTTATCAGTTTAAACAATATAGCTCTAAGTTGTAATTTATAGTAATATCTTTTTTAAATAAACATATTGTGCATTTGATATTAAACTAAATTCAGTTGCTTTCTTAGTGCAACTTCGTTGATTCTTGTCAGGGTTTGCTGATTTCTTCAGATTCAAACGTTTTATTCGCACGCGAACCTTTTTCGTGTAATATTTGACGCTTTTCAGGGGCACATAACGTAATTTCTGTTCATGCGATGAACTAGTTCCGGCCTGTACGATAAGTGGCTCCTCTGCCTCAAATGAATAATCTTCCTTTTTGATATCCGGCAATGTAGTAAAAGCCTGATTTGATTGCTTACTCAGAGTCTCCCGTGCTTCGCTAGTGACAAGTTTATTATCGCTGAGCCGGATAATTTTTATCGAGCTCGAAGGAGTAGCATCATTGGCAGGCTTTCTTTTGATAGCAGGATATGTCTTAATAGGGACGGCAGCTGGAGTAGTCTTGGTGTTGGCCACAGAGGATGTGGATGTGCTCGTCGCCAACTCTTTGATGCCAATGGTCTTCAGAAAGTCCTCATATTGACTCTGCACAATAGTTTGTGCTCTCTTGTTTAACGGTTCCAAGTAGACATTTCGCTCCTGTGTGAAGATGGCATTCAGCACTTCTGCTTCTAGACTCTGTCGCTGTGCAGCTGTTAAGCGTTCCATGACTGGCAGCTGATCGAGCACAAACTGTTGGGCGACGGTCATGGGCTTGACAATCACTCGTGGCTTTGTGGCAAGCAATTTATTGATTTTGCATACCGTGAACCAAAGTTTCTCGGGTATTTTACCGCAAGCTTTTTCCAGCAAGGGGCACACTGGTCGTAGCATCTCCCAGCGCCATTGCAGCTCCTCAACGGTAAACAGCGTGTTGAGCTGAAGTCCCTCGTAGCTATCATTGAATCTCTTGGCTATCTGTCGCCAGCCCCATTCCTCATAATCTTTTTCGCCGAAGCCGCGTACAGCTGGACTGACTAGAAACGGATGCAAGTGGATTAAAGTCAGCAGCTGAAGATCGTTTATCACAACCAGCGAGTTTGAGTTTGTATTGCAAATGTTGAGTTCCATTTGGGTGGCATCCTGTTTTCCATCTCTATTCGTTGGTTTTCTGTTTGGCACTTGTTTATCCATATTTTTTAAGCTTAATCATTTAAAACGATGCTCTTAATGTTTATTTATTAACTTCTGTCCGTATACAACAAACTTCGATAAAAACGAGTGTTTCTGTTATCGATTTCAGTGCAACACTGCAAAAGATTCCCTAACATACTGTCGAACAGTTTTTAAACCAAAAATCTGTTTCATTTAATTTTTCATGTTGGTAATTATTTTTAAAATGTTTTTTAATTTTGAATTTACAATTTTCGTATTTACTAACCATCTCTAATATTATCACAGCTACTCGCAATGCAACTATCGTCAGTATCGGCAACGTAGCCTACCAATCAATATATATCGAAATTAACGAATATTAGAGATGGACACTAAAATAAATTGAATAACTATGTAGACATTTGTGAATTTAACATTTGTTTTAGTTATTACGTGTACAGTTTGTGTTTAAAACTTGACAGAACAAGTTTCGCATTTCTTTGAAGTTATTTTCAGTTGGACAAATACGATTGTATAAGCATTAGATCTGGCATTACAAAATACTTAATCAGAATTTTAATATCTGATAAAATATATTTTCGGGTTCTGGTTTACGTATCTTTAGTTCTTTCCTCCATTTTAATTTAAAAACAACGCGCCTTATTCTATGCGTTTTGAAAATATACCAGATAAAGAACATCGATATATCGATAAGAAATTCGACATTTCTCAACCTCTATATTCAAGAGTTGCACAACACTAGTTTTTAAGCATCTGCCGGTGAATTGAGGTACCCGTGTACAGAATATACACACATTTTGTTAAATATTGTGTTGTGAAAAATAAATTGCGTTCTAAAAAGTAAACGCCAAAATGAGTGGCGGCACTATGTTGTATGGCGGCGATGAGATTGGAGCATTGGTGTTCGATCCAGGCCACCATTCGCTGCGCGTGGGCTACGCTCAAGAAGACTCACCAAAAGCCGAAATTCCCTCCGTTGTGGGTATTGGAGCGAAGGCGCCAGACACCAACTTGGATCCAGAGACAAAGACAGACAACAGCGTCACGCCAAACAGTGAGTAAAAACAAAAATCAAAAAAAAACAAAACATTGAACGCATTCGAGGGTGCCCGACTACTAAATATCCGCTAACTATACCTATACTTAAGCCAAACAAAACAAAGCAGTGTGACCAAAGCAATACGAGCAGGGGCTGTGGTAACTGAATGCACGGCAATCTGTGGCAATCTGAATATGTGTGAAGAATTAAGTAGTTCTTAAATTTGATAACTAAGGCTCAAATAGCAGAATTATTCCCCTTTTCTTTTTATAAATACCCCTTTTTATCATGGCTAGCGGGTATTATAAAGAGAAAACATTTATCACTTATCATTCACTGTGTCTCCATCTCTCAATTTAGATTCACGCAAGTACTATGTGGACACCAACTATGTGAATGTGCCGCGATCCCAGATGGAGGTGCAAACATACATGAAGGACGGCATGATAGACAACTGGGAGCTGTTCGAGAAGGTCATCGACTATGCGTACGCGAATGTCATACAATCGGAGCCGGAATACCATCCGGTGCTCTTCTCCGAGGCATCGTGGAATGTGCGCAACAATCGCGAAAAGCTCACCGAACTGATGTTTGAGAAGTACAATGTGCCAGCATTTTTCCTGGTCAAAAACGCCGTGCTCGCTGCGTTCTCAAGTGGTCGTGCAACAGCTCTGGTGGTCGACAGTGGCGCCACACACACCTCCGCAGTGCCCGTGCACGAGGGATATGTACTGTCGCAGGCGGTGGTCAAGTCACCGCTTGGCGGTGATTTTCTCTCCCGTCAGTGCAGGCAGCACTTGGAGAAGCATGGCATTGATTTGTCGCCCGTGTATAAGATAGCCTCCAAAGATGTGGTCAAGGAGCGAGACAATGCACGCTTTACGCTGCGCAAACTGCCGGAGAATCTCACGCAATCGTGGCAGAACTATATGACACAACTGATGATGCAGGACTTTCAGATGAATGTGCTTCAGGTGCTGGAGAATCCCTACGATGAGCGAGTCGCCGCACAAATACCCATGGTCCACTATGAGTTCCCCAATGGCTATCATCAGGATTTCGGCTCGGAGCGTTTCAAAATTGCCGAGAGTCTATTTGACAATGCCATGCTTGGCGCTGGACAACTTGCGTCCACCAGCGTGGGCATGTGTGATGCAGATGTGCGTTTGTCGCTCTTTGGTTCCGTTGTGGTTACAGGTAAGCTAAGCGTAAACATACCTAATAAATTCTTTATTAAACCTGATTTGTCTCTTAGGTGGCAACACACTGCTGCAAGGTTTCCCAGAGCGTCTCAATCGGGATCTGCAATTGCGTGCACCGTCGAATACACGCTTGAAAATGATTTCGGCGAATGGCAGCGTGGAGCGAAGATTTGGCGCTTGGATTGGTGGCTCCATATTGGCCAGCATTGGCACGTTCCAGCAGATGTGGATATCGTCGCAGGAGTACGAAGAAGCCGGCAAAAGTCAAGTGGAACGCAAATGCCCATGAACAGGACAGTCACGATTGAAGAATTCCAATTTTAATTGTAAAGAAAAATGCTAATAACGATGTATAATTGTATAAGTCAAAATAACCTATTTATTGTGTGTGCGCCTCATTGCGATAAAGGTACAGCTAAATCAAGTCAACTCGAGAAAATAACTATTTTATGCAAAAGACGGAACTTGGATTACTTTGATGATGATAATTGGACTTAAGTGAAAGTTCAGTTACAGAAAATTGTAAAAATGGTTCCTGATAATTTTCTATTTTGACATTTGTATTAACGTAAATATCAGCGAAGCATATTTTTAAGAACCAACTTAAAGGATGATTTGAGTCAAGTTCTTCAAAACCTTTCCATGACCCAAATCTTAGTTTACCATTTGGTTTTTTGCAGTTCTGATTTATTCCCATAAAGGTTCAACATCATTTTTTTGACTTTGGTAACATTTTCCTCGATGGGAATTAAGTTTATTTGATCCGAGATACTTAAATACGATGCCAAATGCTTATTACAATCCCTATATATATATATGTTGATGTGCTTAGATTGCCGTGCTGGTTTGTTCCTCGCCATCGCTAGATGGCTCCAGTTCATAGGCTATGGATATGGTGAGCAATTTCGGTGTGCGTCTTCGATTATGTTTGGATTTAGTCTTCGATTTCTTGTGCAGCTTGTGGCGCTTAATTGTATCTCGTGTGATCTCCGTGCATAGTTTTAAAAAGCGTCACATGGCACCGGACATTGTGTTGTTGCAAACACATTGCTGATAACAGAATTTGTCAATTAATAGAGATTTAACTAGCAGTAATAGTACGACCATCTCTCACCTTAGCATTCAGTATATCCTCGGACCAGTCTTCCTTGGCAATGCGACCGACGGCATTGACGAGAATGCCCTTGACCTTGATAACGTTCTCGGAGAAGGTTTTGAGCACATCCTGCACGTTGACGCCCTCGCAGCCCATGCGCCAGCAATCGTAATCCGTGGCAATTGCCACCGATCCGTATAGCAAACCGGCTTCCTTGGCCAGCACAATTTCGGGGCAGGTTGTCATGTTAATCAAGTCACCTCCCCACTGACGGAACATGTTGCTCTCAGAGCGGGAGGAGAAACGTGGTCCCTCAATTGTGACAATGGTGGCCTTGTCATGGGCCTCATAGTTTAGCTCTTTGGCCGCCTCAAGGAGTGTTTTGCGTGTGCGCTCACAGAACGCGGGAAACATGGGCAGATGGCAGACACCTTTGTGCCCGGCATGCGAGCCATCGTAGAAGGTCTGCATGCGTTTGGTGGTGCGATCGATGAAGTCATGCGGCACCACCAAGTTGCCCGGCTTGATGGATTCGCGCAACGAGCCGCAGGCTGTGGACACAATCAAATGGGTGCAGCCCACATCACGCAGCGCCCAGATGTTGGCTCTATAATTCACATTCGATGGCATTATATCATGTTTGCGACCATGGCGAGCCAGGAGCACGCACTGCACTCCCTTGATTTCGCCCTCAATCAGTGCATCTGAAGGTGTGCCGTATGGAGTCTCCACAATTCTCTCATTGCGATTCTCCAAAATGTCTGGATCATCCAGACCTGAGCCGCCAATGATGCCAATCTACAAAACAGACGTTATTAGTGTAGACATAATTACTTGAGAGTTCGTGTGTGTGTTTTTGCAATTAACTGTGTGCAGATAAAGAATACACACAATCACACTTACATACACACACACACACAGCGAGCGAGATTAAGATGCCTATTTCAAAAAATAAATGCCTACTTACCTTGACTGGTAACGGGTCAAGATTGGTGTCTTTACATTTGATGTGTATCATTCTGAATCTTGTTGCTAAATGAACGGCTACCGAAAATACGGATTTAAACGTGCTTCAAAGGAACTGTCGCTGTCTCCGCGCTGATAGCGTTCACTCGTTGTTGTTGATAAGTTGTCATAAACGTAGCGCAACCGAAATACATGCGGCATATTTATTTCGCAATTGGCTGGCTTAACCCTTTTCGCAATAGAAGTCGATTTACAGGGACAAATTCATATCAATCAAAAATGCAGTACCCATTTTAAAACATTTCTTTTAGTTTACATTTGAAGTTTATTTTTTTAGATAATATATTTTAGGCAATTTATGGCTAATTAACTTTGGAAAATTGTACAGCATTGCGAATTCGTTACAGCACGCAAGGCTTTTGCAACTTTGATTTATAAACGTCGGCAAATGATGCATTGTTTTCCAACACTAAAGGCAGCCCTTTCCCCAGTCTGGTCACATTGACTGACAAATGTAAACAGCTGAGCCAAGCACATGTGTGTGCTGAATTTGGAGTGAAGCATAATAATTAATTATGGGACTTGAAGTTGATTTACCTGGCAATGATATAGATGATATCGAGGATTTAATATCGTCAGAAGATATCAAACCGCGAGAACGCTATGAGAACAAGAAAAGTGTAACAGTGCGTGCCAAGAGACGAGCACAAATCAAACCAGCAACAGACAACGATGAAGAGACACCGCAGCCGCAAAAAACGATTTACGAGAGTGTTATACCCGGCACACAGAAGGTCTATGTGAAGACATGGGGTTGTGCCCATAACAACTCTGACTCAGAGTACATGGCTGGCCAGTTGGCTGCCTATGGCTACAATCTGAGTGGCAAGGATGATGCGGATCTGTGGCTGCTCAACAGCTGCACGGTGAAGAATCCCTCAGAAGACACGTTTCGCAACGAGATCGAGTCGGGCATGCGCAGTGGCAAACACGTTGTGGTGGCCGGCTGTGTGCCACAAGGTGCTCCCAAGGCGGATTATTTGCGTGGCCTGTCGGTGATTGGAGTGCAGCAAATTGATCGCGTTGTGGAGGTGGTGGAGGAAACCCTGAAAGGTCACAGTGTGCGGCTGCTGCAGAACAGAAAAGTGCACGGTCGACGTGTAGCTGGTGCACCGCTGTCGCTGCCCAAGGTGCGCAAGAATCCGCTTATCGAAATTATCTCCATCAACAGTGGCTGCCTGAATCAATGCACCTACTGCAAGACGAAGCATGCACGCGGTGATCTGGCCAGTTATCCGCCAGCCGAGATTGTGGAACGTGCCCGACAATCCTTTGACGAGGGTTGCTGCGAGATCTGGCTGACTTCGGAGGACACGGGTGCTTATGGGCGTGACATTGGCAGCTCGCTGCCCGAGTTGCTGTGGCAGTTGGTTGAGGTGATACCCGAGAATTGCATGTTGCGCGTGGGCATGACCAATCCGCCTTACATACTGGAACACCTCGAGGAGGTGGCCAAGGTGCTGCAGCATCCTCGTGTCTACGCTTTTCTCCATGTGCCCGTGCAGGTGAGTTAACCTCCCATATTCTTACAATGAGTTACTAATCGAAATGAATACTTTTAGAGTGGCAGCGATTCGGTGCTGGGCGAGATGAAGCGTGAATATTGTCGCAAGGATTTTGAGCATGTGGTCGACTTTCTGCGTGCTCGTGTGCCTGGCTTGACAATTGCCACCGACATCATTTGTGGCTTTCCCACGGAGACGGAACAGGACTTTGAGGAGACGATGACGCTGTGCGCCAAGCATCGCTTCCCCAGTCTATTTATCAATCAGTTCTTCCCGCGGCCTGGAACACCAGCTGCTAAAATGGAACGCATACCAGCGAATCTGGTGAAGAAGCGCACCAAGCGACTAACTGATCTCTTCTACAGCTACGAACCGTATGCCGGTCGCGAGGGTCAAGTGTATGAGGTTCTGGTGACGGAAATTTCCCATGATAAGCAACACTATGTGGGCCACAACAAGAGCTACGAGCAAGTGCTGCTGCCCATGCGAGACAATTTGCTGGGCACTCGGGTGCGAGTGCGCATTACATCCACCAGCAAGTTCAGCATGATGGCCGAGATATTGGACGAGGAGCGCGACTGGACGCGCTGTGACAACAACAACAAGGCGGTGACAGCAGAATACGAGAGTCGGAGTCAGAGTCGGGGACAGCGCTTCATGGGCATCGCATTGCTGGTGGGCGCTGTGGCTTTTCTGCTGCACTTGCTGCTCAAATTCGTATCGAAATAAAAGGCAAAATAACGTTCTTCTGAATTGATAATTTAAGTAACGATTTCATTTTAAGCCTAGGAATATTACTTAAGAAACTTGGTTGCTTGGACTTAATATTCGTCCGAGGGTTCTGTGCCAAAGTAGCGATCGCCAAAGTTGCCAATGCCGGGTATAACATAGAACTTGCTATTGATTTCCGGATCCAGCGCGGAAGTAACAATTTTAACCTGCAAAAGATGATGATAATGATTATAAGAGAAATTCTTTATTGAAGTGTTGTTGCTGCTGCGTTGTTACCTTGGGAAAGGCGTAGGCAATCGAATGGACGCCGATTTCGGCCATCAGCAGTGAGGCAAGTATGATGTTCTCCTCGGGCACATCGTGATCGAGGAGTACACGTATGGCCATCATGGCAGCGGCGCCCGTTGCCACCGTGGCATCCATCAGTATCACTTTGTAGTCTTTTATGTCTTTGGGCAGCCTCAAATAGTAGAGCTCCGGCTCGCCAGTCTTCAGATTTGTTTGTATCAGTATTTTACCAATGCGTATATCCTTGCACACATCACACACTGCCTGCTCCATGGTCTCGCCGGCACGCAAGATGGACACACCGCAAATCTTACGCGATTCCATGCGTTTGCCCTCATAGAGCACACCCTGAGGCGTCTCCACGCATGTCGTCTTGAAGGGGAACAAACTGAGCGCATACTCGATGACCAAACGGATGAGACGCTTTGAATAGAAGATGAACTCATCGCGCGATGTGTTCTTGCAGCGTATGAATGTGTGCAATCCTTTGATCTGCGGTGTGGGATGCAGTAAATGCAACGAATCTGGCATCGGTTGATCCTTGTACGAATTGGCCAACGTCTCGCGTAACTTGAAGCCGCGCTGCAAATGAGGAAGTTTATTATATTACCAACTCAATTTCGTTGTTAAAACTCTTGATTATTACCAGTTGGAGCTGTGTGTGCACGTGCTGCACTATGAGTGCTATGGCCACCTTGTTCTCGCCGCCGCGTGGCACGATGATGTCTGCATGCGCCATCGTTGGCGCTATGTAATTTGCATACGAAGGCTTCACCATGTTTAGGTATTGCTTCAGCACGCCTTTCAAGTCGCGTCCACGTTGTGAGATATCACTGTCAAGTGACAAGTGCGTAGAATTCTTAATTAGTTTTAGATTGTTTTGTCATGTGAATTCTTTGCTTACCGTTTAAGTCGTCGGGCCAGACGAATGTCGGGATCTGTGTCTACAAAGATTTTCATGTCCAGCAGCTTCAGCACCTCCGGACTGTGGAAGGTAAGAATGCCCTCAAATATGATGACATTAGCACCGTACATGGTTTTCTAAAAAAAAAATGAAATTGTGGAATTATTTAATAGAAAAATAACTTAATAGAAAACTTTTTAATTTACACTTTTTTTAAAAAAGGAATTATGAATAACTTTACCTTTAAAATCCTGCATAAGTATTAAAAGTTATTAATCTGTTTCTATTAATGTAAACTGTCTTTAAATAAGTTCTATATTCCATTTTCAAATTTGTTAGAATAGTAATGTAATAATACCTAATATTATTCCTTTAATATTTCATTCCTTCATTTCTAAATATAAAAAGACAATTCTTTACAACTAGCTGAATCTAAATATGGAATCCTAAGTTTATCTCAGAAGAAAAAGTTAAAACCTCTAAAGAAGACCTTAAATATAAGTTGTTTGAATTAATATGAATTCAGATCAAGTGAAAGCTTAGGATTTGTCGGCGCTAAAGAAGAATATAAAGAATGTGCTACCAATATTTATCACATAATCTTTTTTCCTATTTCCGAACTAAGATAATACAACTTATATGAACTATAATACAACAGGAAAAAGTTTATAAATCTACAACTCAAGTTGAAAATCTCTAGATACTTTAGTCGTTGCGATCACTTTTTTATATATGTGTACATATATATATTGTATTTATAATAGTCGTTTATGTAAATCGCCTCAGCTGTTCGTGAGCTTACCGTCTGGCTCTCGCGACCGTGTGTCACAAAATTGTATACTGGAACTTCGACTTTGCGACCCTCCTTGAGCTTGGTCAACACATCGATTAGCAAATCAATGTCAAATGCATCCGGATGATCAAAGTTGTATTCATTGATGATTGCCTGCTCATGTTGCTTCTCATTCAGAATCTGAAACGAGTTTATTCAATTACTCAGCAGTTCTATTAACAGCTAGCTAAGCAGCTAAGCTGCATACCTTGTAGAAGCAGTCCATGGACAGCAGAGTCACCCACGGCACATCAAGGCTCTCAATGATCTTCTCAGCGACGGTCGTCTTGCCAGATGCGCTGCCACCGCAGATGCCTAAAAGTAGCAAAAGTCTTAATAAACATAATAGACTCGAGAATGTGGCATCAACTCACCTATGACAAAGGGTTCCACCTGTTGTCCGGCACAATTGTACCATGGCGGACGTCCGGCCGTGTAAATGGTGCGATTGTTTGACCGTATGATGCATTCGGACGGATTGGCAGTGGTCGTCTGGTTGCCAATGGATGTGGTCCTTTGTCGTCGGCCCGAACGGCGCATCGGCGACTCCAGCGACGATTTTGCTGGCACCGTTGTTGGCGAGGCGGGGCAGCAATTCAGTTCACTGCCTCCGCCTCCTCCGCTGCTCAGCTCCACGAATGGATCGACGTACAACGGTTCGGTGACATCGGAGCGATCATCGCTGTAAAAGTGTAAGAATGTGAAATCAACGTTAACCCAGATTAAGACGTCTCGGAAATACGATTACACACACACATTGTGAAATTGCCGGTTAATATACTACTTTGTTTGTGTTGTAGTTGTTTGTATCAAGACTATAATAAATATAGGTAATAAAAATAAAACGGTTTCCCCCCACGCAAAAAAAGGCGAGATAAGATTCATTGGCACGCGACTATAACGACGACAATGTCGAGTGCTGCTATATAGAACGTCTCACAGACACATAGACAACTTCTCATAAATGTCATATGCGCATATATATGTGTGTGTGTATTAATTTGTGCATATATGCAGAAATTATCAACGGAATGCCGGCAAAAAAGAGAGAGAGAGAGAGAGAGCGAAAGAAAGAAAGAAAGATATATTTGATATTGAGCACATGCATTAATTGACTTTTGCCATAATTTATTATTATCAAATGGCGTATTCATATTTGCTTTTGTTTATTGCGACTTTATGATGAAATTTCTTGGTTACATTTAAAACCACAACAATTTTTTTGGGTTTATGACGAAAAATCTAATCTTTATATGTACTTGGCGTGGTCACTTTTTGATCAAAATCTATTTTAGGCAATTCCGTCTACAAAAAATAAACAAAACTTAATTTGAATCGTGCCTACAATTCACTGTTTATCCCATCTGGCACGATATTCAATTCCCAGTATTCAGCTGCTATTGCAGTTTCTCAAATTAATGTCTAGGGAGGGAATCTTTCGGGTCTTCTTTATGATGCCATACTCAATTTATGTATGAGTATCTTTATTTATTTTTCATAATTAAGTGGCTAGACAGTGAACACGCACACCCGATTTTATTTTCTGAGCAGGCAAATAATATACATATGTACATACATAGATATGTATTTACATTTATGCACACATTGCAAAAAAAAAAACGTCGAAGGGAACGTAAAATCCCATGAACCATTTTATTGCAACCGCCTAAAATAAATGTCAACATGTGCACATTTGCAATTTTAATGTATTTTTACCAATTATTATTTTAGTGCACTATTTTTGATTACATCCAAAAAACATATTTCATCTACGTCATTGGCGCAACAACGTGTCTACCATGCAACACTCATACGCACAGTGGTCAACCACTTATTTTGAGTAGTTTCATTGTGAACACTACTTGGAAACGAAATCATTTTTAGTGTAAAAGTACACATTTGCACATAAATACAGAAAAATAAATTTTAATATTTGTAGTGCAGATTTTTGCAGATAGGGTCACATTATTTCCAAACTAAAACGTGTCTTGCATTAAAATTTTTGCTGCATTAAATAAGCTGAGAACCACTGTAAATGTATGCATTTTTGTATGCGCGCTTGTGTGTGTGTGTATGTGTGTGTGTATAGCCTGCTGTCAGACAATTCGACGCTAGACTAACGATTTTCAGATGCTGCGCCAGTTGCATTGGCTCATTATAATTTATGCTTGGCGTGATGTACATAAAGATGTACACATAAATTTATGTTTCTTTCTCTATGTACACATGTACATTTTTACACATATTTATTTTACTAGCATATGCCATTCGTTGCACTCTCTCAGACGCACACACTCACTCATAACTTTACCCTAGGGATTTTCACATTTGCCACTGCTATTTATAATTTAACTACACAATGTATGTATGTCATAACATTCAGCTCAACATACATACATATGTAGTTATGTAGGTTCGTGTGGGCAATGAACGGTGAAAAAATGTGTAGAATGGAGAGAAGAAAATATACTGCCGTTGCCACGTGTTGTGTTCAACAGGTTGTTAGGCTCACAGGACGTAAGAGGGAGAGCAATAGACTGAGAGAGAAGGGTCTGTGCAAAATGAAGGTGTGTAATTACAAAACAATGTTTGGGAGAGGGAAAAGGAGAGCAGACGTGGCTTCGATCGCAGCCATATTGAAACAGAGGAAGCAGCATTTGATGACGCTGTTGCTGTGGCTGTCGCTTTTTTGTTGTTTTTTCATTTTGTACATATTTGCGATGCCAACCCGACAGCCGACAGGGGCGACTGATAGTCGTCGACGCAGCGACACGATAAACGATATTAAAAAGAACGTTAATTAAACACAGAAAACAAATGTTGAAAGTAGCAACAACAAAACAATTAGAGCTTCAACACACATACTTACACACATTTCGATATATTGTGTATGTGTCTGACGAGCTTGGGGCGAAAATAAATGCAAAAACAGATGAGAGACAACAAACAATCACAAAGGTTGTGAATACATACATACATATGTATGCATATGTATATACATTTGTATGTGCAATTGTGTATATGTGGGTATTTTAAATAAAATGTGAATAAAAATGCAATGATTTACATGTGAGAGTGACCGTTGGTTTTTGCTGTTGCTGTTGTAGCGTTCAACTTCTTCAAATTGCCGTGCAATTGCCCTAGACGTGCTTGTTGTTGTTGTTGTGCTGTGTCTTGCTCTGCTGCTGCTGTTGTGGTCTGTTGTTGTTGGTGCTGTAGCGCTGTTGTAGTTGTTAGTAAGGCGGCACTTGGAAATACTGAAGATGCTGCAATTGCTTTTCCCTTTGTCGACGAGACATCGTTGATATTATTATTATTGTTGTTGTTGTTCGTTTTGGTGCACAAAAACGTGATGCTGCTCATTTTAGCCAATGAGCAATGCCAAAATTCGTCGTTTGTCTGTTTGTATGCGTTGAGAATTTTAGCAGCAAAATGGGTCAATCACTCGAGCACACACACTCACACGTACACTAACACACGTAGCACAAAGCACCCACACACACAGACACACGCACACACGCAAATTTATGCAGAATGTGGCCGAAAGCAGCGACGACGGCGACGACGCATGTGATGCGATGTACTGTCTACGCTACTTAGAAGCAGCGTGTTTACGAAGCTCTTTTTATTTGTTATTATTGCGCGGCGAAACTGCGAAATCTTTTTGTTCGATATCAAAATAATACAAGAGAGTAATACGCATATGTTAAATGCTTATAAGTATTTAGCTGTGTGTGTGTGTGATACCGGTACCGGTCAAAAATATAAGCAACGTGCTGCAGTCGAGAATTGGAGAATGACTAAAAATGTGTAAAGAAATCGCAATCGGCTGCTTGCCTCTGCCGCTGCCTTTGCTTGCTCTGCCTCTGCTGTCTATTTCAGTGTCTCTTTCGATTGCCAGAGCTAAGGTTAAAAGCAACTGTCGACGACAGCGACGCGCGTCTACGTCGACGCAGACTTCGACGTCAACGTCGACTTGAACGACGATGGCGAAGGTAGCCGAAAGGTAAATCAGCCACTTTCTTGCTCTGGTTGTTGTTCTTGCTTCATTGCGTTATAACTGTGTTTGTGGGCATGGAAAAAGAACAACAACGAAAAAACACTTCTTTACATTCTTCAACAGCGTCGCGACGTTGACGTCGAATTTCAGTAACGAACCGAATTTATTTTGTCATATGTATCAGCTGAATACTCAATACATATTACATTACACACACACATATTCATAAATACATTTGGTATCCAAGTGCGAAGCACGCTACATCACACGCTTAATTATGTATGTATATATGTATGTATTTATGTAAACACGCATATGTATGTGTGTGTATCTGCACATGGATGTGGTGCGATTATATATGTATACATGTGTATATGTATCTGCAAATGTATTTTTATTGCGTGCTTAACTTTTTAGGCTCCTTAGTGATGAATGAGTTTTTTATTTTTGTATTTTGGTTGGATTTTCACGCTTCACTCTATTATCACCAAGCAATTTCATATTTGTATGTTACCTGTCGGAACTTGCGGAACTCGCTGGATAAAATGTGATTTGTTTTGTCTGGGTTACAGACATTATTACTCTAATTTTTATTTTGTGTGTGCGCTGTTGCAACTGCAATGTGTTAAAATCAACCAAAAACCACGCGGTGATTACTCTGACGTGCCTCTCTCTCCGCCAGTGACTAAAATACATACATAGAATATACTGGGAATGTAGGCAGCGTTTTCCGCAAGAAAACGTGCGCTGTAGCAATGTTTTTATGCAATGACAATTGCATCAAAATTATATATCGCTGCAAGCTGTAATTAATTGATTGGAATGCAGTTCAATAGATTATACATTTTATGTAAATACAGAGCATTTATAGTGGGTAATTTTCAGGGGTTTCAAGCAAAAACAAAATCTCAGTATCTGCTGACGTATCAGCTGATTGCAAGAGTTGTTTTGCAGCGTGCCCAATACAGCTGGAAACGATTCGATTTTAAATCGATTCTTCTTTTCCAATAAGAAATCGATTATATTTTTAAGAATCGACGATTTTGATTTTAAATATAATTACTCTTAATACACAATTTTTTAACAAATTTGCAACCTTTCTCCCATATTCCAAAGTATAACCGAATTTTTTATATCATATCCCAATGGAATTCAATGATTGGATTCTAATTGAACTACATTGATCGATAAGATCTTTATTTTAAAATAATATTAATATTTAGTATAATCATATTTAATAATAAACTCATTTAAAATAAATAAATGATTTTTGAAATAAATTCAGTCGTATTATTTTTAAAAAGGCTTTTACAATTGGTTAATATTTATCTGTATCTGGGTGGGATTACAGGCATCATTTGGTAGAGAAGATATACCAAAACAATTAAATCCTGGTAAGTGTCAGCTGGTTACACTAATAACGTATACTGTTTAATTTTCAAAACGGCTACAATAAGGCGCGTTATCTTGGTTAGTAAAATCATAATTTGTAAATAATTCTGATCAAAAGATGAGTGATTGCAGTGTGAATTTCGAAATATACTTAAATGCACTTCCCGAAGTTGTTATAGCAAACATAGTATATATTATGAAGCATATGTATTCACTTTCTGAAATATATATTTACAATTTTAATTATTTTTAAAATCATTGTTGCTATCCCTAGTCTTTTTATCATCGCTCATTTTTGCGATAAGTTTGCCAGTTCGATTGTATTAGACGCACTAAACTAGTTGAATTTGTTCAATGAACGAAACTGTTGCTTCTCTGTTAGCGTTTAACAGAATGTGCATGCTGTTTAGTTTAGTTTGATTCCCAAAACAAATTGCATTGTTTGGCACTTAAAATGTGAATTCTTAAGATTTAGCATGCAAATAAATGTAAATGAGGACGTTAAGTTATTATTTAATTCGAGTGTAATTATAACTTGCTATGTTTGTGAGCTGCATGGAAACTCACTTGTTACTTACTGGTTCATGGGGTCAATGCAAATGACTCACTGCAGTTCGCGAGTTGAAAATGAACAGTATCAGATAACTTTTGTTTCGCCAGCCCTGCCCTGTACAAAAACTCTTTTTTTATTTTAATCAATTGTTTATGTTGTGTTACTGCTAATGAAAAATGGAGTAGATGCGTGCATAGCTGTTTTCTTTCAATTAGGATGGCCTATATAAACATAGCAGAATGGACGCCCGACCAAGTTACAGACTGGATAAGAGGTAAATTACAAATCTCTTCTCGTTAACAGGTCAAGGAAAAGTGCAGCGCAGCAGCAGCCACCCAACAACAAGAGCAACAACAACAGTAGCAGCAGCAAAAACAACAACAACAACAACATTCCTTTCACAAGCAACTTTCGAGTGCCACAGCATAATGCATAATTGCTAATGATGTGTATTATTTTTTTTGTTATTTCTCGTAAAGGTCTCGACGAGTCCATGGCTGGCTACGAATTTTCGAAACATGAAATCGGCGGACGTGCCCTGCTCAATATACGGCCATATGAGCTGGAAAACTTGGGCATGGAGGCCATTGGCCATCAGGAGATTGTCCTTGAGGCTGTCGAGAATCTGCGAAATTTTGTGAGTGTCAAGTGGCAGTGTACAAAATCTATTTACTAACAACAATTAACAATATGCGTATACTAAGTTTGTTTGCACTGACTTGTGGACTGAGTGCTTTATCTAGGTGAACACTCCAAAGAGTAGAAGTTAAAAGGCTGCAATTTTTAGTTAGCATACAAACACAATTTCCTGTTGGATATTCGACAGTTTTAATTTAATTGCTAACTACCAGAGGTTAAAATGGATGAAATTTTTAGCAATTTTTATTAATATTTGACTATTTCTGAATTATCAGAGGACAGTTTAAGAAGTTGGAGCTAGAAGGCTGCACTTTAATAAGGAGGAGCCAACTTTTAAGTCTTAAACAAATCCAAACTATCATATTTTTTGTACTGACTATTGACTGCCTTAGTTATTGTTGCTCAGAGTAAACAGTTGAATTAGAAGGCTGTACATTTTTAAATACGTTTAGTTTAAACATGTGATTTCTTGGCGAGTTTCTTGCTAAATGTCAGCTACAAGTTGAGGAAGCAACATTCAGGCAACTATTTGCAATTACTAAATTTATTGACGTACAGTCCGAGACGGTAGCAGCTTGAAGGCTGCAAGTTGTATAAGGGTAGTCCTTTTAATCTACTTAACTGTTCTATTTATTGATAGTTTAAATTTTTGCCCACAGTTTAAACTGTAGAAGCTAGAAGGCTGAAAATTTCACATATCATAGCTCTAATAATTTCTTTTGGAATTGCAACATAGTTTCTCCAGTTACCCGCTTCATCAAGATAACATAGTTAAGATTATTCTCCCACAGTCTAAATTGTAGAAAATAGAAGGCTGATAATTTTACATATCATAGCTCTTATAATTCCTTTTGCAATTGCAACTGCTTTTCTCCAGTTAGCCACTAAGAGCTTTTTAAAAAGATGTCAGAGTTAAGGTACACCAATTATTTTTGATTATTAAAAAAAACGGTAGGAGCTAAAAGTTTGCAACTTTTGAAACATAATTTTAAACGCATAGCAAATTTCTTAAAGGCTAACAATTTAATGCATTAGTAAATTGCATTGTCATTTAAATACAAGTGAATTTCCCTAACTAATCGTTGTTACTTGCAGCACTATCACCTCAAGAACGACAACCTGCAGTTCATGGCACTCCATGTGGGCACCGCTGCCCGCAATCTGCATCGCGAGCTGGCCAAGAATCATCCGGACAGCACGAAGATCGACACACGAACGCTGCACGACATTTCGCGGACGATAGCGACGGTGAAGCCGTTGATTGGCAACCTGAAGGGTTCGCCATTTCGCAGCCAGGACATGTACCGCGAATACTGTGGCAATGTGCTGCGCTGTGGCCTTGAGTTGGCGACGATAGCGCATCGCGATCGCTTTGTCGAACGTCCGGTGGCGCAGATCAAAGCGACTGCGGTGCGTTTGGAGCGATTGGCGAATTTCATAATACAGGACATATCGGATCCCATGGTTCTGCAGCCGGCATCCCTCAATCTGGTGACGCTGAAGAAGCGTGAATCGGATCTGGGCTTCAACATCGAGTCCAGCGACAATGGCATACATCGTGTGACGGACATTAAATACAATTCGCCGGCGCACAATTCGGGCAAGATCGAGGATGGCGACGAGATTGTGCAGATCAATTACCAGACTGTGGTCGGCTGGCAGCGCAAGACAGTGTTGCAGCATCTGCGCGAAGCGCTGCCCGATGTTGTGCTGACGGTGAAGAAGCGACCCAAGCACACCAAGATGTATGGCCAGATCTATATGCAGCCATATCGTTTGCCCAGCAAAAAGCGCAACATGAATCGTTGGGCCGACAATTTGCCCAGTCCCGAGCACGCGTCCCGCTTTCCTCACTCTCGAGACGGCGACGACGACAAAGACGCCGCTAAACGTGGCCGACAACAAGACGGGCGACACGCTGCCCGAGCAGGAGCAACAGGAGCGGGAGCGAGAACGGGAATTGGCGCGTCAGCGACAGCGACAACAACGTGTGGAGCAGGCCGAGCAGGCGGTGCAATCGGAGCATGCGGGCTCCGATTCGGATTCCAGCTGCAGTGATATACCCACGCCCACGGATCCCAAGTCCGCCAGCCGCGAGATGCGTCTGTATTACCCCAAGCCCCGAGCGTTGCTCCAACGTCGTCACACGATCTGTGGCGATGAATTCCTGAGCTTGAAGCATCCGCATCTGGTGATACCGTCGTGGCATGAGCGGAAACCTGGCGGCACTGGCGTTGGCGGCGCTGCCAACTGTGATCCTGGCTCGCCCAGCATACGCGACAAGTCGATATCGTTTGGCTACGGCTTGGAGATTACGCCACGGCCCACCACGTGCATTGGACTGGCGGATAGCGCTGATACCGCCAAGCGTTTGGTCAACGAGGCGCGCAAACTGAAGCAGCTGACGGAGGCGGGTCTGGAGTCGCAGCAACAGCTGCAGCAGCATGGAACGCTACAAGCCGGGTGTGAGCAAGGTGGTGCGCTTCGATGCGCACATGAAGGTTGAGGATTATGTGGTGAAGAACGAGAAGTTTACGTGCAATGTGGAGAACACCATACTGGAGACATTCGAGCCGATTCCCTTTGCCGACGAGGGCGACGAGGATGCACTGGAAACGTTGCGCAGCTGTGCCAACAATGAGACGAGCACCACCGTCGAGCTGCTCCAGGCCATCGAGTTGGCCACACGTGAAACGCCGCCGCTGGCGGAGGCCATCAATTCATCGCTAATACACCAGCAGCAACAGCATCTGTTGCAGCAACAGAATCGCCGTGGACGATTGGATAAAAGTCACAGCACGCCGGCGTACGATAATTCGGGTGAGGAGGAGTCGGATACGCCGCCTCCAGCGCCGCCGCCAGCGATAGAGCCGCGCAAGGAGTTCTTGCTGGTGACGCCGCCAGCGCCGCCGCCGCGTCCACGCAAGCAGCGTGAATTGACGCCGCCTGTGGTGCCCCCACCGCCACCCAAGCCAGCGAGCATGCAGCCACAGCAGCTGCAGCTGCAACAGCAGCAACAACAACAGCAGCAGCAACAACAGCAACAGTTGCCCGCCGTGGAGCAGCCACAGGAGATTAGCGAGCTGCTCACGCCGAGCAAGACGCGCACGCTGACGCTCAAGAAGAAGCACAGCCTGATGGCCAAGCGGCGCAACACCAATCTCAAGCTGCTGGGCACCGGCGACATTCAGGGTCATCTGTACCGCCGCACCAAGAATCTACGGGGAGTTACCTACTGGGCACGCATCTATTTTGTGATGCTGGACACCATATTCTATGGCTTTCGCAGCAAGCAGAGCAGCAGCGCCAGTCTGGTCATCTTTCTGCCCGGCTTCACCGTCTCGCTGGCCAAGGAGGTGCACTCGAAGCCGCACGCCTTCAAGGTGTATCACACGGCAAAGAGTTTCTACTTTGCCGCCGAATCGTTGGATGCACTCAATCAATGGGTGGAGTTCTTGCGCATCGCTTCGCTTAAGTTGCCGGCGGTGAGCAGCGATGCGTGCACCGCCAAGGATCTGTACTCGGAGAACGAGAGCTCCGGCGAGGAGGAGAATGATGCGCTGGTCAGCACCAATCTATGCACACCATCGCCCCAGGCTTCGAAGGATGTGATTGCCACGCTCTTGGCCAACAGTCACAGCCACGGCAGCAGCAGCCACAACAATAACAGCAGCAGCAGCCACACACCGACGAGCAGTTTGAGCAGCAGCAACAGTCTGAAGCAGGATCGTCGCGTCTTTGACTCGTTGCGCAAATTCACGATGGGCACATTCAAGAGCAACGCTGCCAAGTCGAGTTCCAGTGATATTCCCGTGCCGACGGCGAATTTTCAAACGTTTCGCAAAGTGCCAGGCGGCAGTTGTGGCATACAGATTGGCGCCAATACGCCTGGCTATCATGATCCCGCCCAGCCGCCGACCACATTGACACCACCCCAACCACAGCAGCAGCAGCAAGCACCATCATCGACGGCGCCAGCAACCTTGCCACGCAAATTATCGCGCAGCTCCAGTCGAAGTTCGGTGGTGAGCACAACGTCAGCGAGCTTGGGGCCACCGAATTCACCGGCGCCCACAATTAGCTCGCTGCAACAGCAGCCGAGCTTTGAGGAGAGCAACAGTCCGAGCCCGAGTCCGAGTCCAAGTCCCAGCCAGAGTCAGAGTCCGAGCAGCAAGTCGAGCTTGAAGAAGGTGCCGTATCATTATCTGCACGCCTCGAATCCCAATCTCGAGGTGTTTGAGTATCATCACTCGCACACCAAATCCTCGTTCATGACCAAGAAGAGCGGCGGCGCCGGCGGCGATGGCAACTTGGGCGATGCCCATCATCAGCCCAACAATATACAGGGCTACATGACCCTAAAGGATTTGATGTTGCGCAAGCAATTGGAGGAATCCCAGGAGATGTACAACAATCGTGTGCATCTGGGCATTGAGAAGCATCAGCGTCAGCACATGCGCAACGATTCCAATGCCAGCCAACAGACGGTGACCACCATGTCCTCCTCTTCGGCGTCCACAGCGAAGGCAGCGGGGGGAAATGGCAATGGCAGCGGCAACGGGGAGAAGCCCGCCAAGATACAGAGCTTGAGTCTGCCCAAGACACCGGACTATGAGTTCAGCTTTAAGCCGGACGATGAGAGCATTAAGCGAACACGCACCAAGGAGGGTCAAAAGTTGCGTGACTTTGGCTACGAGCTGATCTTTGGCGATGAGCCCGCCAGCAGCAACAACAATGTGAGCGTCTCCCGGCAATCGAGTTGCAGTGAATTCGAGAAACAGCTGCAACTGCAACAGCTGGACAAACAACTGCAGTTGCAGCACCAGCAGCAACAGCAACATTTGCAGCAACACGAGAGGCAGCAACAGGAGAAGGACAAGGAGAAGGAGAAGCAGTCGCAAGGTTCGCGATCGCGTTACTTTTTGCGTCCGCAGCATTTGTCGAGTTTTCTGCACAAGAAATCGAAGAACCATCACGATGCCGAGGCCAGCAGCTTGACCAGCAGCAGCAGCATGACAAGTGGCAGCGGCAGCAACAAGAAGAGCAAAAGCAAATCCAACAGCAGCGGCAGCGATCGCAAGTTTCCATTTGCCTCAGTCACAATGACGCTGCCGCTAAACAAGAAATCCAAATCGAATCACGCACTCGACGCCAGCAGCCACATGACGAGCAGTGCAATTGGTGGCCATTTGGCTGGCGGCGGCGGAAGCGGAGGCGGCAGCAACAATAGCAGCAGCAGCAACATCAAGAAGAGTCAGACCTACAATCAGGATCTGGGCGAGAAGCTGGTGGGTGGGAAGTACGATGCTCAGCGCAAGAATTCGGCGCCCATATTCAGCAAACTCTCACTCAGCTCGTCCACATCGGGAGCGCATGCGACGCCGACGCGTCCCGCCAAGGAGAATCGCTTCATGGGCTCACCGGTGCTGCATCGCACGCTCTTCGGCCACCATCATCACCAGCAGCAGCAGCTACAGCAACAGCAACAACAGTTGCAACACCATCATCATCATCATCAGTTGTTGCAGCAGCAGCAGCAGCAACAACAGCAACCGCCAAACAGCGCTGAGCTGGAGGCGGATTGCGATCAGGAGATTTTCACGCAGGTCATCTTTCCCACACAGCACAGTCAGCGCAGCTATCGCTCGACAACATCAGCGACAGCTGCAGCTGCTGTTGCTGCTGCTGCTCCAGTTGCCAACACCAATCTGTGTGCATCGGAGGCGCTGCAGCCACCGTTGCCGCCAGCGCCGCCGCCACCCACAGCAGCAACAGCAGCTGGAACAACAGCAGCAGCCACAGCAGTTGCTGACAAGGCGGATGAACCAGCAACACCAAAAGTTAGCAACACCAATTCGCTGGATTCGAAGGCAGCGACACCGGATTATCCCAATATGGAGTGTCCGCCGGTTTTTGAGCCGGAAATCTATTCGCTCAGCGAACCAAACACGAGTCTGTCGCGGCTCATGCTGCGCAACAACAACACCAGCAGCAGCAGCAATGGCAGCGGCAGCGGCAACAATAACAATAACAGCAACACCAACAACACCAACAGCAGTCCCAGTGGCGGCGAACATCAAACTTAGGTGTGATGTAAACGATTGTGAATGCTCTATATAATATATATATATACATACATTATATACAAACATATAGATCTAAAGATATATATACATACATATATATACTCGTATTGATATAGGAATATATGCAATTTTGTTCGTCTTCGTCTTCCCCTTCAAACAGCAACAACTGCAATCCTTAGCTCCTTTTTCTATCATTACTCACCCTATCCATATCCATATCCACATATATTATATTATTATCTTCTTTATACACACACACACACACACATATATAAATATATATATATAAATACGATAAACGATATTTAGATTTATGCATATGCGCCTTAATTTGCATTACGATCGTTTTGGTTCTAGGTAAATTTTTATACATATTATATTATATTATTATTATTATGGATACTATATTACACACACACATTGAAGATGAAAAGCTACAATCAAGTCTGTGCATCGAAATTAAGAGTAGAGTGAACAAATAATTAATTATCGTAATTGTAATTGTAATCGTAACTGTAGTGAGAATTCTTTATGATTTGCCTTTGTAATGAGATTAACCAAGTTAATCGAAGCTGTTTGATTTTGCTCAACAGTTCATGTCTAATGTTTTTAGTGAGTATGCACAACATCAATGAAATCAGTATAAATAAAGTCAACTGTATATAATTATAAACGAAGTTTTCTCTTTTTAATTGTTTGACAACAAATTTGCCACTAGTTTTTCCTGGTGTATATTTTTATTTGTATATATATATATATATATATTAGGACCTTTAAAATCTGTGAAAGGTGTCTTTGCATAACTTGTAAGTAAATGAATTTTATTTGTATACCAAATTCTATATCTTTTTTATATGCAATTTAAAAAGGTAACCCAAGAAGTTATTGATCCTATTTTAAAAATTCAGAAATCTTCCCCAAAGATAAAACACACGTTTTACTTTCTTCACTCCCAACTTCCATTTAGAGTTTATAACAGTTTGCTGTTACTGTAATTTCTAATCATGTAATTCCATCGAATTATAATCCCTTTATTCACATTATATACGGTTTAAATCAAAATGCATTCAATGTGCCAAATGAGATGCGTTTACGCCAGTTCCTCAATCAGTTTCTTCACCTCTTCCTCGCCAAGCATGGTGAACTCTTTTTTCTCCAATGTCATGGTCATCAGTTCAACATTGGTCTCATTCAGCTTCTCCTCCATGACCTGCTTGAGGGTGTTTAAGCACAGATCGATGGCATCCTTCAAAGTCATCTCGGGTGTGTATTTGTCCTGCAAGTTCTGTTGAGCGCCCTCACTGCCCGAGCCAATTGCCTTGGCGCAGTAGCGAATGTAGGTGCCCGAGGGATCCATGTGCCACAGCTGGGGTTTGCCCTCCTCAATGCCGGCAAAGAGAATGGCCACGCCGAAGGGACGACTCATGGCGGAGGCGCCATCACTATCGCCGCTATCGCCAAACTGTATGGCCAATGTGGAAACGGCCTGGGCACAAGACTCCACGGTCATGGCCTCGTTGTAGACGAACCAATGATTCTGGCATTCGACGCGTGCACGCTCAATCAATGTGCGTGCATCGGCCATCAGACCGGAGGTGGCGCAGCCAATATGCTCATCTACTTTGACAATCTTCTCGACCGTCTTTGGCACCATCAGCGGCGATGTGATGCGCTTTTCCACAGCCAAGACAACACCTAGACATTAATTTTCAGTTAAATAACGTTAATATATAACATAAATCAACTTACTATCGTTTGTGCAAATGCCGATGGCAGTGGAGCCAAGTTTGATTGCTTCAATGGCGTACTCCACCTGAAAGAGGCGGCCCTCGGGTGAGAAGGTGTTTACACCGCGATCGTATTCAGAGCGTGTCATAAACATAGCTGTAGTTTCCTGTGGATACACAAACTGCTGTTTAAAGTTTACTTTTATAAATTAATCGTTGAATACTTACTGTTGTGCAAAAGTCTCGTATAAAACAAAAAACAAATCAAGTTCCAAATGCCGCAATGACTCTGATGCCAAAATGACTTGCGTATAAAACTGACAGCAGTGGTGGAGAAACATCGATGACATTATCGGCTTATCGATGTTATTAACATTCTATTCAAACATCGAGTTAAATCATTTTTGTTACCACTTGTGGGAGTTTTTTTTTCCAATTGAGTTGTATTGTTTAACATTTTAATTATTTTATTACTGTTTTGTATTAAAATATTATTAAAAATCTCTGTCAACGTACATCGATGTTTCTCCGTCTCTTGCTGATTGTCAGAACCGGCAATTGATAGTGTTGTAAAGCGAGTTGCACAGCGAGCAGCTGCGAACTGGGCACACTCTGTTAAGCGGTTTTTGCCCGCAACAATTAAAAGTGAACTACCCAGAAATTATCTTGTATAAATATTTAAAAATTATAAATAAAATGCAATTTAATAAATAACGAAAAATTAAAATTATTCGTTTTAAGATTTTTTACTTTTCATGTTTCAATTGTTAAAACTAGATAATGAATCATATGTAAATGCTTCCGAATTGTTTCCAAGGACTTGACGCAAAGATATTGCGCAATCTGTTTACTTGGCTTAATCAAGTTTTAAACATTATGAACGTTTACGACTGATTTGCTGACACTAAAAACATGAAAACGCTCACAACGTATTCCACTTAAATTTTGGCTCCAGCAAAAAAGGGCTAGACAATCTCTTAGTCAAATTAAATAACAGCAATTAATGATTTATTGCTGCAAAATAAGAAAACTAATTACTAGGTCAGGGTTAATATTACACATCACCATACCATTCTCTTACCATCTGATGCTGGCTTTTCCAAAACAACAAGAGGAAAAAAGAAAGAGGGTTCACTTTGCCCCCAAAATCCAAAAAAACAAAATAAAAAACGCAACACAGACTCACAACACGCACACGAAGGTCATTGACCAAAGCACGAATGGCAATATTTCGGTGTATATGTATGTAAGTGTGTGTGTGTGTGTGTGCTGCGAGTTCAAATGAGCTTGTTAACAACTGTTGTAAGTCGTTGTTGCATTCATAATGAGCATTGTTAGTGGGTAGTGTGTGGCACCAAGAATTGTAATATCGAATTAGTGGCGACTCCAACATACATACATAATTGTAAGTGGCTCTGTAAGCGCAATAATGGGCAATTAGTGCGCGAAATTCAACGCTTGTGTCTTGCATTATGAAATAGAATAGGCATGTAAATGGTCTATGCATTGCTTTTGCTTTTGCTTGCCGACACCTCCCCCTCCCCACCCCAAACACTTGCCTGCTCCACTAGCCAGCCAGTTAACGTCTATCTTTCCCAGACCGCGTCGTCAGCGTCTTCCGCGTCTGCGCGGCGAGTTTTCAAAACTGTACGAAGCGGTACGAAAATTTTGTCTGTATTTTTGTCCGTGGTTGTTGTATTTTTATTGTTGTTTAATGCATTGCTAATGGCACATGCCAGCTAGAGAGCTTAGACGCACACACACACACAGATACATATGGGCGAATGCGAATGTGAATGTCTTTATAAGCATGTGTGTGTAGCTTTGTTTAATTTGGATTTTTGGCTTAGTTTAAAACGCACAGTAATAAGTAGCAGCCGTTAGTGTATGTTCGCTTTTAAATAGCCAACTGTGTGCTACGTATTCAATTTTAATGACTATGATTGCACAAAGCGCAGCCACAGACACTAAAATCACATGCATGTATATACAATGTATGTATATGTATGTGTGCGTGTATATGTATGTATTTACAGTCACGCTCTTAGCTCCTACAGGCTGTAATCATGATCATGCCACATCGACTCAATTCGAAATCTTTCGACCAATTTGAGTGAAATGTGGCAGCAAAATCGTTGCTTTTGGGCTACACGAACATGCCAACACACACATATATACAAATACTTCCAGCTGTAAATTTACACACGTATTGTGGGTCTTTCTATTGTGCGCTGCTCTAACCTTTGACTCTTTGTGCAAGAACAAACAGCTGACAATCGCTTGAAAGCTCAATGCTATGACACAAATGCAAACGAGCGTTACATTGTTATCGATAACAATGCCTTTCATTTGCAGCGACCGTAAAATGGGATAACGCACAATAAATATGATAGGTCTCTGCAATTTGAGACTGCCATTTACGCATGTAAAAGGCGAAAACGCATTCATTATGTATATGTGCGTGTGTGTGTGTTAACCTTCTTATTGTTTTTGCCACAATGTTTGCGGCAGAGTCAATATCAGCATTAATTTACATAATCCCCGCCAACATTGTCGTATATTGTCATATCACATATCTTTTGCAAGGTAGCACCAACAGGCTCAAAAACAGCAGCAGCAATAACAACAACAAAAACATGACAACGGAACCAAAGCTTTTGGCGGGGGATGTCAATGTCTGTCGGGCTTAAGTTGCATTATGTAAAGCCCCCCCAATAATAATAATAATGTCTTTAACGTTGGTAATCTGAAACGTTTGGTTGCCGCAATTGTGTTTATCACAACACACAAAATCAAAGCATGCGCTGCATATGGAAATGTCTGAGCTTTTGTTTTTTTTCTCGTTTTCTTATTTGTTTGTTTGTTTGGTTTTTGGTTTTTGTGGGTCTCTGTAACAATTTCCTAGCTATTGTTTATAGGATAACGACCCGATTACCTTGCCATAAGCCTACTTGCAAACTGCAGCATGCTCCTGCAACAGCTTGGATGTCCCCCCATAACCCCTTCCTTTTGTCCATGCAGTTGCAGTGCTGTCGTCGAAATGAGAAACGAGTTGCTCATATAACACTGCTCTGTTCCTCAACATTTCATTACTAAGCCACATCCACATCCACAACAACAACAACAAGTTGCGAATGTGCCAGCCGCGCAGACGCAGCTGCCGTCGCTGCGCAGTCGTAGAGCTTTGCTGTGTGTAAGAGCGCGAGCGCAAGAGAGCGAAGAGGAGGAGGAAGGCGATTTGGTGAATTGCGTTGCGATAGACCAATTTTTTGGTGTATAAAAGCCGAGTGCAGCGACTCAACGAATCAGTACCAGCTTGGATCTCGTTATTGGTATAACACAGTTTATTGTGGAGTAATTGTTTTCCTCGTGAGACGTCAAAGCAACAGCTCAACAATGCGAATGGTAATTGTGACAATCGATAACCAATCGATCATCTACGAATATCGCTGCCTTTTGGATACTGTGTGTGTGTGTGTGTGTGATTGTAAACTTAACCGTTTCGTTTGTTATCCTTTTTACTTGCAGTTCGTAATTCCTTGTCTCGCCGTGTGCTTGGCAATGGCCCATTGTGCTGCCATCGATGATAAAACCGCCGCTGCCGCTCCAGCTGCCGCTGAAGAGAGCAAGAACGTGGAGAAGCGTGGTCTCCATCTGGGTGACTATCATGGTCACCATCACCATGAGCACATCAAGACCGTGACCATTGAGAAGAAAGTGCCAGTGCCCTACACAGTGACCAAACATGTGCCCTACACCGTCGAGAAGAAGATCCCTTATGAGGTGAAAGTGGATGTGCCCCAACCCTACATTGTGGAGAAGAAATATCCGGTGGTTGTGAAGGAATACGTCAAAGTGCCTGTCCATGTGCCCAAACCCTACATTGTGGAGAAGAAAGTCCCATATGAAGTGAAGGTGCCCGTCGATAAGCCATACGAGGTGAAAGTGCCCGTACCAGAGCCATATGAGGTCATCAAGAAAATCCCCTATGAGGTCAAGGTGCCCGTGCCACAGCCCTACGAAGTGATCAAGAAGGTGCCACATGAGGTTAAGGTGGAAGTGCCCGTACCCAAGCCCTACGAAGTCATCAAGAAGGTGCCCTATGAGGTCAAGGTTGAGGTGGAGAAACCCTATCCCGTTGAGGTCGAGAAACCCTACGATGTGGAGGTCGAGAAACCCTACACCGTCGTTGTCGAAAAGAAGGTGCCCTATGAGGTGAAAGTGCCCGTCGACAAGCCCTACAAGGTGGAGGTAGAGAAACCATATCCCGTCCACGTTAAGATTCCCGTGCCACAACCCTACACCGTGGAGAAGAAGGTGCCCTACACCGTTGAGAAGCCAGTGCCCTATGAGGTTAAGGTGCCCATCGAGAAACCCATTCCCGTCTACACCGAGGTGAAGGTGCCCATTCACAAAGAGATTCCCGTGCCGGAGAAATACCATGTTGAGGTGCCAATCTTCAAGCACCACGAACACCACGAAGAACATCACGATTACCACCATGGTCATCATTCCCACCACGGACACTACTAAGCGCTAGATGGCGCCAGCACAGAAAGCGAGCACAAGGAGTAAACGAACAGGAAGAAGACGAAGACGAAGAACGAGACGAAAAAAAAGAAAATGAGAAGAAAAGGAGAAGCACAAGGACATTAGCAGAGGATCTTTGTCGCAACGTTGAGCTGGACGTTGAACGGGTGATAAACACAAGGAGGAGAGGATGCAGAGCAGAAGGAGGAGGAGAAGAAGAACATCAAAATCAAGTAGCCAGTCAGAGGACAAAACTAACTTGGCTACTTGGCCAACAACAAGAACGAAAAACAATCGTTAGCCACAACATCGGCAAAAACGGTGTTTTTCGTTTTATTTTGATGGCAAAAAAAGTTTTCAAGCCAAATGTGTTATACTTTTTTTTATAATAATACGAGTATCGTTGTTATAGCTGTACCGATTATGAGTTTTTTATTTAAATTATAAGGTAAAGAAACACTGAATAACGTTAGCTGATTTTTAATTGGGCGATCAGAGGGGAGAAGAAGGAGTGCAGCAATTGGAGTGAAAGTGAAAAGTAACTGAAGCACAACCAGGCCAAAAGCGAGCGTAACACTTTCGTCTGCAACCAACAAAAAAATTTCAATTCCAAATGAAAAATGAAAATGAAAAGAAAACCAGTTAAACAGTTAACTGTTGGTTGTTTGTTGTTGTGTATTCTTGACCAGTTGAGCTGTTATGCAAGTGAGTTGGAGGCGCGATTTGTGATTACATCACGTCTAACTATAATTGCAGGAAGTAGCCACACTCAAACACTTACTCACTCGCCACTCATCCATTCACTAACTGATTCGTCAATTCACAAGCAGTTTTGCTGGCCAAAAGCAATCACTTGCCAATTGCAAATTTTGCAGATTTGCGCAATTTTTTCGCTGTCATAAAGCATTTGAACAATTTTGAGCACTGTGTATGCAAAAATATTGGCAAGACCTGAGTTTCATTGTTTTTTTATTATTGGTTTCTTAAGCGCAATCGAAGCGTAAACAAACCGCGCAGAAGACGCAGCCAAAAACAACTTGCAACTGCAACTTGAGTGCGCCGCATTCTGTTGGCCTCGATTTGGTAGAATGGTAAATTGTATCTATAACAATACAAATCGTGCGGTTAACGTTCGCTTGCGAAATGTTTACAACTGTGGTTAAAAGCAAACACCAAAATACAATTGCAGCATTTAGTGCACATTCAAATTGCGCGCCTACGAGCACAGGGTGACACAGTTTACACAAGAATTTGCGTGTGGAAGTTGTGGAGCTACCGCTTTGACCAGTCGAAAAATCAGCTGTTACTTGCAGTCAAGAAGAAGCATCGCAACATTCACTGGGCGTAAACAAAAACATTGCTGAGACAGACAAAAGTTGTAGTGTTATTTTTTTAATTTTCAATTAAAATATCGCAACCATGGCCGACGATGGTGAAAACTCATTGGATAGCAGACCCAACGACGACAGTAAGCCGGAGAAAATGTTTACGCTGAAGAAATGGAATGCGGTGGCCATGTGGAGCTGGGACGTTGAATGCGACATTTGCGCCATTTGCCGCGTTCAAGTCATGGGTGAGTCGCCGTTGCTGGCCAAGAGATTTATTATTACAAAATTGTTGCTATTACTATTACTACACAGCTGCGTTGCAACTGCAAATGAGGTGCAGTTAGTTGCAGCAATATTATCAAACAGCGAATAGATTGAGCAACGAGTCTATGATTAAGTCTCTCTGCTTGCAATCCTTTTACAGGACTTTGTCGTAGTCCAATAGGCGTGCAAGTATTTATTATTGTTAATAAATTGTTAAAGCAAAGTTAAAACGCCTAACTTAGGGTTAGATTTTATACTGTACTATACTACACAGCCACAGAGGTCTTAAGTTAAGCGTGATCGATTCTTAGCTCTTAACTTCCTGATTGCCTTGTGGTATCTCTATATGTAGTGGTGATTTTCGTTTTGCAATCTATTTCAACTTATTGAATTCTAAATAAATTAAAAACTTAGTTATTTAAGAACGTCTTCATTCTTAATAACATAGGTTTTTCGTGCAGATGATTTTGCCTTCTGCGCTTGTAAGCTGTTCCCAATTAAACTGTTCCCACGCACAGTGTTAAAAGTGCTGGGTACAGTTTAAAGTACAGCAAAACTGTCAACAGGCTGTTAGACTGTGAAGTGCAACAGCAACAGCAGCTATGCACATTCATTATCTCTCTCTACCTCGCTCCTTTCTGTTCTATTGATGTGAATGTATTAAGCAGATGCATATGTATAAGTCGATTAAAGAGTTTTGAAACACGGGGTGTGAGGCCTTGTCCTTGACTTACCTTTTGTCAAATCTCATAGTACTATACTATATTTTCAAAATGCATATTTTGTTACCAACCCTTTTCTACACCATCTCTCTTTCTATTGTCTTAGTATTTAAAATCTTCTTATTTTTACATTTCTTATTTTCTGTCTCGGTATTTATACTCCCTATCCATAGGAAAGAAGGTTATTATAACTTTGTTCCGGCAGGAAATGTATGTAACAGAGTCAGAGTATGTAAAAGGAGGTATCTTTGACCCTATATAAAAAAAATATATATATTCCTGATCGGCGTCAACAGCCGAAACGAAAACCTAGATCTCAGAGACTATAAGAGATAGAGCTATAATTTTTTTTCGACAGCATTCTTTTGGTATATTTTGAGAAATATACCAAAATATTTTGCTTTTACTCAAAATGGCTAGCGGGGTATTTCACAGTCGAGCACATTTGACTATATCTTTCTTATCGTCTGGTGACATCAGCTAAGTAAAACTGATTTAATGCGGTTTGTTTGGCGTCAACAATAAATATTTACATTAAATATTATATACTACTATTTATTAATCATATATTTTATAAATTTAATAATCGCTTAATTATTTGATATGGTCAACAAGAGAACTGCTTATCATCTCATTAATTTGTTATTTTGTGACGTTCTTTCTGTCACATCAAGTATTTTTATATACTTAGTAAATCCCAGTGATTTTGCGTAATCAGAGTTCATAATAAAAAATCAGAAGGTATAGGAAAATGTGACCGGCTTATTCCAGAATTGGGAATCTTTATAGGTATTGGAAGGTCTGACCGGCTTTTTCCAGAAATGTTGTTTTTATTAACAACAATTGTACTTATTGTATGAGAAAGAATCTCTTGCTGATCTGGGTACATGTCTATTTGTTTTATTCAACATAGTCCTCTCAAATGACAAAAGCAAAAGACCAATAAAGTTTGTTTAAAGTGGCTAAATGTAACTTTTGAGATGATTAATTTTATTGTTAACTTGTGTGATATCTTTTTGCTACATGATGATAAACTTTGATGTTAGCATAGTTGAAACTTGTGATTTTTGGCATTGATCCCATTATATATATAATATTCTCTTTGATTTATATTCTACTCATTGAACTTGATGTAATAAAACTGGATTTTCTTCTTATAACTATTTCTATTGCTATTCCCAATCCTTTTCCTATTCCAATTCCTATTCCTATTTGTATTCCCCATTCTATTCCTATTCCTATTTCTATTCCTATTCCTTTTCCTATGAAGTATATAGTGTATATTCTTAGGTACTATGACGTCAATTCACTTTGACCTATATTCCCGGTTTGAGCTCTATGCAATCAAACAGGTAGATTCTTATCTGCTATAGTAATAGTTAATTTAGCTGTCCAAAAATAAATATATAGGCTATACTATGAATTGAATAACGATGTTGATGCATTTCATATGTAGACTGCAGCTGGTGAGTTCATAATCAGTGCATTCGGGCAATAACTGCGCTTTTCATTTGCTTACATTTATGGCCCGTCTGGTTGATAAGACCCTGATCCGTAATCTATATTCAACACTAGGGCTTTGTCTTTGGTTTGAGAGTCAATATGGGAATCGTTTAACTTTGCTGTGAGCAATGTACGAGTAAATAGAACATAGGAACAGTTAGCTGATTACGTACCTTACTTATATATTTTCGAGACCATAAAATTTAATATAATGTTCACGTATTTGCATTGTGAAACTGTGAAGTGCATTCAGGAAGGTCGCATGCAAATAGCTCAGAGACAGAGGCGTTGTCTAAAGGGGGGTCAATGTGGAAATAATTGAAAGTAAACTGTATTTGTGATTTTGTATTTTTTTAGTTGTTTAGTGTTGTTTGTATATTCATAAAATTAATTTACAATATTCATGTACAATTTTTTGCTTGCAGCTGCTGCGAGTGATATTGTGAATTTTAAGATTCATATTCATATTATTCGAATGGCCAATTGCATAGCTCTTTCTCTTTCTCTGCCTCATTCTTACACATTCGCATTCATTTTTTGTGTGGTGGGTTCTAAGTGGGGGGCACTTTACATATGTAGATTCGGCCTTTTGATAGATATCTTTTTTTTTCTTTCTTTAACTTAACTAGGACACAATGTCATTTGTCTACAGCGATAAATTCAATTCATAATTAGTGCTAAACTCATAATTTACAATTGATCTTAACGATTAAAATAATAATTACAATAATCATAACAATATAATAATAATAATAATAATATTAACTATAATAATAACAATAAAGGAAATTCTAGTTGCTCGTCTACGTTTCGGCCATAATTTGTATATATATAATCTGTATATTTTTCTTTTTGTTATGTTTTTTCTTCTTTTTTGTTTTTTGTTTGTAGTATACAATGAATAGCTCTAACTATCGATAACTCTGACGATAACTGCATTAGCTATCGTGTCAACATTATCGTTGTACTTAAGCACTAGGGCACTAGTCTAATATTTGGTTTGATCGCTTCAAAGATCCTTCTTTTTGTTGCTGTTTGATGGCTGCTGTTGTTGTTGTTGTTGTTGCTTGTCCCTCGTTTACATGTTGAAGGACAGCGGCTTAATGTTGGCCACCGACGACATGCGTCGCACACGTCCCATCATCTTGCGCTCAATGTCCTCCAGGGTTTTGCCTTGCGTCTCGGGCACATAGATTATCACAAAGAACAGGCCAACGAAGCAGATGGCGCCGAACATCCAGAAAGCGCCATGAGCGCCCATAAAATCTGCACCAAGTCAAGGAAGGAACAAATTAGTCAAGTATTAAAAGGGAATGGAGATTCCGATGCCTTACCTATCATATCCTGGAACGACTTGGTCACCACGAATGTGCAGGACCAGTTGAAGGCGGTGGCCACACTGGCCGCCGATCCTCGGATCTTGGCGGGCAAAATCTCGCCCATCATCAGCCAGGGAATGGGACCAAAGCCCAGCGAGAAGCCAAGTATGTAGACGACAAAGCAGCTGAGTGGCAACCAACCGAATTCCGAGGTGTCCATGCCCGTGGATTTGCAATAGAAGAAGCCGCCCAGCACAAAGAGCGTGAGGATCATGGCCACATTGGACACATACAGCAAAATCTAAGAGGAAGAAAGGAAAGAAATTAATATACCGCAATATGATGTACTCTAAAATTCGCTAAACTTACTTTGCGTCCGGCACGATCGATCAGCAGCGTGGCAATAAACGTGGCAATGAAGTTAACAACGCCCACAATGATGGTGCACACATTGCCATCGATGGTGGAGCCAGCATCCTGGAAGATTTGCACCGTATAGAAGATGACCGCATTGATGCCGCTCAACTGCTGGAAGAACATCAGACCCAACGAGATGGACAACGGCTTCAGATTGCTGCGCTTCAGCAGCTCCAACATTGTGTTCTGCGTCGCCTGACGATCCGCATCCGCCTGCGAGCGCATCAAACCCTTCAGCTCCGGCTCCACATCGGCCTCCTTGCCACGCAACCAAATCAGCGCTTTGCGTGCCCGCTCCTCGCGTCCCCGGCTCACATACCAACGCGGCGTCTCCGGGATGAGGAACATCAGCAGAAGGAAGGGCACCGGGAGAGCGGCGCCTAAGAACGCCAGCATTGACCAATCCATATAGGTGCCCGCCACGAAACCGACCAGGATGCCAATGTTACCGAATGCCGTGGGCAGCAAACCCAACGTGCCACGGACTTCGGGTTGCACCGTTTCACCCAGATAGACGGGCAGCGACAACGAAGCGATGCCCACACAGAAACCGGCGAGGAAGCGACCGCAGAGCACCATGGCCACATTGACGGCACAGGCGATGAGCAGCCAGGAGATGATGAAGGGCACCGCGGTGGCCAGAATCGTGTTGCGTCTGCCCAGATACTCGATGAAGGGACCGCCCGCAATGCCGCCCATCAAGCCAGCCAGCGGCATTATACCGCCCACCCAAGAAGCCTGCAATAAAGTAGGGGAATATATGATTAATTTCCTGCTGTTGGATTTTTTGTTGGGGAAGCTCTAACTTACCGCTTGCGGCGTGACCGTAAAGGAGGTGATATTGGGATTGGTCATGGAGACAAGTGCGGGCGAGGTGTAGGAGCTGGCAAAGCCCACGACCAGCGAGCCCATCGAGACGCTCAAGGCAGCGAGCACCTGCAATCGAGAGAGACGAAAGAAATGCATTTTAGTTACAAATCCCTTAAGTTAGGGAAGCGATTTGTCAAAGTGAATCTCGCACCTGGGAGTAAGTGCACTTGGCTTTGGGCTCATCGACGGGCACCGAGAAGGACACATGCGTGTCCGCACGCATCAGGATCTTCATGATTAGGACGATTATTCTGTACTCTACTCTACTTGTTGAATGTGCAACCTTGTTTCACGATTCCGCCTTTCACTTGCTGACTGACTACGCTTAATATTTGCACTGCACTTGAGCGGACAAAAACTAAACTGCAACTGAAAACTGCAGTTGAAAACAATCGATTTTGTCGTCAGCTAATAAAATTGTTGATAGGCTACGCTCAGTGAGATCTTTGGCTGTGATTTGATGCCCGATCACGTACGAGAGACATCACGGATTTATGCGACACTATCGATCTGTCGGATCGTTGCATCGTCTGCTGTTTGCTTAGTCTTATCAATGCGAGAAGAGTTCACGCTGTTGGCGAATGCGTGTACCCCAAGAGTGAGAGAGCTCCAGTCGATTTACGTTCGCTTTGCCAAGTGCAACTAAGCTGTTTTGCTGCTTGACCCTGGGTTGGAGTCGACAGTCAACATGATTGACTGATTGAACTACTGAGGGACTGTTGCAGTTCATTTTGCATTTTGCATTTGGATTGATGGGTCAATCTATCAGTTATTGAGGCGCGCTGCTTGTGTATTTTTAGTCTGCGCATAAACCTCAACTTAACTCTGGCGTTATTTCAGTTTCAATTTCAATTAACCGGATTAGGGGTTGGTATTGTGGGAGGGAAGTGGGGGAGGGACGAGGGAGGTCTAATCTGGGCGTGCGAAAATAGCCCGGACACGCGCTCGAGTCGCTCTAAATTGCGGGCACTCACACACACACTCAATATATGAATTGCGAGTGCGCGCTTGAATGCTTTATGGCAATATTAATGCCATTCATAAGGCCAGACCCCATGACACGCCTCCCTCTCTCGCTCTTCATGCCCACGCGCTACGCATGTGCTCACACACATCTCACACTCTCACATCTCAGTTGGAGGCGCCAGTTTAGCAACAGTCTAAATTCTCATTCGCAGTCGTAGCCGTCGCAATCCTTAACGAGCCAACAATAGCTGCGAACCAGCAATAACAACAATAATGGTAGCTACAATGTTTATGCCATGTAAATGGTGATCAATTATACAGACTACGTCATAAGCCATTAATAACTATCATACTAAACATACTACGCACAAGTTAATGATAAGCTTTATCGCATAAACGATATTCTAAAGTCGTTATAAACTATCATACTTTAACTACTAAACCTACTACGCACAATCTAATGACAATCCATAATGCTAAACGATGTTTGAAGTTTGTGTTGTTGATAGGCTTCATCGTATAAACGATGTTCTAACTCCAGAACCTACGCAAAGTGAATTGTAGTGATTTATACTGAAGCTTCATCGTATAAACGATGTTCTAACTCCATTTTAAACGTATACGTTCTTCAGAACCTACTCAAAATCAATTGTATTGATTTATACTGAGGCTTCATCGTATAAACAACGTTTTAAAGTCATTATAAATGTCTATATGTATTCTACAGAACCGACTTAAAGTTGTATTGATTTATATTGATGAGTAAAGAATACTTATAGTATTTATGCATTATCAATAATTGGTTGAGTATGAACTGTAAATATGTTGATAATCTATCAATGATGCTATAGCAAAAAAGAAAAACCCCTCATTTCATGATAAGCTGCGGCATTATAAACTTTTATATTCTTCAGAAATTCTCCTGACGAAGTTATAAACTCAAAGTTCACGGGAAAGTCGATTGTGTAAGAATACCTATAATATATATATACATTATCAACATATTTTTAAGTATTCACTGCAATAAAGGAAGCGGACTGTACCCAAGTAAACTTAGCAGGAGTCAATTCACGATAAGCTCAATTTGCTAAGCGTAGTATATGAATTGCTTTTTAAACATGAATGAAATCAATGAAATTTCTTTGAGCTATACTGTTTTGAATTTAATATTGAAAATCGTGAACTTTGCAACCAAGTCAACTAATTTGCTCCTTGTTCGCGTTATGCTTCATCGCATAAACGACCTCGAGATTCACTTTAACTAAGCACTTTCTCTAGTTTCGACTTACCTGCGTCCAAATAAAGATGGGATTCGTGGTGGGCCTGTAGACCTCGAGCTTGGGCTTGCCATCCTCGGTGATCTGGCGGACAAATGGCACCGCATGCCGGATGTTGTCGCCCCGCTTGTTGCCCATGTCGTCCATCTCGTACAGTCGCCGGCTGCGTAACCAACAAAAAGAAAAAAAAAAGAGACACACATGAAAATAAAATACAAATTAATCAAAGCGAACAACGACGAATTGACAAATTGCGTCGCAGCCACAACAAGTGGAGCAATTGCGTCACTTTAGACACACACATTATAGTTGGGGGGGGATAAATAGTGAATAGAGGGGAAGGGGGACACTCACCTCTTGCGTGAATCTGTGCTAATGGAGCGCTGTTGCTGGAAGTTCTGTCGCGAGCTAAGGAAATCCTCGTCACTCTCCGTATCCAGATCCTTTAAATCAATGATGACGGGCTTCGTAATGTCCTTGGGGCGATGGATTAAACGTTTGTGCTCGGCGTCGTCGCCCTCCTCGTCGCTGTCGGTGCTGGAGCCTTGTAATACTTTGTCGAGCTTGAATGTGACACGCGGATCGAGACTCTGATGCTTGCGGCCCTGAAACTCGCGACGTGTCTTGTGAAATTCCTCCTCCGAAGACGAATCCTTGAGCAGATCCTCGAGAAACCGTGTGCCCTTGATGTCGAGGGAGACGTGCTTTTTGGCCTGAAACTGCCGACGATTGTCGCTGGCCAAGATGTGCTTGAGGTCCTTGAGTATGCCCTTGTGATCGACACTCGTCGCCTTCTGCTGCTGGAAGCCAATGCGCTTATCCTCGAAGCTATCCTCGTCACTGCTCTCGGCTGCTGCTGCAGCTGCTGTTGCCACCGATGTCGGCTTGCTGCCCTGCTTCTCGAAGGACACGCGTGATCCTTTAAGGGATTGCTTGCTGCGTTGCAGCTCCTCGCCGCCCCGTTGCTGGCGATCGCGATGTGGCTCCAACGATGTCGGTGGTGGCGGCAACGGTGTCAACTCCAAGCTGCCGCTGCCCCGCAATGTGCCACGTTGTTGCTGTTGCTGCTGTTGCTGTTGCTGCAGCTGTTGTTGATATTGTAGCTGTTGCTGCTGTGATTGCTGTGTGTGCGTCTGCAGCTGTGGCGGCTCGTTGATGTCGTCGTCATCGACCAAAGGACGAAACGATAACGGCGTCTCGTCATCTACGTCATGCAACAGTCTCAGCTGTTGCTGTTGCTGTGGTTGCTGCTGCAGCTTGTTGTTGCTGTTGCTGTGGATGGCGCTGTGGCGCCGCTTGTGGAAACGGAAACGGATCCTCTGGCAATATTGTGTCGAGGCTTGTGCCCGTATTCGATGTTGACAGATTGCTCTCCACACGATGATAGCCCAGCTCCTCCTGCACAATTGTTAAAACAATGAATAAGTAAAGTTTTTTCTTTTTTATTGCTGCTGCTATTTGCCACACAAGCAACACTGTTCGCTATTGCGAATCAATGAATTCAAAGTCCCGGCAAGAGATTATATATAGAGACCCAACTTCCACTCAATCGAACTGTTCTTGAGCGCTGCTGGTCAAAGCCAAATATTAACCCCCAACTCAAGATTCATGATTCGAGATGCGAGATTCGAGATTGAACACTCATTATTCCAGCATGCTTCGTACCTCTTATCTCGCGATTCGTTTTCGCTTTCATCTACATTAACTGATTACTCTAATCCTGATTGGGTCTAACAGCTAAGAAATGACTTGAGTTCTCTATTTTAAATTCTTGAAAAGTATTAGTTAAATGATCTATATTATAATTTTACATGACTTCAATCTTAAGTAACAAAATTCTCTTTCTTAACATATAAACTTTAACTGTTCTTTAGTCTTTTTAACATTATCTTTTAAATTCCAATTTACATTATTACATTAACATAACCATTAAAATGTTAACCATTAATATGTAAATGAAAATTCAATGGTAAATTTAAATGTTAATGGTAATATTAATATTAATTTTATAAATTGTATTGATATTAATATTAATTTATGATTTGTAGTAATATTATTATTAATTTTATAATTGTTATTAATATTATCATTAAATTCACGAATTCACATTACCATTAACGTTATCATAATCTTGAGCAATAAACAATAAACATTAACGTTAACATTAACATTAACATTCACATTACCATTACCATTAACATTGACATTTACCTCCATTACGAAGATTTCAAAGATCGAAAGATCAACATTGATAGATCGAAATCATATTGAGTAGAACACAATCTTGACATTTTAAATTTCTTAAAAAATTAATTTGAAAAAGCAAATATGTAAATCATATTTAGATGAGCTCAATCTAAATATTTAAAGTACTAGTAATAATAAATTTAATAAATATTATTACAATATATTCCTTTTAGTTAAATTCCATAAGAAATCTTAGTTTCAAAGAAACTAGAATTTCCTAAATTTCTAATCTGTAGAAATTTTAAGTCTAAGTAATTTTATAGGGGGGTTTTTCCTCAGTTGGTCAAATTAATAAATTCAGTATAAAAAATAATTAAAGCTTATGCATGAGAGCTCCATTCATAATCGCAAGTGTGAACAATTTAACGATCGCAGTCGTAAAATTCGCAGAAGTTTTTTAAAGCTATATTCATAATCTCCAACTGCTTGACTTAGTTGTGTGGCAACAGCTCAATTCTAATCTCAAAGATGAAGAAGTATCATCTCTAAGCTGAGTGATTAGTAATACTTACACCTGCTCTGGTTAGTTTCTCCTTTAGCTTGCCCATTGCGCTGCTCAGCGGCTGATGGTGATGATGGTGTCCCCCACCACTGCCACTTCCTCCTCCGCCTCCTCCTCCGCCGCCGCCGCCGCTGGCGCCTCGATTGTCACGTCCACTCATCTTATCAGTAGCAGCTGAATGCTGAACTTGAACTTGTTGGTATTTTGTCTGATACTTTTTTTTACCTTGGGGCAAACTGCCTTTTTTTATGTGTAATTGATTCTTTGTAAAATTGTTTTCTTCTTTCTTTTCTCTCCTTGTTGATTTATGTTGATTGTAAACAAGGTCTCAATGTGTGTGTGAGTTTGTAGTATTCTTTATATTTGGATTTTGTCTTTGCTGCAAAAAAGATGGAGAAGATGGAGAATCAAATTCAATTAGAGTGTCTAATAATAATACATAGTTGTACTTAGTTGTAGTGTTTATTTTAAGCACATATGCACTTGGACTGCCCCATCGAAAGATTTTTTTTTGCCCACTTGAACTATAATCAGTTAAATAATGTCTACCACGTAGTGCCATTTATGTCGGCTGATGTCTGCTTCTTATCGTGTTTTGTGCTATTTGCTCTTTGATAGTGCGAGCCCCCGTGCATACAACATTTTAGCTAATAGATATCGGAAGCACACCCACTTTTTTGTCAAGTATCTAAATATACTTACATATATCACTAATATGTATTTATAAAATATATATTCGCGTGAAATATGATTTTCTAAATGGGTCTAAGAGTCCTTGGATAAAAACCCGTGACACTGTGCGACAGTCAGGCGCAAAAGTTAGCGCCCACAACAAACAACTGTCAAAAATTGAGCCAAAAATAATTGCTCATATTTCGTTTTCGCACTTTAATGTATGTTTACTGCTGACACCTACTGTACACAATAAATTGCCCTCTCTTATTTTTTTGGCATGCGGGCAGCTGTCGAAAAGTTTTTTCAAAAAATATATGAGTTTTTTTTTTTTTAATAATTTTTCACGCAGATTAGCTAAACATAAGCCCTGCTAATTTTGACACATTTTTAGTGGTCGTTTTCTTTTCTTTTTTTTTCACATTTTGTGCTATAAACAACAAAATAGTATTTATAAGCACTTGTGTCAACATTTTTGTCGTCCACTGTTGGCGCCTTTTTCTTTTCCGTTTTGTGAGTGCAAAAAGAGCGCAAAAAAAAAGTGTTGTTTTGGTTTTTGAAATTTTCCACACAAATATTTCGCTACGTGTTATTTTTATTAGCCAAAAATAATTTATGATCATTTTTGTGGGACACACAAAAAAAGAAAGAAATGTGTAGAAAATGAAAAGAAAAAGAATCGAAAGAACTGCGGTTGATGGCTTTCTGCGCTCATTCCTTTGACTTTTGCTCCTGCGTCATGTGATGATTGTGATGCTAACAAAACAAAAAAAGAAGAAAAAAAAAAACCGGGGCGCGTGGGCGCCGCCATGACGTCGACAGCGCTGCCAACAACAGCGTTGTCGCCTCTGTGGCTGTGCCCATTTACTTATTTGGTGCTCTTTTCTATTACTCTGCTGACATAACTTTGTTGTTATTATTCCTCACAAGAAGCTTTTCTGCAGGAGGGAAAAGGAAGGAAGCCTTTGCTGCATTTGCAATTGCGGCAAAAGTTGTGCAAATGACCTTGAACGCTGCTAGTGTATACCTTTTGTGGACTGTCTGTTAAGTGATTCATACTTGATATCTACTTTCACAAACTCACTCATACATACGTACATAGATACAATTGTTTTGGGGGCAGGCGGCCTATCACATAATGATCTACATACCTGCGATAATATGCAGAAACTATAATACATACGCAGGCAAATACACATAACTCATGCACACAGAAAGCGACGCATCGTGCTTAATTTTGGCTCTCTGGCTGTGACGCTCTCTTAAGCTTAGCGCATATTGAATGCTCTTCTCAGCCGTTCAAGATTCTCTTACAATGTGCTCACGTGCTGTTAAAATATCACACGCTCTCATACTCACTCACACTTTAGCAATGCAACTTGTTGCTGTCAACAGTGCAACGTTGCGAATTTGGAAGTTCGTGTTTGGGCATTTATTTATAAATGAACCTTTTTCCATTTTCGGTTGCGTTTGTTGCTCTTAATTAATAAAGACGCACCGCAACCTGCGGCTTCTTACAAATATATATCAGACAATTCAACTACATTATAAGTACATATTATATTTAAGCATGCACGTATTTTAAATTCGTCCAATTAATGACGCCCACGTTAGTCTGGTCTGTGGTCCATTTTCTCAAACGGTTAATGCTCAGAATTGTTCATTTTTGCGTATTTGAAAATTGCAATTATTGTTGTACTCGATTTTTCTCGATATTCTCACTGTACATACATACAGTATCTAAACTATCTGCGTTGTTGTAGTTGCGATAAAAGCAAATTCTAAATTTAACAATTTTTCACGGTCGCGCGTTCTCAAAAATGTTGTCGACAATTTTTGCGAATTCTCTCATTTATTTCTTGTTTTGCTTATAGTTTCTTTTAGCCTTGATGTGGGTTTTTGTCTATTGTACTTATTTGTTGTTATTATTGTTGTAGTTTTTACAGCACTTTTTTTGCCAAACACACAAATTACGTAAAACTATTGCATTAAATAACTTGAGACTTTGTGTCCAGTTGCACTACTTTTTAATTTTATAAATTTATACAACGAATAATTCGCATAAATTTATATACCAGACACACCACAGACTTTTTACAAGTTTTATTATAGTTTCATGGTATTTTTTTTTTTTTTTTTTGTTGTTTGTTTGCATACATTTGAAGAAATCAGCGCGGTTCACAAAACTCGATAAGGCTACGACCGGAACTTGTAGCGCTAGAAAAACTGTTCTAAAATAACTAGCACAGTGGTTAACCGAAATAATTTTTTAAACATTTTTTAATAAATGTAGTATAAAATTAAATTATATTCTTTTTATGTATTGAAATTTAAAATTTTAAACGTGTAGTTTGGGCATTTTACTTATCGTTAAACATTTTTTATTTACCTTATAACAAACTACTTTGATATCCACTAATGTGGCACTGAACACGATGTTGGAACGCGCGAAGTTTATATAGCAGCCACCAATTGAGAAGCTCGTTCGAGCTTTTTTTTCACGGCAAGCAATACGGCATGAGTATGAGAGCGCTATACTCTCTCACTGTGTTCGCACTCTTCACATGTGTGTTGAATGTGGATATGCTATTGGGAGAGATTTTGGAGAGCGCCTATAGTATGAAGGCCGCAAAGAAGACATGAATGAAGTGCGGCGCCAATACACATGTAGTTACGTCTTTGCTAGTGTGTGTGGATGACGACGGCAGGCATTAGATGATGAAAAGTGTAGAGCAAAGTTAAAGGTGTTCAAGTTGTTGTTGTTGTCGCTCGCTTGGTGCGCCGGCGCAGCTGAGACGCCGCGTCGCTGTCGCTCTAAGCATAGATTGGATGCTGCGCTGCTTTATGACGCATTATGGGCATTTCTTGGACGACGTGACGCGTCACAGTGGCACCAACAGTAGCAAAAAAGAGAGACATTATATTTTTATTGATTTGTTTTGGCCGCTGTTGTGGCTGATGTTAATAGCGAGGCAATTGCGATGCCTGTATGCGTTGCGTTTTGCAACGCCAATTGATTTTTATTTACACATATTTTCAATTGAAGTTTATTAAATTGACTTTGAGGGCGCGTGCAAAATTTGCAGCCTTGGAGCACATTTGCGTGGCACTTCTTCATTGCCTCGTTTTTTCATTTTTTTTTTATTTTGGTTTTTTGCGCCTGACGCTGCTCACATCACCCCAATCTAATCAAATTTTTTGGTGTTTTTGTTTTCCCCAAAAGACAAATAATTATTGTGGCTCCCATTGGCTACTAGTTTTGTTTGTATATTTTCGCTGCGAATCGTGCCCCCAATAGCGGAGGGGCTCGTCTCTCTATTTCATAACAAGCAGTAAACATTGCCTCTCAATGAGTACGCACAATTGCCAACTGCTGTTTCAGTTAAAAAGCAATGAGTGTCTGAGCACTCACTACATATACAAAAGCTGCGCAAATATGTGAATGTGTGTGTGTGTGCGATATAGCGATTAACGGAAAGTTTTTAATCATGATATCTGATGTACTCAACATGCCACATACCCTGTATCATGCACATTAATCAAGTTTTTGTGATTTAAAACAATTTTGCAAATATAGATTCAATTCAGAATTAATTACTTGAATTTTAAAAATGTTGGACTAGAAAGACTAAATCTAATACTAAATAAATGCAAAATTTCTGCTAGGAATAAGTTTATAGTATCAAGTTAAAAAACACAAAGGCCTGCATTTTTGGAACAGGCTTTTTTTAAAATGAGATTCTCATATTTTTTTTTAAATAATTTTAAAATGGCATAATGAAAGGCTAATTAATTTCATAAAGTTCTCAATGAGTCGGTAACAAGTTTTTTGTAGTATGTTTAACAACAAAAATTTAAAATATATTTAATGGAGCGTCTACATGCCATGAATATACCCGTTTGTTCTGCAATTTACCCATAAAATTGGCAAACAGGTGTATAATAAAAATGTTATTAGTAGAAAACTTGTTTGTTTCTCGTAGATCTCACTTTTTTAGGAACAATTGTTTCGTACAAATATTTCAATAGTATGCCAAAGTTTTACGTCAGTCAACTGACTAATTCAATTCATCTTTAATGAGTAGGAATATTCATAATTAGTGCAACTTTACTTGAACAGGTTTAATAAAAAGAAAACTACGGTATTTAGCTGTCTAGCATCTTACTGTCTTTAGGCATTTGGCATCTTAGGCGTCGACCGTCATTTGCCCTCGGCTTTGGCTTGAGCTACAATCAATCTGCCCAATAATTACCATGTATTTGCCATCTCTCAAGGCTTCACTGTACAGTCGAAAATGAAAAGAAACGATCATGGGCTAATACACATGCCTGTCTTTTGTTTTTTATTTTGGGCACTAGGGGAGGTCAAACACGAGTCACCGTCACGAGTCATTTCAGCGCAAAACTTGTTTAGCGACCAACCCAAAAACAGTTCGAGGAATATGGAGAGCACTACAGAGGCATGTGCTCGATAAGTAGGGGACTAAAATGTGAGCAAATAAAGAGTTGTGAGTGAAGTATTGCGAAAAAAACGAAAAAACGAAAGTGCAATGAACTTGAGTACACTCTGAATTGCTTCGCATAGGTAAAGATGAAGTTAATGGGTCGATAAAGAGTTTGCAAAAAATAACGTTTTTTCCCCTTCTTGATAACAAAATAAATCTAAAAATATTTCCTATTTTAGAAACACTTTAAAGCGATATATGTATGTACATACATAAAAAATGGCTTTGTTATCTATTGGGAATTAATAATAATGACTAGAATATTCATCAAGATTTCACAACTTAAAGAATTTCATAAATTGTTGTTTTTGATTTGATATTAATTTTCAAATCAGACTTTCATGATGACGTACGGAAAAAACACTTGTCATTGTTCTAAGCAGTAACATTAACATGAATCAAAAATAAAAAAACAGAAAGCGTATCGCAGTATGAAGTGGAGTGTGGAGTTATCGTTGCTTGCTTAGAGCTATTTTTAGAGCGAATTAAGCAGAAAGAAACAAGCGAAATTCATACAACCGCAAAAGACGCAGACGAGCCCCCAAGTGACAATCGCTGCCAACGCTGCTGCCCGTCGCCACAGAGGCAGCGCAAGAATGCTGTAGTGCTGAGAGAGTAAAGAACAGCACAGTAAGACTATGAGATGTAATGGGAAAGAATGGGACAAACAAAGGTGCTCGCGTGACTTTTACATGCATGGCACCCTAGGAGAGAGCGACAGAGAGAAAGAAAGAGTGAAAAAGAGTTGCAGTCGCCAAATACTACAACACATGCGCAGGCGCACGTATTACCCAAAAAGCTGATGCAATTGCCGTTTCTTGCGTCAGCAAATTTCTTGTTTGACTTTGTCTGTTGACTTGGCCTGAAAAGACATCTGTACTTGAAATATATATTTATGTATACCACATATGCAATAACTAAATTCTTATTGTGTGTGACAGATACAGAACACGCGCTAATTAACGCTGATAGCCAGACGACGCCTTTGGCTTTCCCGCTTCCGGACATCGACCGAAAAAGCACGCGCAAATTAAAACAAATTAAAAGAAATCATTATTATTTTATCGAATTGATGTTTGGAGCTCGCAATCAGTGGCACAGTCATTTCAATTGCCAAGCGATAAAAGTTGCCCACATTTTCCGCCAGCTCCAATAACAAATGTCACGTACATAGGCGAGAGATTATGTGAAGCGTTCTCTCTCTCTCTCTTACACACACACATACACTCATGCTTGCACGCGAGCGCCAGTTGCTCTCACGATCTATATGTACATACTCTCTCTTTTGTAATTAAGCCAAAAATGCTAAATTTAGCGCATTCGAAATGCTACAAATAAAAGCAAAAACAACAAAAATTAACTAAAGCATGTGATGCCGGACATTGCGCCGCTCACCCGCTCACGCGCCATCTATACATATTATATACGTACATATATGCACATATCTATGTAGGTATGTACATATATGTATGTTTTTTGTTTTTATTTTGAACGTGGGCCCATTTTGGCACACAAGCTAAAAACACAGTACACATATATAGATAAATATGTATGTATATGTGCAGATCTACATACATATGTAATGATGGCGGTTTTGTATGACGTGCGAGCTTTGTGACGACTGACGAGCCTCCAACTAACACACATGTAGAATGTGCTAGCACACAGACACACACACTTACGCATACGCTGCCATTTTTATGCCCGTTAACTGTGTAAAGCAAGCATGACTTGCTTGAATATTGCAATGCATTAAAATATTTTTGCAGATTAGATTTATTGTAGGTGTTCGATACTAGGCCAAATATTTGCTTATCTGAACTTTCGACTGCAACTAGCTAGCTAAATCTGATAGCACAGCCATATAAATATTTATAATACTTGGCCGACGATGACGACTGCGATTCAAATATTTTTGCACAAAAACGTACTTTAAACTTTGAAGTCACAATGGCTGAACGGCTTGCCCCCAGTACTAAAAAAAAGCTCCCATCATCATCGATTGGATGACGCAGAGAGATTGCGCAAGCTCTCTTCTAACGAGAAAAGTTTTTAGATTTTTAGTTTTGTGGTTGCTATTTTTAAAGTAAACATTTGGTTGTATTGCCGACTTATATAGGTAGATATATGTACATACATATTTGTAGTTAGTAGTTTACTTTCTATGCAGGCAATAGAAGCATTGGTTCATTCAGGTAATTATGGCTAAATGGCACAAAACCAGCGCCCTTCATTCAAGGTCAAAGTCCCACGTCTCGCATGCTGACCAGTTCAAAGTTGTCGGCGCAAAGTCGTCGCCGTTGCTGTCTAGCGCTAATAAAAGCTTTACGTCGATCGGCGGCACTTTGTTAATTAGCCACATGCATACTACACTCACACACACGCATACGCGCTTAGACGCATACAGATGTCTATGCATATATTAATATAATTTAAAATGGTAATTGTCTAACTGGTTATACCCCGTATGCAACAGCCGGGTATATGCAGTTCAACAGCAGCTGGCAGCAGTTTACAATTTACACACTCTTAACGCATAAAGAGTATCTATACGTCGTTCACCTAATTTGCCATTGCCTTCGGAATTGGTATTTAGGATTCAAGCAGCTTGTGGTATATTTTTAGACATTCCTTTGCGATCTTTTAGCATTTCGTCATTTTTTTTCGCGAAACCCGTTCGATTGGATCAGTATTTCATTGAACAACAAAACAAAAAAAAAGAATGTATAATAAATGCATAGTTCGTAGTAAATTTAATTCAATAAAAAGTCGTATGCTCTGTAAGTTTGATATTTAAGAATTTGTGTCGTACTTTTCCTATACGCAATAAAAATTGATTGAATACTAGTGACAATTAAACAAAGTCGCATGATTGATGTTGTCAAGATGGAACCGAACTCAACTGATATTCTAATTGATATTACTCTATTGTTGTTTTTATATTTTGCCAACTTGGTAATTGACATTAATCAATGTTTGCATAAAATATTTACAATGCCCTTTAGTTATTTTCCAGAGCTTTCTTAAATACGTGCAAAAATGTGTCATGTCCTGCGTCTAATTGACAAAATAAATACAAATCAAAACAATGGCAAACTCAATATCAAAATCAAATGCAATTGCAAAAACAAAAATCAAAAGCAAAAGTGCGCTTCATTTTAAATGGGAGAAAACAAAACGAAACAATTGCGCCACGTGGCAGCTGATTGAAGTAAGCAAACGGCTGTCGCTTAGAACGTGGCCTCGGTGGCGCAGTAGGCAGCGCGTAAGTCTCATAATCTTAAGGTCGTGAGTTCGAGCCTCACCCGGGGCATGTAACTTTTTTGCTCAGTTTTCTTTTATTTTCGTTAGATATACACTTTTTTTTTATTTTTGAAAATTTATTTTAATAATATTGTGCGCCTTACACATGAAATGTCAAATTAAATAACAATTGCGTGTGGCAAACAACAATAACTATTAGATTACGCTGCTGCTGCTTTATGATAGAAAAAGATAGATAGATGGGAGCTGCGGTAGTCGTCCGCAATTTTGTAATAGTTACAGTTATAGTTACAGATTAACTTGAGGTAATTTATTCATAGCTACAGCTTAAAGTCAGTGGCAATTATAGTACAACAATTGCACGACATTATAAATGGCATTCATTCGCTCACAATGCGAATATTGAAACTATTTTTGTTACTTTGCGCGTATTGGAATTTTATTTATAAAGTGAATAAATATGCTATTCTTTTAAGTTGTTTTGTTTACCTTTTTTGTCAGAGATTTTACTTAGAAATTGTTTACTAATTTGAAAAGTGTGACTAACTAAGAATAATAATAACAAATATAAAGATTGCAGCGATTGGTTTATCGACAACACGTATACGCCACGTAAACAGTGAGCAATGTGCACTGGAAGTTCACTTATGTAGTTAGCCGCTATTCGAATAGTTACACCAAGTCAATATTTGCATACACCCACGACACGAGTCCGTTGAGTTCTATAGTTCCGATGCACTGACAACTCACGTGGATTGTAATTGTCGAGACAGTGTCAATAATCAGTCGATGTGCTGTCATATCTAAATAGCAACAAGTAATCTTAGCGCATTTTATAGATTACTTATTACTGCGCTTGCTGTAAGGTTTCCCCTACCTCAAATTAACACTTTCTACGGGTTCGATATGATTGATAAAATATACAGATAATAGTTGCAATGGGTACAAAAATCGATGGAAGTCTAATGAATTTGGATTCGTAGTAGACGGAATATTGCATAACTATTTGATCGAACTCTTTAGATAAGATTATTAAGGTGGTTTTTTAATCAAAAATGTGTTTCTATTCATTCAAATTCTTTATGATTCTTTATGATGATATACATATCTTAGAAAAAATTGATTTTTTGTGTAAAAGTCAATTTAATTACAGTTGGCTTTCAAAATATCTTTATTATTTATTTATAATTTAAAAGGGAGAAAGCAACAGTCAAGTGTGCTCGACTGTGAGATACCCGCTACACATTTTAAATAAAACCCGAAGAGTGAGGTATTTATTTTAAAATATACCGAAAAATACTTTAAAATATACAAAATGCTATAATCGATATATTTATATAGTACTGTATTCAAAATATACCATAGAGTGCAAAACGTACCAAAATATGTGTGATCCAAAGCAACTAAATCCCGTAAGTAGGCGATCTTGACCAAATAAACGTATTTCTTAAATAACTTCTACAATTCTTGTGTTATTTATTATAATAAAATCGGAGAAGCCTCCTCTTGCCTGTTATATACATAGATTTCATGGAGGCATGGATATAAAAATATGTACATTTTTTGTTTAAAAATATCCCAATTGTTTTTCTAAAAAGTTAGAATCTTACTGACTTTTCGACCACATCAAAAATAAATTTTCAAAGCAATGTCATTCATGCTAAAAGAGCTCCGTACAATAATACTTGTAGTCATATAAAGCTTTTGTTTTGATGTGACAAATGTTTGTTTTTTGTTTTAGTGCTGCCAATGCTATCAGATAAACACTCATTTTTCTGGCTGCCAGATATTCACTCTCTCAGCTTACAACCGCTGTTTTGACTGTTCCCTGATGGCTTATCACTAGTTTACCTGGCACCTGGAGCCCACAGTGCTTGACTTGGCATTAATCGGACACCCTTTAATGGGATGATACAATGCATTATTTGCATATGGTTACGAGTTACACGTGCTTCGGCACACTGCTTATGTAAAGTGTGCCAAAAGACCCCAGAAATCCATAAAATCCAGCTACAACCAGAGTTGCAGTCTCCCTATTTCAGTTGCAGTTTTGTAAGCAGTCGTCGCAAGGTCGACGGGATGAGATACCGATATTACGATATTGTTATTATGCATTCTGTTATCACAGGGATTATCAGGTGTTGTTTCGTAACAATCCGCAGAAATAAAATTATGACAGAAACGTATTGCCACCAAATAAATTTATTGAGAGATTTCGTTTTCTAGAATAATGCTTTTTGTAATTTTTAAAGCGAATAAATTTCTATCTATACTTTTTAAATAAAGACTATTGCTAAAACAGTTCAATTACAAGTAAAAAAATAAATCAGAAGATATTTCGCAAAAAAAAACAACTAATTTAAATATTAAAATGATCCTTTATTTATATCATGATTACCACTTTGTATTATTTAATTTAATTGAATAATAATGTTCATTTATTTATTAATTTTATTTGATTTGAATTCATTGGGATTTGATTATATTTTATTTTTAAAAAGTATTAAGTGTGAATTGCAAAAACAGGGTATCTCCTCAGTTGTTATCTTACTTATTTATACATAAATTCCGAAGAAGAATTTAAAATCGTCTCTTCTTCGAAATGATCACATGCAGCTGAAAGTTAAAGTAAAATGTTGATGATGGCTTCAAAACTCGTGTGCCATGTTTAAAGTGAAGTCGCGTGAAGTCCTAAATTTAAATCGAGTGGAAATTTTTAATGGAAATTTACCGCAGCAAGCACATGCACACTCAACGCACAACGCACCACACATTCTACACTCTTCTCACACACGCTGTATGTATACAAGTAGAAGAAGTGCAAACATTTAGAAATACAAGTGTAAAAGGCAAAAGTGAAACGAAAATCAAAATTTTCCATTCATTTGTCGAACGCGTCAGTCGTTGGGGATGCAAAGAAGAATCATCTCGTGGTCTTCCTTCTCCTTCTGCTCCTCCCTGTGACACTCGTGGATCTCTTTGTACCTTGCATGCAACTTGCACTCGCTCTCACTCATGGCATTCGTCTCTCACACACACACACTGTCTTCGTTTACGGGCTAAAAGTCATTTCAAGTTTGCAATGGCTACTGTTGCTATTGTTGTTTCTTGTTCTCTTTCAATTGTCTTTGCTTGTTTAGTGCCTTTGGCCTCAGATGTTCACTCTCTCTCTCTCTCTGCTTGGGATCGTTCACCGTTTATCGACCTACAAGTGGAAAACGCCAGAATTGCCTGGCTCCGTCTCTGTCTTTCGCTCTCCTTCTTTCTGAGAGACACATTGCCAAAAATATGTCGTCGACTTTTGCTTCCCCATTATTCCCTCAAATTGATCACAAGCATTTCGTTTTTTGCCAATATTTTGTTGAACTTTCATGTACAAACGATGCACGTTCAAGAGAATTTTGAAGAGAGTGCAGCTGCCCTTATAAATAATGCATAAAGGCAAAATCACCGGTGATGATCACTTGCAAAACTTAATTGAAGTTTTAATGCCCATAATTATATATATAGCATATGTTTTATACAATCTGTTGGAGAAAATGGAAATTACCTAAAATTGTGCAGTATTGTTAGTTAATTAAGTTTAATATAGTCACATTCGACTTTGTTACTGCATTGTTAACAGCAGTTAACAGTCAGTTAATAATATTCACACCTGTGTTTTGGTCACATGTGTAACTTTCCACAACGGCACGTCAATTGTGACCAAATGCAAAATCCTCTTACAAATTGTTAACGCTATTTAGTAGATTTCCTCCATTGCGACAACAATCTTCCATTGCAGACCAATTCAAGATACGAAACTGTGCAGTGCATCTGCACAAAGCTTTTTGCGCTCTCTTTGATGCATCTCTTTGATTGATGCACTCAAGAGCTACAGAGAGGGAGAGAGGCGAAGAGCTTTTATAAGAGCAAAATGGCGAGCCGGTTTGGGGGCCCGTTCGCTGTTCACTGGCGCACAAGACAGGCCCCCGTGCGTGACGTCACGTAAACAAGACCGTTACAGCAAAACGAAAAGCAGAAGACGAGAACAGAAACAACAACACCAGCAACAACGAACTCGAAAACGAGTTGTGTTGTAGTCGAAGCGTTGATAGCAGTCGGCGGGTGGGTGGTAGGCATGGCAAATCGTGCAACGTGATATATGTGTGTGGTGTACTCGCAGTCACAAGCAACTTTTTGATCGGTGTCAGCCAACAAATCAATGCGAAAGAGAAACGCAAAGTGGGAGGGAAAGACCGACTGCATGTGACCAATATGTGCATCGATAAAGACGTAGTTATTGAAATGAAACCGAGCCGCGTGTCGCAAGTGTGAAAATTGTCAAACAGCAAATAGTACTAATTTTAGACGATCGACTGAAGTGATTCCTCTTCTCTTCCTCTTAGCCGCGCGCGTCAACCTGTCTACGCCTTAACCTTGAACTTAAAAGCTTAGAGCGGCGCGTCAGAGTTACATAAGTCGCAGACAGAGAAGGGGAAAGTGAGACAGAGAGCAGAAGCGTCGCATATTTGCATATCTTGTCGTCTGGCTGGTTGCTTCGCTGGGTCTGGGTCTGAATTGCATTAGGCCCAGTTCATTGGCGTTTAGTCAGGTGTTTCAAACCGGAATTTTAATTGCATATATCTGTCTATCTATTTATATCTGTCTGGTCGTATCAGCCGACTTGTCTTACATATTTCACATGCCATTTTCGAGAACTGGTATTTTTTCCATACTCGATTTCGTTGCCCTTCAATGCGAATCAATTTAAATACTACGCTGCAAAACAATATTCGATGAGTTTATATGTTACTGCTAAGTATGTGCTAAATAATACACTAATTTCTCTAATTTCTGTTAAAGTACATATTATTTATTAATTTTGGATTGTTTTTGCTTAAAGTGCATTTGAACTTTCAATTAGCAGAGCAAGCAGCTGCTGTTAGCATGATTGCAACATCTGCGTGATATAGCAAGCAGCTTCAGTAAGGGAGTACATTTGGTTCACTTTACTTTTCTCCATTGCACAATTCGCACATCACCTGATGGCTTCGGAGTTCTGCGTCTGGCCGCTATCACGTCATTTGTCACGTTTCATTTCAGTTTCATTTCGCTAGCTTTTATGGCCTGACAATGCAAGTTTTTTTAATTAACCCGCTTTTAATCGTCTGCTGCATTCTGTCGCTTTGCATAACGCAAAAGATGCTAAACGGCGACACACCCTCCATTTGTCTGGCCCAAGTGACCCAATACGTCTGTCAGCACAATTTTAAATCAACCTTTTTTCTTGTCCGCCCCCCCACCGCCTTACCCACTCTAACCATGGAAATGACGCATTAAATATTTTCTCAACTGCAAAGTGTGATCAAACTAGCTGAATAAGTTTGCCAACTTTCCATTCCAAATTTCCAAGAAAAAAATCTGTTTCTTTTTAAAATATATTAAAACTGTTTTAAAAATAATCAAATTATATATTTACTATCAAGGTACAACAACAAATTATTACTTCAATAATATATTTTTACTATTTACAAACTTCTTTTAAAATATTCTTAAACTTTATGTTTGTTATTAATTATTTGTTTTTATAATTCTTATTTACAAAATAATAAAACTAAATTACTATGATTTATTTTAAAAATATACAGTTGATAATTCTTTTTGAATCGATTTTGTAGATTTTGGAAAGTAATGAAGATCGAAATCAGTTTTTAATTGTTCCTTTTTTAACTTAATAAATATGCTCCTCTATAAATAAAACGTATTTCAAGCAAACGTATTACCTGCATTGTAAACAGTTTTTGCGCCACTGTGACTCCGGCCCCTTTATTCGAGCAGGCCTCTCACACAGCACGTAAGATCGTTAGATCAGTTCAGTATGGGAGCAGTAATTGTTTATTGACTTGATTGGCTTTAACTTGCCCAGACAATTATTGTGGAGAACAGATGAACGCGTGCTCAAATACATGATGAAATATACAGTCATAAATTGGCATTCATTTTCATTCGATTATTCTGAAGCCCACCGAATACGATCGGTTTGCAGTACATAAGAAAAACAAAAAACAAAACTAGTTTCGAGATCGGTACATATTATTCTATTTTCTCAAAGAAAACTTGCGTCAATGTCAATGGTCGGCCATAAGAGTAGAAAGTAAAGTCAAGGCGATAAACTCCCGACGGGACCGGCATATTCACTTTGGTAAAGTCCAGGGCAAACTTCTCCACACTCATATAGTCCTGGAAAAGGAATTAAAGAATAAGTAATCCAATAAAAGGAAATACCAAAACTTCAATGCACCTCATTCCAAGGACAACTGTGATTAAAGTTACTATACTTTCGTATGGTATCAAAGATAAATCTCTCGAAGGAAATGTGATAACGTCGAGAGCCCATCAATTTGCAGAAATCAAAGAGCACATTATACATGAAAGGACGATATCCATCGCTGCGTTGAAAGCACTGCAACCTTGTGGTTAAATTTGTTATGGGTAATTTGAGCAATCCGACTTTAAGTGAGAGTTCCACATGATTCCGTCTAACAACTTTCAGTCGGCAATATTCGTACTTCGGCTTGTTGGCAGATCCATGCACTTGACATTTGTGAATTTGAGCAGGCGTCCATTCTTTAAAGAAAGTTCATTTGATTCATCGATTGATCCTCACAATTCCGATCACTTACCGCCACATCGAACAACATCAGAAATCCGAGTATAACCTGCACTGACTTCAGCCACATTTTGGCATCTATTTTGTGTGTGGCAAATGGCATCAGTCATTTACCTATTTTTAAATCCCTACTAAATGATAATTTAATTGATCGATCGCAATCGAATTTCGGTTGGATCATTACGCTTACCTGCTTTGTTTATAGGGTTGTTGGCTTTACATGTGAAACGAGCATGCTAATCGATCTAGAAATAGGTAACAACAAATCACTTAGCATAACTAAATATATCTTACGCTTGATTGAGCATCGCTTCTTTCATAGATCGTAGGGAAGTTGGGAGTAAGAGTATAGTTAATAGTCACCTATATAAAATGTTGAAAGAATAAAATCCTTCCCACAATTTTAATACCCGATACCTATAGGATAGCAGGGTATTTTTCTTTTTTGCCTCCAGGATATGTATATATCAGGCAGAAGGAGGCATCTCTAACTCCATAAAGTAAATTTATTGGAGACGATATAGCCATGCCCGTCTGACAATATGGTATATTTTGCACTCTATGGTATATATTAAATCTTGCACTAGATCAATATACCAAATATTGTCTGGTATATGTTTTAGTATTTTTGGTATATTTTAAAATAATACCACTCTCTTTTGCTTTTATTCAAAATGGGTAGTGTGTATCTCAGAGTCGAGCACTCTCAACTCTAGCTTTTTTAGTTGTTATTTTTTGGCTTTCCTTAAATTAAATTTTAAGAATAGAGAAATATTTTATTCTAAAGAAAAATACTTGGAATTTCAAATAAAATTTTTATAAAAAAAAATGAATTTTAAGAATTTAAAAAAAATATGTATATTCCAATTTCAGCTTAAATTAAAATTTAAGAATAGAGAAATATTTCATAGTGCGGAATATTACAAAAAAAGACTTGGAACTTTAAATAAAATTTTAAGAAAAAAAAAATTTTGAATTTTAAAATAAAGACTATACATCTTAAATGCAATTTAAAATTAGTATCATTATTTATAAATAAAAATGAATTCACAAAATTGAACATTAATATATTCCTTAACACTTTTAAAACACCAACAATAATCCAGTTCCTTAAAACAATGATGAGACATTTTCTAAGGAATTTCGTAGAATTCAATTTGAGTACTCTAACATTGCTTTTTGATTACTAATACTTATGCTTTTTGTGTTAATTCCATAAATTCATAGTTATCTACAATTTTGCGTTTAGAATTTCACAAAAATAAAACCTAAGCATATCTTTAAACCAGAATTTCAATACTCCAAGCATTGTCACACCATGAGAACCGAATGCGTCATGGATGAAAACTATAATTTTCTGTTTTTTTTTTTTGTTTTTGCATTAATATTGTAAATTCGTAATAATTGTAGTGAAATTTGAGCTTTAAGCTGGCCTAGTTCAAAGACCGATAACCGAATCAAACGCCCACTTAAGCAATTAATTTAAAACGCATTAACATACAATATATGTATATAGAGTAAACCTATTCGATCGGCTATTGACATCTCACAAAATTCGTGGAAATTCGTATAAAACAATTTCAACAATTTCCTGTTTTGGGTTTTCAATTACAAATCCAAGCAAATTGTCGTTGTATTTTATTCACACCAAAAGTGCAAAACATAATAAGCACTCACAATACTTTGACTCATTCAATGCAAGCCCCACTTTTCACTACATTACCTTTTAGCCACGCCCCCCTTCCCCGGCCCCTTTGTGCTATGCACCTAATTTATGCAGCAGTCAGCAGAGCAGCCACTGTGGCGTATACGTGCTGCCCCCAACATACAACATGTTTAATGACAACGCTTTGACGCAGTTGATTGTTCATCTCTGATACCCAGTATAAGTGCATAGCGGGCATATTATTTAAAAGAAATGAATATTTTTATTTTTCATATTTGTGACTTCATTTTTATAAATGTTTGTAGAATGTGAGATTAATTAACTCAATATTTATTTCATTTCAATTCAATGATCAATTACGCATACTTAAAAAAATTGACTATAAAAATTTCATTTAACAAATGGAATAATATTCCATAT